>CM031612.1:68902408-68955204 GCA_018398815.1 Conus ventricosus | reverse complement strand
AAGACTAGTGTCAAAGAAACTTCGATCCAGAGCATGTATTCTAATCAAAAAAAACTGTAAGACAGCCAAGTTCAAACAATCAAACAAACTCACAAATGATGGAGGCAGAAACTAGACATACTCAGGAAGAGATCAGAGATCGATTCAGACAAAATAGTAAAAAAAGAATTGTAGAAAGCAATAGGAAGAACTCCAGATCAAGTTCAGGAACTGTATTGTGTGAAGTTGCCTGCATCCCAACAGCGGAGAGGCTTCTTAAGGAATTTCATAATAAAAGAAGAGTTGTGAAGAAACAAACCGTGATCTCAAAAGCAAACAGGACAGTAAAGCAGAGCATGTCATAAATCTCAACTGTACAAGAAAGCAGATCTTCATTGGAATAAGCGATGTTTCTGGGTGTTTGCAAAGACAGGCAATAGATTTGTTCACTGGAGTAGATGGCGATCCAACTGGTCGTGGCAAACCTCAGATCAGCTCTGGGATGTATCCTCATACAGTGGTCTTGGTAAACTGGTCCATGTAAATAGAAATATAGCCCCTAGATGTACGTTAAAATTCTTGACCAAAACACGTGGCCTTTTGTGGCACATGATTTCTCTGACGAGTCTTGTAATTTTCCAAAACAACAAATACCTGTGCACAACTCCAGATACACACTACATTGGAAAAGACGGCAATAATATTCCAAGTTTACTGTGGTTATTACAACCCTCTGAGTTGAATATGTTGCCGAGAAAATGTCTGGAGGACGATGATTTTGACCTGAACATGAAGGACACATGGAAACTGTTGTACAGATCTTGTGTGTGTCATTTTGAAAACCTGGGTCTATTTCGGCTCACTTTCAGTCATTCTACACCTTCACCCCGGTCTACATTTGGTCAACGACTGTGTCCCTTAATGGTAATGTTTCCAAGTAACTGCTTGCTATCAGTTTAACCCAAACCCGACTGTAATTAGATAAGGTGCCAAGTTTGTTTGCACTATTTCGACCTCGACTGTATAAAAGCTAGAAAGGGCATTTGGGGGTGGGGTGGGGGCGTTGACCTCAACCAAGATGGACCAACCCTGTCACACTGCACCCCCACTCCTCCTCTACCTTTCTGAATGTCATTTTGCTCACTGGATTCAGGTCCTAATCTGGATCTGCACGAAATCTTATACGTTGGAGACCTATACTGCAAATAAATTTTGTTCCCCTTAAGAAAAAGATAGAAGCATTATTTATTGCAAATCAAAATGTTGAAATATGCCTTAATCTTACAATTTGGAGATCTGTATTGCTAATAAATTTTCCCCTCAAGAAAAAGATCAAAGCGTAATTTTTTTTGCGAAATTAAAATGATGAAATTATGCCTTAATCTTACAAGTATGGAGATCAATACAGCATGTAACTTTTCGCCTCGTTAGAATAAGATTGATGCATCATTTCTTGCAAAATCAAAATGTTGAAATATGACCAAACATGCAATGCTAGGAGAGAGAGAGAGAGAGAGAGAGAGAGAGAGAGAGAGAGAGAGAGAGAGAGGAGAGAAGAGAGAGAGAGTTTTGCTGCAGGTACTTTTTATAACGGTTTCCGGTTAATCATCATTTTTGACAGACTGAAGAGTGATCAACACAAAGAAATCAATGGCCAGAGATCAGTAAAACGGAGACAGGAAAGAATGATTCTGACTTTCTGTCTCTATGAGCTTGCTCTCTCTTTCTCTCTCTCACACATAACACACACGCACAACACACCACCTGAGGCTGCTGTGGCGGGACATTTTGGGGCAGGGCCTTGCTGGATGCGCGGGCAGAGCCCTCCTCCTCGGGGACCGTTTTGTGTGAAGTAGCGTGAATGACAACACCTTCATGTCAGGGGTGGCAAAGCCGCAATGGGTGCAGGTGTATAATGGTGTAGGGCCTTTGGCCGGGTTCGTCGATGGGAAAAGGGGGGAGGTGTGGGCTGGGTATCTGGTGTCGTTGTAGTAGATGGATATGCAAAGCAAGGTGACCCATGATGGCTTCTTTGTTGGCCGTGGGGTACGCGCAGCGGTCACAGGCCCAAAAAAGCGGTCTGTTCCATGCACGGCCTCAGGTGTGCCTGGTTGGAAAAGTGGCCCAGGATCATAGTTCATGGGGGAAAAAAAATCAAGCACAATCCCTTTCAAGTTAGATCTTTTAATGGGTAAAACCTCAAATGGAACTGCTTACTATAAAATCTAATTAATTTATAACATACAGGGTTGCTTCATGTAAGGTAATTATAATATCAAACATATATAATGGCATCACAATGACATTTAATTATAGATTCATTTATCAATTTTATCTGGAAAAAAATCTAGACAAGCTTCAGGAAATCTTGCAGCTACCATCAATATAAAATGTGTCCCAAGTATTTTCACACACACACACAAATTAAAAATTCCATACATCCAAAGCACCACTATCACACAATAGCAGCATTCCAGCCAAACCCAACGGTAAGCACTCTCCTCAACTGACCTGAAACAATGCGACGTCAGCCAAGTCTTTGTCACACAGGGCGCACCACAGCTTGCTCCTCTTGGCCATCTTGGCGGGATCTGGTGGGGCTGGACCTTGTGGACAGTGGTCACGCGGCCTGAAGGTTCAGCCTTCACTGTGATGACAGGGCTCCTTCCGTCCACACCGACTGGGACCTTGACCAGTGGCCCGACATAGCTGTCTGCGGCAGCAACGACCTTGACCTGGCCAGAGGCGCTGGGGAGTCCACCAGGCAAGCCATGGCACAGACCGTACTGACTGACGCTGCATGAAGTTTGGTTGTGGTTCGTCAGGTGACCTTTTTTGGGGAAAAGGTGGCGTTGCAGTGCAGGCAGCTGTACGGGCGTTGCGCCGAATGCACGATCAAATGCTCACGCAAGGCATGTCCCCGCTTGCCAGCGTAGTCGCAGTAAGGGCACTTGAAAGGTCTGGCGGTGTTGTGGACGAGATCGACGTGCTGTTTGTAGTAGTGTTTGTTGGTGCTGGCGTAGTCGCACTCGCCGCATCGGTAAACCACGCCCCCTTCCTCGAGTCTGGTGTTTATGCTCTCCCCACTCACCCTGATGACTCGCTGGCACTCCTTTCGGGATTTCGTCTCTTCTTGAAGGCTCTGCACTGTGTTACTGCTAGCTGCCAGCTCAACGTTTGCACCTGGAGAACTGATCCTTATAGCTTGGGTGTCTTTGGGACTGTCTCTTGAGGCAAAGATCTGTGTCATCTGCACTGCATCTTCTGTCATTTCTAGCGGTGTCACAATGTTGATTTGCAGCTGTTCGGATGCACTGTTATCGAGAGATGATGGCTCTTTTCTGATATCATTATCACTAATGCTGCCTTCACATGATGATGATGAAGAATGTGATGACCCATACGCATTCATAACTGAAGATTCTTCTTTTACGACCACAAACTGGGAGGATTCTTGTGAACAGATACAATTTGGCAGCTTGGTTTGGTAAGCTTTTTTATCGGATTGTCAAAAAGGTAGCCCATGACTCTGATCTTTCCCCCTTCAGCTATGTGATGATGGACCCAAGTCTTATGATGTTTTGGTGTCTGTGACTCTTTGCCAGCTTCGCTAATTTTGTCATCAGGGGGGAAACTCTCATCACCTTCGGCCCAGGCTGACCCGACAGATCGCCAGAGTGACTCCTTTTTCTCATTCCACCCCCATCCGTGTCAGCCGACAACTCGTCAGATTCAAGTTTTATGCATGCAGTTTCAGGTAATTCAGACAAAGGCATGCTAGAGGTGGAAGCTTCCAAGACGATAACTCTTTCACTTTCCCCGTGCCTGACCATGTCCTCAGATTCAAGGACAACCTCTGTGTCCTCGATCCACTCCAGCCCATCTTCTCCCTGGGTGACGATCACAAAGGACACAGGATCTCCTTCCGCCATCAGCTGCGTGATATCACTCACAGACATCCCCTGGATTTCCATGGATTCATGGTTTTCTGCACTCTCTTCTACCAATGTGGTGGAAGTGGTGCTGTACACAATTTCTTCCTTCATATCCGATTTTGGCACACAGGTAAAACTTGTGACTCCATAGTAAAATCAATGATGTAGAATTTTCAACGAATGTCAGAGACGAGTATGTTTCGTGACAAATGTAGCCTAACAATCCAGGTTAACGGAGGAACAACACGAAACAACAATTGCATATGTGATCTTAACAAGTTTACTGCTCCACAGCATGCACAACAAATTTGAGATTCTGTTCAAAACAACGCAACAACAAGGTCATCAGATCCACATTCCACAAAACTAACTACAGACGCTGATGAAGCAGTCAACCAGCACAGTTCATAGTCATGACATGATCAAGGTCAACCTGACCAAACAGCCACTTTTCCTGGAGGGTGAATTCACCTTTCTGGCCATGCTGACTATCACCCGAGAACTGGTACGCCTGCAAACCAAAAAAGAAAACATGTAATCAAAGTGAACACACACACCTGACCTGTTTACCCTAAAGCTGCTATTGGTGTGTTTCTCCATCAAAATGAGCAGATTTTCCTAAAAAGGTATGTACACTTCTTCCAAATTTTCCAATTTGTTTTAAAAGCAGGGGGGCCCTGTTATTGTTCCGTCATTCAGACGCGAGTTCCGGCCCATGATTGTGGGAGATGTCACTCTTTGGTTGTAACACTCAAACACAATGGTTATACACCGTAAGTACCACTACCGCTCAAGAACTTTGTCTCCAGATTTTTTTTCAACGACTTTTTTCCAGTTCGTCATATTCATCGTCTTTTTGCCAAATGTACAAAATACACACTCACACTCACCAAATAGACATGACTCTTAAGATCATTACTCCTATTCCCACGCATGTACTACAGTTGTCTGCACCTCTTGGGCATGGCTGATGCCAGGGTTACACTTTTCTTGAAAGGAACAGCCCTCAGACTAATTTAAAAAATGTAGCTTCGTCACTTAAAATAATTGAAATAATTATTTCCCATAAAATGGGGATAAAAATGAAAGTAAAAAAATAGGAAACTATTTGATTGATCAATAAAAGATTACACAGTTTTCCTTGAATTCACCTTTACACATGAATATAAAAAAGATCTCGAGTCAGTTTATGCATTGTCCTCATTCACCATTGTCATGTGATCTACATAGTTCTTATTTTCCCCATGATTCTCCAACATGTTCTCTTCTCTTACCTTGGTCAAAACAGCAAAACCTGCTCCATGCTCAAACAATTCTGGCCAACTGTTACTGTGGGAAAATAAAAGCAGCAAGGCAGTAAACCTGATGCCCCCACTACACTTCTCTCTTTGATTCCTCATAAACTCATCATCTAAGTTATGTTTCTGAACATCATATCAAATATTCAGGTTTGGAGTTGGTCATCACTCCCTGATTCATACACGTTATACTGAAAATGAGAATTGTTGAGACAACAAACTTAGTTGCAAAGTAAGGCGACTGCAGGCAGAAGTCTAAACAATCTTAAAAAGTTTACGTAATAAATCTGCCAAACTTGAACAAACGAACCACAAGACAAAACACAACATGCTTCAACCTCTTAGGTCTTCTTCAGGCAAGAAGACCTAACACTCGGGACAACGAAACTTGTTACCTGAGCAGCTTACTTTTCTTTCCCCAGTGTCACACCTAATCATCTTTTCCCGTTTCCTCACTCCAAGCAAAAATTCGAGACAGCTTAATTTAAAACTTCAATGAAATAAGCTTTTGAATACTAATCAGACAATACTACAATGTGAAGCAGGCAAAAACTTCAAACAGACCAAAAAGAAGAGAAAAAAAAAAAAGAGGAAAAATCCAGCAACTGGGGTCAACACTTGAGGTTCATATATACTTGAGGTTCATATGCAGACGCTTTATTACTTGAAAAAACTGCGTTTATAATCTATATTCTTTCTTGCCAGCAGAGGGTAAAGTGTGCTCCCCAACTTGCTAGTGACTTGTAATCTCAGGGCTCCTGCTGGCAAATGTTTTTAAGCAGTCACCTGAGCTCCAGAACAGAATTTCAACAGATCGTCATTAAGCATTTGAATCCTTTGATGTTTCGAACACATATTCTTCACTGCAATTTTTTTACGTATGGGATGTAAATCTGGTGCATCGTTTTGCTCGTGCATTCTATTTTCAGCTTGCCTTGCATGAGATGAACAGCCAATGGGGCTGTCTGTGTTTGGTAGCATCAAGACATAAATGGCATCTCTTCCAATTTTTATTCTGACAGGGAAAGCCACATAAATGATATGTGGGCTCATACAGCAAGCTATGATCTGAAGAACTGTAAAATGTCTTGCTCCCATAAGGAAACCTAACACAGAGTAACTTTTATTCAAGACTGGCACAGCCTTTTAAACTTGAATAAAGTCAGACAAATACATAGACGAACAATCTAATAGTGGGGGAAAAACAAGCGCAGGCCCACAACTGAACTGTCTAGCAAAGATTTGGACTTGAGGGGAGAGGGGAGGGGAGTTTGAAGATGGAGAAACTGGGAAAATGAAATTAAAAAAAAAAAAAAAAGTTACAGATATGAAAACTCTTCACTAGCTGCATAAGGGAACCATCGCAATCCCTTTTGAAGGCAGATATATTTGTATTGCCTGCTCCGAGGCCTTTCGCCCGCTGGATCGGGACTCATCAGGGAGACACGGCTGGTTGTGTCTGCGCTCCCGGCGTCAAATAGAGACACGCCACAGTCCATAATACTGTGGTGTTCTCACCACCATGGGTGCAAAAAAGAATCCAATAGCACCCCCAGAGACAACCAGACACAACCAGCCGTGTCTCCCTGATGAGTCCCGATCCAGTCCTGTTCCCTACCTCATTTCATTTCCGATTTTGCTTTGATTAAATTGAGGTTATTTGTATTTGTTTCTGTCCGTCTGTGTGTTTGTCTTTTGATCTCCCTTGTATCTTTGGGTGGATCCTCAGGCGTAGGCTCAAAGACTGTCCCCTACATTGCATAATGTCTTTAATTTTACAGCAACTTTTTTTCCTCCCCACACTTTCGTTTGGTTGCATTTACTACTCTTCGCTGGCTGCTCTGGGTGTGCTATTGGATTCTTTTTTGCACCCATGGTGGTGAGAACACCACAGTATTATGGACTGTGGCGTGTCTCTATTTGACGCCGGGAGCACAGACACAACCAACCGTGTCTCCCTGATGAGTCCCGATCCAGCAGGCGAAAGGCCTCGGAGCAGGCAATACAAATATATCTGCCTTCAAAAGGGATTGCGATGGTTCCCTTATGCAGCTAGTGAAGAGTTTTCATATCTGTAACTTTTTTTTTTTTTTTTTTTTTTAATTTCATTTTCCCAGTTTCTCCATCTTCAAACTCCCCTCTCCCCTCCCCTCATGTCCAAATCTTTGCCAGACAGTTCAGTTGTGGGCCTGCGCTTGTTTTTCCCCCACTATTAGATTGTTCGTCTATGTATTTGTCTGACTTTATTCAAGTTTAAAAGGCTGTGCCAGTCTTGAATAAAAGTTACTCTGTTAGGTTTCCTTATGGGAGCAAAACATACCCTACTTGTTTACTATTTATCGTTTACTGTTCCCTACCTCATTTCATTTCCGATTTTGCTTTGATTAAATTGAGGTTATTTGTATTTGTTTCTGTCCGTCTGTGTGTTTGTCTTTTGATCTCCTTGCATCTTTGGGTGGATCCTCAGGCATAGGCTCAAAGACTGTCCCCTACATTGCATAATGTCTTTAATTTTACAGCAACTTTTTTTCCTCCCACACTTTCGTTTGGTTGCATTTACTACTCTTCGCTGGCTGCTCTGGGGGTGCTGGGGGAGAGGCTATATACTGACAGGAAAGACTGACACATTCTGCTCCCCTTTTCGCAGTGCTGCAAGCAACGATGCTAGTCAGCAATGGAGGCTGAAAGCGAGAGGTGACACACACACACGCACTTTGCCAACACACTAGGTGCATCACTCCAACCACAGAGACCCAGTATAATAATCACAGTCAAGAAATCACACGATTTCCTGTACCATAGGACAGACAAAAATAATAGGAGCTAAACTTGCACTTGACATTGTGCTTTAGATGCAAACAGGTGTGCTCTGATAACCCACCAATGTTACAAATGACAGACTGTTAGCTTGTGGTAATGCAGTCAAATAACTATACATGTGTAAGCTAAACTAAATCTAAACTCAGTCATTTAAGTCATCTTAGTTGTATGTTCAGTGAACTATAAGCTTAGCTCTTTAGATATGATGTCTGGAAATCATTGCATTATATTTTCTAATCTGAACTTCATAAACGATATTCTAATTATTGCAAAATTTGTAGAATACATCACTTAAAATATTTTTCTTATCGATGTAAAAGAAAAATTAATGATAACAGTTTCTGATACCTCAAGTTTGTAATGTTTAAAACATCATCAAAGATTATTATCAAAGAACTGCAGGTTTGATTTCTTTCAGTGACATTTTTATGTATGGAGTGGCTGGACTTTGCCATATATAAGATCTCCTCAACTGATTGTTAACTTTCAACCACATTTGTAACATCAGTGTGATAGAGCCCGATGGATCTTGTACCCCCCCCCCCCCCCCCCCCCCAATAGTGTAACATTAACAAAACCTGAAAAGAGAAAACAACAAACAGATGGGTACATCATAGTGTGACAAAATTCCATGACAACCCAGAACTCTCTATCATTCCTCATAATAACTTGTAGCTACCCATACCAACCAATAATAAACCATAAAATGACTTAAAAAATAAAACTTAAAAGTTAGGTTTTTGACATTCATTCAAAGTCTGCCGTTCTATAACCAGTACAGATCTGCACCAAAAAGCTGTAGAATTCAGGTGCTTTCTATTTGATAAAAGCAAGATTATTATGGCAATCAATATGGACTACACCACAGCATTTTTTTTCCAAATAAGATCAATCCAGCTTTGATGTACTTTCTTTTACTTGTTTTGTGTGCACAGAATTTGATATTCACATTGAGTATCACAACAAAATTAAGCAATATTATTTTTCTAATTCAATGTGGTAGATGTGATATGCTCACATGCCTTCCCCACTACCAGTGACAAAGTACCAGCATAAAGTGAAACTAAAGAAAGCTGTGAGGTTTAGTACGATTATTCCTCATCTCTTGTTCATGAACTTTGTCTGTTGGGGGTTATTAGTCTTCATTTTGGGTATTTATGGACTATTGTTGATTAGCTCTTTCAGTTCAACCCAAGAGGATAATTATATTCTCCCAAATATGTTTGTGTTTTGTTTTGTTTCGTTTTTACTGAATCTGTCTTCATACAATTTCACTTTATTTGTAGCCTCTGAGAATATTATAACAGACCGTCTACCACATATTCGCGTATGTAAACGCAAATGAAACGGGGTAGATTCATAGCTTTGACACGTACTAGTCAGTAACTGTACGCCAGTCATGACACGCGAATGGTAAAAATTTACGGAACATGAAGAGTTAAGTAGAAAGACGTTAACTTACAAAGAATAACCTCAAAAAAAAAAAAAAAGAATACATAAATATCTGACATACAAATCGGGGATCTGTTGGCTGTGGATGACAACACGTGTCGTGCAATGTATCATCTATGTCATCATCATGATCAAGATGATCGTTAGGTTTCAACCGAAGGTAAATTGTAAACTGAGAGTCTCTTTGTTACGTCGAAGTTGGTCAAAGCGCGAAAGTGAAACTGCTCTTTAACATCCGGATGAGGCTGACCATAGCAACTGGACAGATGGTCCGTAACAACGAAACGCAATGCAACGTAATGTTACATCGATTGATAGAAACCGCGCGTTCAGTCAGAGACCCAGCCGTTGAGTAAAAAATGATCACATGTCTGCATAATGGAAAACTTGCGTATATTTTTGTTGTGGTAGGTTTTGCCTGTCATTGCATAAAGTGCATACACGAGAAAACACTTGCAACAATTTTTTGTGCGCAAAAAAGGCGTTTGAAAAACAACTGAAAAGTCTTACCTCGTCAGGTCAAGATGGCGATAAGATTAATCACGTGACTAACTTTGTCGCTGGACAAAGTCACGGTCTAATTGACTTTGAAAGGAAAAACAAAATTTTATACAGTTAAATTTCAAACATGAATTATAACATGTGTTCTGTTTCTTATCTTTCTCAATAAAATATTATTTGTAAACATTATATTGTTAAATCACGAACGGAAAACGTAACGTCGACGTGAACTGATGGGCGTGTGCCACGTCCGGAAAGCGGGGTGTGGGGAAAAAAAAAACTAAAAAAAAAAAAAAAAAGAGACGATGCCAGAAACTCGACATTCCCCTATTCGTTTATTGCAGCCGACGCCCCAGGAGTTAAAGATGCATAGCTGCTTTATATTTTGCTTACTGGTGTCCAGTTCGACAGAATCCTCTGCACCCAAAGGAACCCGACGGTCCCATCCAGCAACATACCACCTTTCCAGCTGCAGGACTTTCAACAGACAGAAATCTTTCTAACCCAGGACCATATCCGACTGGAACAGCCTCCTGCTGAGGTTGCCCTCAGGCCCACCTGGAGGGTTTCAAATCCCGAAACCCCCCCCCCCCCCCCCCCCCCCCAGCAAACACTACCTCAAGCGACTTCAACTTCACGCAAACGCCCCTTATAGTCTACAGAATCTTCAGAATGATGAAGGCGGTAGTCAAGGGAAAGAAGAAGAAGACTGTTACCACTACACCCATCATTATACGTGTGTGGCCGCACGCCACAATTAGGATTTTGCACTTAATTAAATACTATATAATCGGTGCATGCGTTTTGGGGCTTACCGTAAATTTGAGCCAGCATTTAATGTTAAACTGATACTTGATCAAAAGAACATCGCCTACCAATTATGTCGCTTGCTTTAGGGATTTGCAGGGTTCCTACAGACTCCCAAGAACAAAATCCAAGGAGGTTTCAAGGAGCGTTTATTTTATTTCAAGGCAAGAGGTGACACGAAAATTAAAAATTGTTCTTTTAAAACTTCTTTTTTTTCCTTCTATTGTTTATGTTTTAAAAAAATGGAAAAGACATATTTGGGCGATTTCAAAGCTCTTGTGTGATTTGGGGACCACAAATGGGGGCAAAATTATGAAAATTGAAAAAAAAAGAAAAAAGGTTCATGACAAGAACTGTATTTGTATCACAGCAGACATAAGGCATTTGAAACCTGACTTTTTGTTTTGTTTTGCTGAGCTATAGTAATGCAATGACAAAAGGATTTTTATATACTGTTTTACTGAGCTAAAGTAATGCAATTACAAAAGGATTTTTATATATTTAAACTGCTTTTTTTTTCCCATACGGGGGCCATCAGCTTCACATTTCATTGCTTTCAAATTATTCCAATAGAAATAGCAAATGATACGTGCTGTTTTGACTTATAAATAAAATATAATTGCATGCAGAAATCATTTCTGATAAAAAGAACAAAAAATTACCAAGCTAGCTAGTCTGGATCCAGAGATATTGTGCTCCTAACACATCAACCATTGTTGAAAAAAGTGATTTTGAGAAAACGGCGTTTGAAAGTAAAAAAAGTTAAGCAATTTTCACACACACCTCCTTCAAATAAAGTTTTTTTTCTGAGAAAAATTTGAAAATAGACAAAATGAACACCACAGATGGTTTCAACAGACTTTCTTGAGCACAAAAACACATAAAACCCAAAACACAATTTTTGCAAGAAAATGGTAAAATTTTCGTGCCACCTCTCTACACTACTTGCATAAAAATTGAAAAAAAAATGGCAGTTTGATTTTTCTGTGTTCAGGTTGATGAAAAAATCATTTAAAAACATTTTTACAAACATCGTCGCGATTCTGGATTGCCGTCGGCGATTCAACCAAGGGAGATAATTTTACTAACTTCATCTGTTTGATGAAGTTACAAATTATCTCCCTTGGTAAAATCGCAGACGATCCAGGATCGCGATGATGTTTGTAAACATTTGTTTTGAAAGTTTTTCATTAACCTGAACGCAGAAAAATTAAACTGCCATTTCGTTTTGCCACATAAAATTTTTTTGGAGGTGATGGCTTGATTTTCAAAGGTTTTCAAGGAGGTTTGGTCAACAGAACCACATTTTATTGATTTTCAAAGTTTTTCAAGGTCTTCAGATTCCCTGTCAGAATTTAAGGAGTTTCAAGGAGCGTACGAACCCTGTGTTGACCAATGAAATCACATTCTTTGAATATACGATAAACTACGTAAATAATGGAATTCACCTGTGATCCCAACTTTGCGCCAGCTTCAAGAGCACAAAATAACCCCATTCCTTTGATTTTTATCTGTCTGCTTGGAATCACTTAGCTTGTGCCTTGATGGCCCTTTAACATAAAAGGAGGAAAATTAACTTTCAGACACTGTACAAATTCTCAAAACAATCAGTTGTGCCAGTCTATACTGTACTTCTTATGCAAGGCCTTGGCACAATAATTTTTGGTGTGCAGCCTCTCACTCTCTCTCACTGTGTATGTGTGTAACCAGGTGATCTGATTAAAAAAAAAAATCAGCTGACAAATAGAAACGTGCTCAAAGTGTGCTCATGATCAAAATGAAGCGGTTATTAAATATTTAGTTTCAAATAATTGGGTCTCCAGAACAATCGCATTAGAAGCCCAGCCACCAAAAGAAATGGACAGACCCACTGCTTGCCTCCCATTCCAGCCACACACTCTTCTCATTAGCAAGATCTTCGAGACCAACTGGCGCATAGTAGAAGATTACAAACTGACTGTGAGACAGGATCAAACTGAGACTAGTTTCATTTTTTTTTTTCCATTTATGCCCGTCGCTCCGGTGGAGCATAGGCCTTCAACGACTCTTCGCCATCGCACTCTGTTCTGGGCTGTTCTGGTCATTCCAGTCCAGTTTGTCCCTTGTTGTTTCAACTCCGCCTCAGTGTCTCGTCTCCAGCTGTTGCGAGGCCGGCCTCTCTTCTCTTTCCCTGCGGGTTCCAGTCAGGGCTTGGCGTGTGGGTGCTGGATGCTGGCTTCCTGAGGGTGTGTCCGATCCAGCCCCACTTCCTTGCAGTATCTGTTTGGCCACTGGTTCCTGTCCCGCACGCTCCCACAGATCTTCGTTCGGACCTTGTCCTGCCATCGGATTTTGTAGATGCGCCTCAGACAGGTGTTGAAGAATGTCTGAATCTTTTGTTGCATCGTCTGTGTTGTTCGCCACGTCTCGCATCGTAGAGCAGAACTGATTTCACATTGGATTAAGATGCGGAGTTTGGTTCTTATGCGATCCCCCAATCCCCAAATGTTTCTTGACAGACAAAGCTGCTCTCCCTTCCGATTCTGGCTGGACTCCGTCTTGCCCCCTTTGTAACCACGTTCCCGGTAGACAAAAAACCCACCCCCCTAGGGCTCTCCATCGACTGTGATGGTTTTGGGGCAGGGGTGTTGTTTTCATCATCGCTTCTCCTTTTAACTAAACCCTGTCCCGGCTAGTGGTCTCCAACGGGGGTCTTGCCTATCGGGCGTGCTGGTGACGGACGCCCAGGTGTCACGAATCAAGGTCGTCGACTCGTCCAAGGGTCCTGAAACCTTTGTTTTCCTGTTGTAGTGGCTCATGATCATCCCGGGAAAAAGGGGAACGGCGACAGCAGCATCCCTCCGAACCCCCGGTCTTACCCAAAACTTTGGGCCCGGGCCGCGGGGGCAACCGCCTTTCATGTCCTGGAGGTGCCCCGGGGGGGAGATGATCTTCTGGGGGCCCCGAAAGCCTCAGCACTTCCACAGCACTCCTTCCACACGCGAAAGCCTTCTCATAATCTAAAATTTGATGTAAAGGGGGGATTCACCCCGACGCCCACAATGTGGAGGTGCTTGGTGGGGCACATGATTTGTCGGGAACCTCCCTGCGGGGCTCGAGCTTGGGGCAGGGCCCTCTTTTTCTCCCAGTAAACCGTTAAACCCTGCCGCTTGACAAGCATGCCCCCGGGTATTCTGCACCCCGATCTCCTTTCTTGGGCAGCTTGATGACGTTTCCTTTTTCCACTGAGCCATACCTCCTCCTTCTCCCGATCTTGTGAAGGGGCGTTCAAGGGGCAGCTGTCTCATGTCTCTTTTATGGCTTTTCGATCTCGTCCGGCCCGCGCCCTTCCCCCTTTTTCAGGTCATGTGGCCCTTTTTGATCTCGCCTTTGAGGGTTTTTCACAGCGATGGGAGGTCTCTCTAGGTGGGGTTCTGTGGGGCGTCAGGGGGGGGGCGGGGTTCACACTCCCGAATGTTTTTGCCCACGGTTCAGCGTTCCTCGGGTTTTTGTCAGGGTTTCCGTTCTTTCCTTCACTGGCTTGTCGTCTGCGGAACTTTCCCTCACTTTTGTCCCAGGTACAGGGGCCTTCAGATTTTCCCGTCCGGCTGCTGCCTCTCTTGGGTGGCCCCGTCAAAGTATCCCCCTTTTCCTCTTGAGCTCTTTTTTACTTTTCCCGTTCGCTGCTGTGGCTCTTCCCTTCCTTTGCCCCAGCTCTCTTGTTCGGTCGGTTCAGTTGCTTCTTTCTCTCCTTGTTTCCAAATTTGGGGGGTGTCGGAATATCCCTTCTTTGGCTGGGCCCTTTTTCTTTCCAAGGTTCCTTCACATGGTCATAAAGACTATTTCAGGGACACTAAAACCTTGGCCCATCTTCGTTCTCCCCAGTAAACATCACACAAATCACCATCCTTTTTTTTGCTGCCGCTCACCATCGGGCAGAAGGAGATCCATCATGGGCGAATTTAAAGTTTTCCCCCAAAAGAAAAAAGGAAAATCCATTTAGAGTTAAAACCCCCCACCCATTTAAAAAACTTTTTTTAGGTAAAAAGAAAGGGGGAAAGAGGTTCGTTTTTTTTTTTTTTTTGTGAAAAAAAATTTCAAGTTAGGTGTTGGGTTTTAAAACTGAAAAAAGGGCCCTTTTTCCAACAGGTAGTGCTTAATTTTTGGCACTGAATTGTTTATGTTGCCGGCTGCCATAGTGCAGATTTTTTTTTTCGGGGCTCATGAGCTGAGAGGCGGTGGGGTCAGTTCCCTTCAGAGATATTAATTAGTGAGATTTTTCAACTCCAGCTGGCTCTTAGTCTTCGCAAAACTTGAGTATGCTAGGGATGTTGAAAGTCAGATGGGAAGATCAACAACAAAACAACACAAAATGAATTTCATCTTTAATCTGCTTCCGAGGTCACCCATGTTGTAGAGACAAAATAAAATCGTTATGTCTCTTGCACTGTTTTAAAGTCTGCTGAAATTTTGGGTATTTATTAAAAACTTAAATAATTTTCTTTCGGTCAATGTTGGTGCATGTGCATAGAAAATGTACACACCACAAACGCAAATACACACACACACTCTGTATACACTTGCACACGTTATACACAAGAAAACATGTGTATATCAAACATTGTATGCACACACATGCACGCACACAATCACGCACGCATGTGGGCACGCACGCACGTGCACATTCATCCACACATTACGCCTACAACACAGATGATTCACACACATCACATAATACCACACACATTTAGCGTGCAAATGCTTGCGCACATCTCACTAGAGGAAGCGGTTTACTTTGTCACCATTTGTGATGTGATTTTGGATCAGACTGTCGATCTAATGAAACAGTCAAGCTGGCAACTGCCCGTTTTATTTCCAAAGGACAAGCTTATCCAAAGGCCTGTGACTTACTTCACAGATCTACATTCAGTTTGGGCTGAACATTATTTCACATTGGACTTCCTTAATCTTCTATGTCTTTTATCTATTGGAGTGTAATTTGTCATGTATACTTGAAAAAGTGGTGTGTGCAATGTCCACTTTGAAATGGGAAGACAAAATATTGAAAAATGAATGATTTGTTGGTGTAACGTCATTGTGAATTCTGAGAAAGTAATAAGTTGAGTACAGAGACCTGGTAATCTTCTTCTTCTTCCTAAAAACTGGTTCACTCGAAAATGAGTAGGTCACCAGCACGCATGTTAAAAAGAGAAAGTACGACTCAGCCTGTTGGCCCCTGGAGCAAAATTTGGCAACATGGGGTCGCACATAATATTTAAAAACAATGGCCAGGTTAAGGCCTAGGTAACCATAAAATATCTTGGGAAGTTAAAATAGAAAAATCAGTCAATATGCAGATCTCAAGACTGTCGTTATCAATTTGATTTTTAAAAGAGACTGCATTTGTGGCAATCTTGATGGCACCCGGCAGTGAGTTCCACAGCCTTACAGAACTAGGATAAAATGAATGTAAATGGCCGTCAATATTTGATGCAGGTATGGCATAAGATTGACTGCCACTCCTGGTGCTACTTTTATTCAATAAGTACTAGTTGTTCCATTGGGATATCAATTAGTTTAGCTCTGCCTGTGAAGAAAGTATTAAGTTTAATAAAAGCTTTTCTCTCTTCTAAGGGTTTCCATTCTAATTTCCTCATGTTCTTCCTAGTATTCCCTTTCTCTCTGATATGGTTCCCTGTTACGAACCATGCTGCCCTCTTCTGAATCTTTTCGAGGTTATCAATGTCTTTTAGATTGTAAGGATCCCAGACTGAGCAACCATATTCCAGTACTGGTCCAACCAGTATAGCAGTCGTCCTCAACCTTTTGGGGGCAGTCGTTGATATTCCTGTATTAGAAAGCTAAGATGTTGTTTGCTTTCTTACATACTAACTTGCAATGTTCTGACCATTTGGACGACATAAGTTTATAAAATGGCATTAGAGTGGACAGGTGTTTGTGTACACGCACATAGGTACACATGCACACAGACGTAGAAAGACATGCACACAATACACAGATGGATCCATTCATGCAAGGACACTGGGTGCATATAACGGTCATTACTGATGAATTGTTAACTTAAAGAAGAAAAGAAGACGGGCTTCAAACCTTAGTTGTATGCAGCTTACCAATCTATGCTTCATACTTTGTGGGTCATATAGATCTTAACTGGTCGTCCAAGTGTCACCGTGATGCTCACTGCCACACTTCTACATAACATGGCTCAGGAAAAGTAGCAACTGGCTTACCTGCTTACTGGTCTGCCAGGACAGGGGATTACATCTTCCAACCTCTGAATCACAATCATCTTTACTTTTTAAGAGAGAGAAATGTTTTTATAGGAAACTTGTTACTGTTGTTATTCATTTTGTTTGTATTTCCCACAAATACATTATATTCTACTAGGTTTGTTGGCTTTTTGTTCCCTCTTTGTACGGTAACGTCTTGAAATGTCAGGAAAAAAAGGCAATATGAAACATTTCTTGTTGCCCATGTTCCCAAATGTAGTGAAATGCAGGATACACACTCTCCACCCTACTGCCAGAGGTGCATGAAATAAGTATGTAGACAAGTAAGCCACTGATAACAAATTGCACACGCACAGACATAGACATAGACAGACACTGATAACAAATTACACACACCCAGACATAGACACATTGATTCTTCCCCTTGATGAGCAGATATTCAGATGTAATGTGCTCCGTTTCTTTCTTTAAAATGCAGACTCCATCTCTTCCACCTCTCACTCCTTTCCTTTCCCTGTAAGGATTGGATTTTGGGCATTTAAAAGGAATTTCAAGTGGAACAAATGTCATGTCAGATGATTGTGCCACTCATGACACTGTGTGTGTGTGTGTGCCTGCACATATGTGATGGCCTAACAATAACAAGTATTTGCACATATTCCACATGTTTTTTTTGTTTTGGATTCCTCTCCTTGGTTCTTTGTACACAGGAGTATACAGGAGTACACAGGAACACACACATACACACTCACATTTTAGAAGTGAAATCTCATCAAATCATCTGAATGGGAAGTCTTTATTTATTTCACACATCTCATACAAATATCACACATTTCATACAAATATCAGTCACAGTCACAAAAAGTCATGAAAGCAGATGAACTGCTCATCTGAAAATGAAGTTCAAGTGACAGGCATACACACGATTCTTTATCTCTATCTCTCTCTCTCTCTCACACACACACACACACACACACACACACACACAGAGGTGAGATAGAATGGTGATATCACACAACAAGTCTATAACTGACGTAACGTCCTGCCGTCTCACTTGGTCGTATGATTTTCACCACCTGAAAAATATTCAAAACAGGAAGCATGACTGTCTTGTATGCCGTATGTACATGAGTCTGATCTTTCAATCATACACATTTCTATATTCAGATAAAGCTTAGCCCTGGTGGCTTCAGTTTTCACGAAGAAATGGAGCGAATGTCCAAAGTCTGTTCTGGTATGAATGCATTACTTTACATGACAGGCTTGTGTTCTGGGGGAAGAGGAAGCAGAAAGAGTCCTATTCCACCAAGTGCACTGTAAAGCCCATGTCATTCCAGGCGAGTCTCTTTATTAAGAGCAAGAGGGTAAAGGTATAATATTGCTTATAGCCCAGCTCTCCGCAAAGGGCCATATCAGGGTGGTCACCGTGTTGAAGTCAACAACAAAAACAAACAAAAAACCCACCTCATGACTCTTTAAAACACACCTGAAAACACACTGGAAATTTTGCTTAAAATCTTTCTTTGGTAAATCTTAGATCAGCTGACAAATGTTAATCTCTTTCGGAAATTCAAAGATCGCATTAGGTGGAACACCTCTGAACAAGGTTTTCATGGAGTCTGCGGTAAAGTGTTTATGTCTTGCATCATGCAAATCCCAAAAGTCTAAAAGAATGTTTCACTGTGAGTGCTACACAACATGGAATGCACCACGGAGCTTCTCTTCACCTTTTAAAAGACAAGAAGAATGGGTGTAAAAGAAGTGGCCTGTAAGCAAATGGCACAAAACTGTTTCTCCTTTACAGCCACCTCAGGAACATGGTTAAAAACTTTCAGGTTTGGATGGAATTTAAATAGTTTGTTATCCGTCTGCGAGTTCCCTTTTTCTTGCCAGAGGTCTTTGATACAAGCCTGGGTTTTGGGTTTCAGATCAGTGTGAGGGATAGACAATCTGCTCAACTTCTTCTTTGTGACTCTCTTGGCAAGTTCATCAACCACTCTGTTGCCTCGAATGCCCACATCTTAGCCAGAAAAAAGTTTTCCTTCTTATGTCTCCTCTTTCCTTCGCCTTGACATTTTGCGGTCACACCAGGCAAGTTCACAGGAATGTAGTATGCAAATTGACTGGTCATGTGGCTCAGATGCAAAACTCATTCCTCATGTCCATGTTTCGCTCTATGTTGTTCATTCAATGTATGTTGAGACATGTGAAATTCTGACTTTATTACTTAAGTGAAGAACAGAATTAGGCAAGAAGAAATCATTGATCTTATTAAGAAAAAACAACAGATTGAAAAAAAAAAAAATTGAGCCCAGAGGATGTAGTGGGTTGCAGAGGACATGACCTTCACCTTCACTCTGATTACCTTTGCTTTGTGAACATCTTGCCTGGAAACGTGAGGAGGCTCAAGTTCCTAAAATGGGTGACTATTTGCCATTGTGCTCACGGACCTAGGTCAGGTGTAAAACTCAAGTAAAGCATAATCAGCAGATGCTTTGTAAAGAGCAAGGGAGGAGGGAAGGGGAGTGGAATGACAGAAATTTTGCACAAGTGACTGGGATGGGGGGTGGGTGTAGATCATGCCACAACAGACGTTCTCACTGTTCGCGCTAGACTATTCAGGAAGAGTATGGTCCTGATAAGGAGAGAAATCCTGATACAGCCTCTCGTGGTCTGCTCACATCAACACTTCGCTCTGCGTTCCTTGGACTTTCTCTTTTTATTTTTGTCTCTGATAATTTTTATTTTTGGTGAAAACAACATATACATTTGGTGGATTTTTTTTTTAAAAGGCAAAAGCGGAAGAATTTTATGCCTGTATGTGATCACACATACCTAGTGTAAAAAAGCAAACGTGCAAACATGCACTTCTGAGACTCGCTTGTGTGACATAGGCTTGTCCATTTTTTTTTAGCCGATTCTCAAGCTAATTGATCAGGAGCCAGTCGCAAGTCTGACGACAGGGTGTCACACTTGTTGCTTACTGATCTGCTGGTATCCTGAATGGGGCATGCAGCCTAGACAGGTGAAAAAAAATATTTAAATTTGACTTGTACATGAACGTCGCCGCGTGTGCGTGTGTTTGTGTGTGCATTACATGCATGTATGTGTTAGACATTGATTACAGTGGCCATTCTGATTGCATGTATGCTCAAGCCATGCTCCAGATCGGTGTATATCATGTCTATTACATGAATCAGGATCACTCTCATTCATTTTGCAGCGCATACACATCACACAAAGTTTCTGAACAAAAATGTGAGGAATGAATGTAGATAAAGTTGAGCACTCATATTATTTTAATACTATTTATGATTCTTTAATGCCTGCAACTTTTAAGCACTCATGTTAAATGGCATTTAAATACTTCTGCATGGCAATTTAAAAAAAATTCATTTATTTCTTCATGAAACAAGAGTTTTCAAAGTAACAAACCTGTCCTCTCTTCAGCCCAAAATAACGAGCAACAGGATCTCCTTGCTGAATTCTTGGAAGCTGAGATTCTTTCAGTTTGCTGGTGGAAATTAAGGAAATCAATATTTCCCAGGGGGGACAAAAAAATAATTATGGCATGAAAAATAGTCGTATAATAATAATGAATAGATTTCCTGTTGCAGAAATATGACTTGTACATTCTATAGGTGCTCCACATAAATTCAAAAATTCTGCCAGATTTCATCCCAATAATCACACACACACATTATCAGTCATATCTCACACAGGTCATATAAGAAAATCGTATTACCAATGTCTACTAAACAAAATAAGCAAGTCGCATTATTGTGTCTTAATACATGAAGTGGTGGATTTCTTGACCACGGAGTTTTGCACAGACATTTCAAAGAAACCCGGTATCGGTTTTGTAAATCATAATGTTTGATGCTTTGTACAGACAAGAAATACTTGAAAAATGAATTTGGAACAGTCCCTCCGGAACAGTCCCTCCTAATGTAAGGACACATTTCCATGTCTAGCGATATAGCCATGAACACATTTTAACTTCACGGATGTTTTACTCAATAAAACATGTTTCCTAACAAACAGAATGCCATAAATACAGCCTATACTGCAGAAGAAAAACACTCTGAAAGGAATTTTCAGCATCATCATTTCATACAGTTGTTTGAACTAGCTGCTTCCAGACACCAACACAAAGGATACTATCTGGCCAACAGCTCTGTTTTCTCCTCTGTCGTCATCACCACGTGAACTGGTACCAGCTATTAGAAAGAACATAAATCAAATAAACCACCAATGAACACAAATCAAAATCATGAATATTCAAACACATATCACCGTTCAAACACATATCACCGACTCTTGAACAACATTCAGGCCAACGAAAACAAATAATGAGCAGTCACTTATCTTCTCATAATCAGCATTCAACACCTGTCTTGCACTGAATATGAGAAGATAAGTGCCTGACGAAGACCTAAGAGGTTAAAACGCATCATATTTTGTCTTGTAATTTGTTTGTCCCCATCTGTTTGGCAGCCTCGCAAACAAGTCTTTTAAAAATTTGTTTCAATTTCCACATGAGTCACCTCCCTTTGAACTAAGGTATCACCATGTATCTATCAAAAACAATTGGGGGGTAGTACTAGTACAGCAGTAGGGATATGAAATGAATCATGAGGAATCAAACTTTATTATCATCTAAACATACCTGACCACACTGAGTAACTTAATTCATTTGAGGGGTGCCGAGCACCAATGACCAGAATCGTAGAAATGCTGAAGTACATCAAGAGAACTATTTCCCCACTATTTCATGGAATGAAAACTCCCGACATACGCCACTGGTTCTCTAGCTCACTGCAACAGGGGTATGGGGCAATCTTTGTGGGCCTTGCATCTCAAATTTCTGATCAAACTGTGACTTTGGCAGTGACAGTGTAAAACTAACATTCTCACACTAAACATAGAGGGACACAGCAACAGTCAATAACAAGACATTCGCACCGAATATTGTGGAGAGTGATTTCCCTTTTATCTTAAGCTTCTCATTCCACACTGAAATGGACTTAGGGAAAATTATTATGGCTGGGAAAGTTCCATTTATAAAACACAGGTAGCAAAGGTGTAGACAATGAAAAAGTTCCCTTTATAAAACACAGGTAGCAAAGGTGTATAAAAAGGTGTCTTAAACTTTTAAACCCGCAAAATCAACTTCAAGCAAGTAAAGTGTGTTACATTTTTCTTTTAATGCACATGTTTCATTCCCAAGATAAATGAAATGGTCAGTATATACAATCGATACAGACAGTATTCACTGATTTTCGTAAACATCTAACATGGCAGGATAAAATCTTCATCGACTGCAACAGTATTACCATTCTAGTTTTATTTGTAGGAAAAAAACAACATATATTTTATCTGATTAATACAAACACTTTTGAGTCTATCTGTTGTGGAAAACACACACACACATACACACACACAAATGATAAGGACCAAATTCAGAGGGGCAGAGAGACGGACGGAAAGAGAAAGATTAAAATATTTCAAAACTGAATTTTTTTTTCCAACATTAATTACAGCATCACAGTCAACATGTTTTTACCATGTGCTCTGTTATGTTGACCAGCAATTCAGTCTCGATGAACTGTTCCAGTATGTATTTTGGTGCCATCTCCACCAGAGCCTAGAAACATAAAAAGAGTATTCACTTATATCATTCATTTCGCAAGAACACGCACACACACACACAAACACTACTGTCAACCATGACATCTACTTTCTCCAGGCCAACACAAACAACAAAGAACGTACCCCTGGTGACCATGAACCCATGCTAAGGTCACACAAGATACAGAGACAATACATGTGCACTCGCATCAATATTTACTTTGGTCTTCCTCAATTATGACTAAAACTTGATCAAACACTAATAGTCTAGGTTTCTGGTTCTTTTTGACATTCACTAAAATCGAAAAGGCTTCAAAATAACAGTGGAATTACAGATTGCTATTCAATAACTTTCAGCATCTTTTAAAATGCCGAGTTCCCACAACACAGCACCCTCAAAATACTTCAGAGTAATGAAGACATGCCCCTTTGTAGAGAGGTCACCAGCACCTCCATCCTCTCTCTCTCTCTCATACAAACATACACACACGCATGCCCACTGACATAACAATACTCAGGCTACTTACTGACATCCACATTCTCGTCTGTCTGATATAATGCATGTCATTTGCACTCTGCACTTTTACCTGCTTTGCTGAGGGTGTCATTCCAGTCTGAACGACGATGATGGCTCGCATGATGTTGTCCTGCTGCATCTGCTGACAGTAGGCCTTGATGGTCTTGATTCCCACCTTGGGTTCGTCAGGGAAGAAGACAAACATCTGGTCTGGAAAAAACAAAAGTTATCTGCTGTAACAAATCTGAAAAATAAATCATAAGGCTCCACCAAAAAACGTAGACAAATGAATCACAAGACAAAACACCACACGTTTCGACTTCTTAGGTCTTCTTCAGGCTAGACACACAACACTCAGGACATGGAAAGTGAACGAACAATCATTTAACTTCATCCAATGCGGCGCAAGATTGGCATTGAATGATGTGTCATCCCTTACGAAAGAACTGTGCGTTGAAAGGCAGCAGGCATGCAGGTTGGTGTTTGATATGAGAAATTCTCAGGTTTACTCATGATCTTACTTATCATTAAATTGTGCAAGATATGTGAAATACAAATACTTTCATGTGTCAGATCAAGAAATTAACTTTTTTCTTTCATCTGACACGGCAAATTAAGATCGATCACAGAACTTTTCTTCTTTTTTTTTTTTAAACTGCTAACCACATAACCCATTACTACCTGTCACATGTGGATAGTAAAGCCAACCAAAAAATCTGACGCTGAGAAGGTTGGGCTCAGCAAAACTGTAAAATGCCTGTGAGACACCACATGAAAGGATTTCCTTCAAATCTAACACCAGGTAAGTCGTTGCATCAGTCAACAAGGACCGTGCCTCCCATTGCACATCAAGGTTGTGGAGGTGTAAAGTTTGATACTGATGTACATGCACACGCACAAGACCCCTTGACACAGACCAGCGGAAAACAGCTACACCTGGGAATGGAAGCATGCCGCAGTAAAGGACTCTCTGGTTTGTCCTTTGTCATAAGGAAGACAATATAAACAATGCAGGAGGGAAAAGGGCTCTGTAACAAAAACACAACAAAACAAAAACAAAAAAATATTACCTGTGGGGTTGTCATTGTGAGCCACCAGAACAATCAGGTCTTTCCTTTTTGGCCGGCCTTCACTGTGAACAAAAACCATCTTCAAAACCACTGTGTTAATTCAAAGCACCACAAAGTTACTACGACTGGCACTGGCCCTTGCTAGAAAAGTACTAGCAAGATACTACAGAAGTTTGTATGGAGATATGTATGAGCATATGACTGATAATGTTAATGCTTGTTCGAGGACGCTGGTGCTCTCACACACACACAAACACATCATCTGGTAATTTTCAAGCCTTGTAGTACTTGTAGAAGTGTTCACTGTGCTTCACAGGCCTTTTTGTTTCTAAAAAGTACCAGTATTTCTGTTCATGTCTTACTTTGAGCTGACCAAAAAGTGCGAAATCAAAAGGACTTCAGAACAGTGTAACTGGCAAAAATCAAAGACTCTACAGGAGGACATCTGTCCATCTTTCATTTGCAGCTGGCAATGTCAGGAGACAACTTGATTTTTAATTTTTTTTTTTTAAGGCAACTTGCTTTCTTTTCCAAGGTCTCTTTCACTCAAAACTTGGATGGGTAGTTTACCAACACTACACATATAACATGCTCTGAACCACAAAGGATAAAAACACCCCAAAACTCAGTTTGCGTTGCCACGTAATGAAGCCACCATCAGCTTGGGCAATTATCCATGTGACAATCTCATAGCTGCCACCACGGATCTGATCGTGTACTATGTATGAAGACCTTGTCACTGCACGTTGGAGGCTGTCTGAAATTATACTGTTCCTCATCAATTATCTATGATCTCTAATCACAAATGCTGATATGGTAGTGTGACAGAGTTTGTGATTTTCTGCACACTTATCAGCTGATGTTCATTTTATGTGTATCTGCAACATTTTTTTTTCTTCTCGAATTTCCAAATGTTTCATCTCAATAGCCCAATGGTAGATGTTTAGCATTGGTAATTCAAACAGATCCTAGATTCAATAGTTTTGTGACCATCCACCGAGTTTCTTGCACATTTGTTTCTCCTGTCACACATTAATTACTCCCAGAACATGACAAGGAAAATTCCATCTGGAACAAAGTTCTCATCATGAGAACAATTTGAAGCAGGCCTTTCCATTTCTCATCTGCCAGTTCACTGTCGAGAGAGGCAGAGCCATGGGTCTGTCAGGGGCACTGTACACTGGCTCAAGGTGCAACATGCAAGAAAGGCAAGGCTACTGCACCAGATCATACATGAAATAGTTTCAAAACCTTTGGGTTACTAAAGTACGTCAGGTGGGAAACACATAGAGCACCTTCCTGCATGATTACTTTTTGCACAATGTGTTGTTTTGCAGTTCCCATGTAACCTACACATGTGGCCATGCTGAATGCTCATTGCACTTTTTATAAACCATTTTTGGTTCCAAGGAATGCTTTCCACTGACAGGATCTGTGCTTTAGTTCCTTTGTTTTCTGCTTAGTCAGTCCTCAACCACTTCTCTTTGTGCATTAACAAGTGAGCATTTCAAGTGAGATTATTTTCCCACAATTCCAGCAATCAAAATCTAAACGGTCATCAAAAAAACAAACAAACTTTGAAGCCGGTCCAGAGGCCAAAAGAACTTTTTCCTTTCGACTAGAACAAGAACAATATAGTAATGATAGTGATAAATCATTATGAATAAAACATAATTAACTAATGCACAACTGACACAGCTTTCAAATTTTAAGCGAGGGCCCAGCTACCTTGGCTTATCCCCATACGTTGCCTTGAAGTCGTCCAAGGTCTGTTCTAACTCCTCTGTTGTCACCAGGTAGCCTCTGTCACAACACAGCTGAAACAGACCACAAGTTCAAGAATGATCATAATATGATCCTACACTCAGACGCAATCTGTGGGGCATGTGAAATGATGTCTTCATTGAGGTAGGGAGAAGCATAGACATTTTGCTGTATGTGTGTGTGTGTGGTGTGTGTGTGTGTGTGTGTGTGTGCAGGTCATTTTTTGTCAGGTGTGAGTACATCCAAAAGAGAAAATTCATTTTATTTGGAAGATTTCTTTTTCGTTCTGCGAATGCCATGGTAACAGGAATTGCCAGCATGACTGTCAGTCACTAGCTTGGACTTGCTTGCTTGTCATGTGATTATGGGGATGAAACTGAAAGTTATTGTCCTTCACTGATTATTTGTTAATTCATGCTATCAACAGTTAATCATCTAAAAACAACATTTGCGACTGAAAGAATGTGACAAAACACCAAGAAAAAAAAACACCCGAGGTGCGGGTGGGACCCAGAGAAGTACTGTCCTCAACTGCTGAACAAACCAGCTGGGAGCAATCCTGCACCACCCTTGGAAGCCTGCGCTGTTTGCACAGAATGCAGGCGTGCACAAGGCATTCTATTCAGACATCAAGGGACATAAGTACATCAGTCTTTACTGCACAGCTGCAAAGAGTTATATCAGTTGTTTCTAAGCCTTTAAAAAAAAAAAAAAAAAAAAAAAATTTGCCACCTTTGGTGAGAAAACATTCTCTTCTACACATTGCCATCACACTCCTGTTTGTGAGTGAGAAAAATATGAAACACTGTAAATCATGAATCCATTCTGAACAAGTGTTGAATCTAACAGGTGCTCAGTCACAAAAGGCTTGAAAAAAAAACCAATTTTGGACACCAAAGACCTTTGCTGAGACTGAGAGTGCCCAACATTTTTAACTCAGTTTTAAGCATCAATAGTCAGTGATAATGACAGACAATATCAGAACAGTGCATGCTTAGAAAACGTTGTTGTCGAACTTACTGAAAGTGATGGAATGAGCGAAGCAGAAATGATTTGAGTGTCAACGAATCTGTGGATGAGCCGAGGAGGCAATCTTCTGAATACGTTTACAGTTTAACTTTTCAGTCTGAATTATCAATGAATATATCAGATTTGAGGGTCGCTACGACCCTTTGACTAGAAAATTTTTTGGGGGTCATTCAGAAGATCAACAATTCAAAATAAAGAAATAGAATGTATGCACAACACAACGCTTACTGAAGTAACCCCCCCCCCCCCCAGAAAAAAAAGAGAAAAATGTTTTATCAGTATCTTTAAATACTTTACACAGGAACATCACAACTGGTGAGTGTAGAACCATGTTAGTAACACAATGCAGCACCCCCAGACAAACCTCAGCCAGACTGACACTGGAAACACCATCCAGAGTCCACTTATGAGAAAACAAAATCTGTGTATAATCAGAAACAACTGACAGACATATGAAAGACAAGATTACAATTTCAAGATGATATAATCATAAATGCAGATGTGTCTAGCCTGAACAATTATTTCATCTGTTGCATGTTTTTTTTTCTTTTCTTTTTTGAACAAGCATAAGAGCAACATTTTGACATGAGAGGGAGTGTGCATAAGGCTCATGAGCAGAGAATGGAAATAACTTAGTTTTGCTACTCTCCATTGTCTCATCCACTATGCTTGTTGAAATCACTTCACCCCTGTTGCACTGTAACTAATACTATTAGTAATAGGCCAGCACATTCAATTTGAAAAAAAAAAAAAAAACTTGCAGTAGAAATGATGCACAGACTGGTATTTGGATGCATCAGAACTTAAACTTAAGTGCTTCATTTATGCATAAAATGCATGTTTGAAAAGACTAAGCGCTGTCACTTTTCTTTCTAAACAAAACAGTCTTCTTCTTCTTCCTAAAAATACTGGTTCACTCAAAAACGAGTAGGTCACCAGCTCTGCTATCTGCTGTTTAAGATCACTCTCACTAGTCTCAGTTCCATTCCCTTAAAAAACATTTTCACAAGCGTTCCTGTAACTTACCAGGAAATACCCTCTTTTGGTTCATGCTTTTTAACAAACAGAATTTTATCTCCTGCAAGTGGCACAGCAACAACAGTATTCAGCCTAGAAAATCTGAACACATAACCCAGGTGGAACTGGTAATTTAAGTAAAAGAGCAAAAACACTCATGATTTAGTGATAGAGACTCCATGTCAGCATCAAATACTGTACTGTGTCAATTTCATGCAGAATTTAATGTAACAGGACTAGGAGTAGGAGAAATTGCAGTGCTATAACGTCTGCATGTATATTCAGTTGAAAATTTCTTTCATTAATTTTTTGTTGGTTGCTTGCTTCTTTGTTTTTCAGCTGAAAGAATGCTTCAATGTGTGTGTGTTTCCTGCCTGTGTGTTTTACTCAGGCATAAGAGAACACTGGACATGCATTCAAAAATCTAACTCCAACCTAGCTTTTCACACGTCGGCCTGAATTTAAATTGTAAACAAACAACAACAAACTTTAATGAAATAATACTTAGAGTAATATCAATACATTCTTTAAGTAAGAAATAAAATAAAAAATGTATGTACTGCTATTCTATATATATACATACAAAAGCATTGTTCATAAATAACATTTTAACGTGGTGACAGCCCTGATGTGGCCCTTTGCGGTCGGCTGGGCTATAAGCAACATTATCTTATTATCTTCATGAATAACATTGAAAGTAAATTGGTGAAATAAGATACAATTGTATAAATATTCTATAAAATGTGCACATATATGAAGATGACTTGTATAACAAGTCAGGTCATTTAAGATGTAACTTTCTTTTTCGTTTAGGGATGTAAGTGGTCCTCTCTGCACATTTGCATTTTTTCTGGTGTGGCTTCTTCCCTCCGTGTCTTGGTGTTATGGCAACATGTCCATCTTTGGTTCTTGTGACCCGTGCATCAACTTCTCTTCTGGTGTGCATGTAGTGCCAAAAATGTCTCTCTTGTCTCTCATCTGACATACTACACCAACTGTTCCTCTCTATCGAAAAGGCCTGGTACTCTTTCTCCAGTACATGGTCCCATAAACCAAGCAGGCTTCTCCTGAAAACCTTATAAGGTATAGTGTCCCTCTACTAGCTCCAGTATCTTTTCTACTAAGTCAGCCAACCTCTGGGATTTCCACAGAACTGCTTGTTTTAAAACATGATAATAACTTTTACAGTTGTTATTAGTCCACCTCATTGATAAACCCACGAATCCTAGCTTCTTTGATGTTTTGAAATTTTCCTGCAGCAAGGGCACTATACGACTGTTAAAATATGGTAAAAAACTGGATGCTGTGGCTCTTATTTGTGCCCTAGCTGTCTCTATCCTTCAGACCAGCTCTGCTTCTTCTGTGGCCTCTGTGATGGAATCTGGTCCAAACATTTTGTTGATAATAGTCTTCCTGTCCTTGCTATGGATGCCTACTTTGTCCTTCAGCTGATCATGATGTTGTTTACTTGGGTTGGCCTACATTTACTTGGGTTCGCCAGGGTTCTGTATAACAACCTACCGACTTCTAGTTCTCACAAATTTACATTGTTAAACATGTCACTGTGCCAATCATATGGTGGCGTTCAGTCATTTGCGTGACCAATAGCTCATGGGGTTTCACACTAGTCACAGTGCACAGGAGCTGGTCACCTTGAAGTGTTCCTCCCACAGATAATAAATTTATGAAGGTGTACTCACAGTATTATTAATAATAATAATAATGTATGGATTTTATATTCAACCAGAGAGAGCAGGAGCTCTATTCACTTCATAGTTAATACTATATATAAGTACATTGTTGAGCACTCGGGAGTGTAGCAACTCAACACAGCACTAGCACTTGTAGACGACGCATCAAACAAGATCGTTCATACAGAACCGTGCCGCCATCTTGTTCTATACTAAGTTGTTGAAACACAGTTAAGAAAGTTTCTGTTCAGCCAGGGGCCAAATTATACTGTTCCATTGTAATTACTGAAGAGCTTGTAACATTCTTGCATAATTCGGGGGATAGAGCCGCCTCTTTTACTAAAAAATTCGAATAAAAAACAAAAACAGTGAACCAGCAGGGCCTCCCAACCGGAAGCTACTTTTTAGTTTTTACATCAGGATCAGGATCAGGATCAGGGCGTTGTATCAAATACAACTTAGCCTATTTAGGCTTTTTAACGCCCCTTCTGGATGTATATATCCTTTTTTTTTCCCCGTGACCGTTGGTCCAGTCATAGGCTAGCTCAGACCTATTAGCCTATCCATCAAATTCACATCTAATTTTTGTTAATAATTCATGTTTATCTACAAGGTTCTTAAAAACCTTAATACTAGGTGCACGTTTGATGTTAAGTGTTAGTTCATTCCAAAAATTGGTTACTCTATTAGTAAAAGTAAATTTTCTTAAATTAGTTCTGGAATATTGTTTAAATATCTTATCTTCACTGTTCCTTGTCACATTCTTCTGCGACTACAAAAAAAGCCTGCTTTATTAACATCATCAATTCCATTAAATATCTTGTATGCTTGAATCAAGTCTCCTCTTATTCTTCTTGCCTTAAGTGTTGGAAGTTGCAGATATTTTAATCTTTCCTGATATGAGTAATCTTTTATAAAAATTATGAATCATCTTGGTTGCTCTTCTTTGTACCTGTTCTAGAGCTTCTGATTGTCTCTTTAGCATTGGATACCATACAGTGTTGCCATATTCAAGAACAGGTCTAACTAGTGTCTTATATAATTGCAAAAAAGTGTCCTTTTCTATAAATGTAAAGGTTCCTTTTATTATTCCAATCATTCTGTTAGCCTTATTAATACTACAATATGATTGTCAAGTAGCAAATTTTTGTCAAAAGTCACACCTAGGTCTTTCTCTTCTTCACATTTAGATACTTTTATTTCCTTGCCCCCAATTTTCATTATATACTCCTTTTGTGGGTTTGTCTTACCAATATGAAGTACTTTACATTTTTCTGCATTAAAATATAGGTTCCAAGAATCAGACCACTGTACTAATTGTAATTCCTTATGAAATTTCGGAGTTATACAGTTTTGTGTCATCTGCAAAGATTTTACATGTACTCTTTAATTCTACTGGGAGATCATTTATAAACACCGTAAATAATATTGGTCCCAAAATACTGCCTTGTGGTATCCCACTAATAACATCAGCACTATGAGAGAAGGAACTACCAATCCTTACCTTCTGAGTTCTTTTTGATAAAAAGTCTCCAACCCAACCAAGTACATTTCCTATTATTCCATAAGACCCTAATTTCTTTAAAAGTCTTTCATGTGGTACTGAATCGAATGCTTTTCTAAAGTCTAAATACAAAACATCAATATTCTCTCCTTTATCTCTCCTTTGTGAAGTCTTCCATCACTTCTAAAAGTTGAGTCACACAAGACCTTTTTGCACGAAATCCATGTTGACACTCAGCATATAATTTATTTTCTGTCATATGTTTAATAATAGCCTCTTTAATAAATGATTCTAAAATTTTGCATATAATGCATGTTAAACTCACTGGTCTATAATTTCCTGGATCTGTTCTTGTACCTTTTTTGAATACTGGAATGACTGTAGCTGTTTTCCAATCTGAAGGTACTATCATTTCTTTAACAGATTTAGAAAAGAGTATGTAAAGTGGGAAGGCCATCTCCTCATTTAGCTCTTTTAGTACTCTCGATGGGATGGCATCCGGACCACATGCCTTATTAGGGTTTAGAGATTGAAGTTTCTTTTTTTTATTGCATCCACAGAAATGTCTACATTTTCTAATACTATGCCTTTTGACCTTGAAGCTGGACTTAGAATTGGCATATTTTTTAGTATCTTCCCTTGTGAATACACTAGAAAAAAAATGTATTCAAAATATCTGCCTTACCTCTATCTGTCTCCACTGTGTCACCATCCTTAGTCACTAAAGGGCTCACTCCTGTATTCATCTTTGTTTTCGATTGTACATATCTCCAGAAGGCTTTTGGATTTTGTTTACATTCCTTTGATAACTTCTTTTCAAATTCCTTTTTTGCTTTTCTTATTTTTTTTATTACAAGTATTACGTGCTTTCATATAATTTTGATAATCTTTCCCCTGCTTTGTGACTAAGAATCTCTGATACAAATTAGGCCTACATGTCAAACCTTTTAAAGAGGTTTACTATTTGTTAAGAGAATTTGATCTTTTTCAGTTTGAATGGATTCTCAGATGAGATAAACATCACAGAATGTTCCACACTTACCGGTATTCATGACCGAAGAAAGCGAGATAAATAAAAATGACAAGTCGCAACATTCTATTGTCAACAATGAAATCAATACACAAGCGATCGAGTTCATCCTACCTGCATGATTGTTTGCCTGATTTTCCATAATCTGTAAATTTCATTTTGGTCATCCATGGTGCCTTGTTGCAGTTGTCTCAGCTCTCGAAAACAGTAGAAATTTCGCTTTGAATTTGATCGAACACGACGTGTGTGTTAGAAATCTCGCACATGTGGTTATTTTACCGGAAGAAGAAATTTCGTTCTTCTGTGGTTGTAACTTTTTTGGGGGAAGTCTTTTCACCCAAACTTACCAGATAAATACAGATCATTCCAAATAAATATCTAAAAGGGGTCGAAATGCATTGTGTTTTGTCCTGTACTCTGTTTGTCTGTGTCCTTGGCGGTAACCAACCCCCTCTGTTTCTGAATTTGCTTCATTTTCCGCCCTCAGTCACTCCTTTTTGAAACTCATTTATCCATCAGCTTGAACTTACCGGATGTGGTTTAGCGTATATGGACTAGCCCGCACTGAATGACATATTGATGAAACTGAGACTGAATCTCTCTCTCTGTCTCTGTCTGTCTGTCTGTCTGTCTCTCTCTGTGTCTCTCTCTGTCTGTCTGTCTGTCTGTCTGTCTGTCTCTCTCTCTCTCTCTCTCTCTCTCTCTCTCTCTCTCTCTCTCTCTCTCTCGTGTGTGTGTGTGTGTGTGTGTGTGTGTGTGTGTGTGTGTGTGTGTGTGCGTGCGTGCGTGCGTGCGTGCGTGCGTGCGTGCGTGCGTGCGTGTGTGCGTGTGTGTGTGTGTGTGTGTGTAGTAAGTTTCTAAAAAATGGGAAGATTGTTTAATGAGATCGTTACAGTTCACCAGAATTCAGCATTTCGCAACTATGTTCACACATTGTTCTGAGTGAGTTTCGTATTTCTCTTTGTTATATTTGTATCCTCCATGCCCCAGCAGGGCTCAAAGGATTAAATTTGAATTGAATTGAATTGAATTGTGTGTGTGTGTGGGGTGTGTGTGTGTGTGTGTGTGTGTGTGTGTGTGTGTGCGTGCGTGCGTGCGTGCGTGCGTGCGTGCGTGTGTGTGTGTGTGTGTGTGTGTGTGGTGTGTGTGTGTGTGTGTGTGTGTGTGTGTGTGTGTGTGCGTGCGTGCGTGCGTGCGTGCGTGCGTGCGTGAGTTCTTTAATTCAGAGTCTGTTCACACTTGGTGATATTAGATTTTAACAAGATGCAAGGCATATAAACGTACTCCCAGTTTATCTTGAATACACGTGAAATATTCCATAAAGAGGAAAAACCGTTTTGGCCCGTTAAAGCTGTTAGTAACGGCTATCACGGTAAACATCAGCCATCATCTGTGACCATAATGAACAAACCTACAAATTTTCAGAAAGATCGGCCATGTACTCTCTGAGATTTTCCATAAAGAAGAAAACTGTTATGGGCCGTTATAGCCGTTAGTAACGGATATAACGGTAAACTAAAACATCGGGCATGATTGGCGACCCACAATGAACATACCTACAAATTTTCAGAAAGATCGGCCAAGTACTTGCTGAGATATTCCATAAAAATGGGTCGTTATAGCCGTTAGCTATAACAGTAAAATAACACATCGGGCATGATCCGTGACCCATAATGAACATACCTACATAGCCGTTAGTAACGGCTATAACGGTAATATAACACATCGGGCATGATCGGTGACCCATAATGAACATACCTACAAATTTTCAGAAAGATCGGCCAAGTATCATTTGAGATATTCCATAAAGAAGAAAAACCGTTATAGCCGTTAGTAACGGCTACAACGGTAAAATAACACATCGGGCATGATCCGTGACCCATAATGAACATACCTGCTAATTTTCAGAAAGATCGGCCGCCAAGCATTTTCTAAGACATTTCATAAAGAAGGAAAACCGCTTTAGGCCGTTATAGCTGTTAGGAACGGCTATAACAGTAAAATAACACATCGGCATGATCCGTGACCCATAATGAACATACCTACAAATTTTCTGAAAGATCAGCCAAGTACTTTCTGAGGTATTCCATAAAGAAGGAAAGCCGTTGGTAACGGCCGTAACGGTGAACTAAAACATCGGGCATCATCCGTGACCCATAGTGAACATACCTACAAATTTTCAGAGAGGTCGGCCAAGTACTTTTTGAGATATTCCATAAAGAAGAAAAAACTGTTACAGGCTGTTACAGCCGTTAGTAACGACTGTAACGGGGTAAACTAAAACATCGGGCATCATCCGTGACCCATAATGAACATACCTGCTGATTTTCACAAAGATCAGCCAAGTACTTTCTGAGATATTCCATGGAGAAGAAAAACCGTTACAGGCTGTTACAGCCGTTAGTAACGACTGTAACGGGGTAAACTAAAACATCGGGCATCATCCTTGACCCATAGGAACATATTTTGACCACGGACACACAGACACACACACAGACAGCATTTCTTTGTTCCCATTCTAAAGTACTCCCTGGGAGTACAAAAACAGGGAGCAAGGGAAGGGGAGCGTTCATAAAAATCTATTAATTTGATGCATGGAAAGCACTTTTGCTGTTTGCACAATTTCTGGTTTGTGGGTTATTGTTTTGATAGAATCGAGTACAGTCACGTCCACGTTCGATTCTTTATACAATGAAGTTAATACTGAACAATGAAAAAGAATATGGTCCACTGATAAAAGATTTGAACAATCACATGCTACACTTTGGGAAAACTTGGTTTTCCACGAATTCAGTCGAAGCTTGTGTATTAAAAAAATGACAAATATCGTGGACATGACAAGATTTCATTCTTCTCTGGAAGGTGTTCACTGTTAATGTTCACACATTTTTCTAATAGTGAATTAATTTCTTGAATATCAAGTTTTAAATTACTCTCAGGTGTTTTTCTTAACGCACCATCTCTAGCTAATTTATCTATAATTGTGTGTGTGTGTGTGTGTGTGTGTGTGTGTGTGAAATGATAGTCAATACATTGACATATAGCAGTCGGTGGGCATTCCTGTGATCTCAGTTCAAAACGGTACCCCTGAATTATTCACTATGATAGTGTTCTGGGAATCAAAACAAAAACAAAAAACCAAAACTACAAGCAACAATAGAAACAGGCTGGCAAGTTCTTGTTCTCTATCTGCCAGACCATCGATGTCATCTAGGATTCTTCCGCCAGTGCTGATTGTGCTAACAGGATCTTCACGCGCATGAGTCATGATGCGTTCAAGGTTTCAGTTTCAGTTTCATCAAGGACGCGTCACTGCGTGCGGACTAGTCCATTTACGCTACACCACATCCGGTAAGTTTTGAGACCACACTGCGCATGATTTGAAGCTGATGGATAAATGAATTAACAACTAAGATGAGACAATAAAGAGGAGGGTCTCGTGGCTACGACTCAGCAGATGTCTGACCTACGCATTAGCCCAACGGGCTGGTTAGACCTTGAGTGCCTACCTACCATGTCTTTGGTGTGTGTGTGTGTGTGTGTGTGTGTGTGTGTGTAGTGAATGTACACGTGTGTGTATGATGTGTGGTCATGGGCCCATGTGTGTGTGTGGGTGCATGTGTGTGTGTGAGTGTGTGTGTGTGTGTGTGTGTGTGTGTGTGTGTGTGTGTGTGTGTGTGCGCGTGTGCGTGTGTGTGTGTGCATGTGCGCGCACGCATGTGTGTGTGGCGCAGGCATGTGTGTGTGTGTGTGTGTGTGTGTGTGTGTGTGTGTGTGTGTGTGTGTGCATGTGCGCGCATGCGTGTGTGTGTGCGCAGGCATGTGTGTGGTGTGTGTGTGTGTGTGTGTGTGTGTGTGTGTGTGTGTGTTCAAGGACGTGAGGGAGAACAAGTATGGAACCATCCTCCAATTCTCCCTCTATGAGCACTGCACTAGTCGCTTTGGAATACAGTTGCTTCATTGTGTTGATAAGCTTCTGTCTGATGTTATCTTTCTTTTTGTACTCCCAGTTCTTATAGAACAGGGAGTACTTTAGAATGGGAACGAAGAAATGCTGTGTGTGTGTGTGTGTGTGTGTGTGTGTGTGTGTGTGTGTGTGTGTGTGTGTGTGTGTGTCCGTGGTCAAAATGTGTTCCACTCGCTCCAGACAAAACTACTGGGTCGATCTTTCTGAAATTTGTAGGTATGTTCATTTTGGGTCAAGGATGATGCCCGATGTTTTAGTTTACCGTTACAGCCGTTACTAACGGCTGTAACGGCCTGTAACGCTTTTTCTTCTTTATGGAATATCTCCGAAAGTACATGGCCGATCTTTGTGAAAATTAGCAGGTATGCTCATTATGGGTCACGGATGATGCCCGATGTTTTAGTTTACCCCGTTGCAGCCGTTACTAACGGCTGTAACAGCCTGTAACGGTTTTTCTTCTTTTTAGAAAATATTAAAAAGTACTTGGCAGATCTTCCTGAACATTTGTAGAAATGTTAATTATAGGGTCACAGATGATGCCCGATGTTTTAGTTTACCGTTGCAGCCGTTACTAACGGCTGTAACGGCCGGTAACGCTTTTTCTTCTTTATGGAATATCTCCGAAAGTACTTGGCCGATCTTTGTGAAAATTAGCAGGTATGTTCATTATGGGTCTCGGATGATGCCCGATAATTTAGTTTACCCCGTTATAGCCGTTACGAACGGCTGTAACAGCCTGTAACGGTTTTTCTTCTTTATAGAATATCTCAAAAAGTACTTGGCCGATCTTTCAGAAAATTTGTAGGTATGTTCATTATGGGTCACGAATAATGCCTGATGTTTTAGTTTACCGTTATATCCGTTACTAACGGCTGTAACGGCCTGTAACGCTTTTTCTTCTTTATAGAATATCTCAGAAAGCACTTGGCCGATCTGTCTGAAAATTTGTAGGTATGTTCATCATAGGTCACAGATGATGCCCGATGTTTTAGTTTACCGTTACAGCAGTTACTAACGGCTGTAGCGGCCTGTAACGCTGTTTCTCCTTTATGGAATATCTCAGAAAGTACTTGGCTGATCTTAGTGAAAATTAGCAGGTATGTTCATTATGGGTCACGAATGATGCCCGATGTTTTAGTTTACCCCGTTATAGCCGTTACTAACGGCTGTAACGGCCTGTAACAGTTTTTCTTCTTTATAGAATATCTCAGAAAGCACTTGGCCGATCTTTCTGAAAATTTGTACGTATGTTCATTATGGGTCACAAATAATGTCCGATGTTTTAGTTTACCGTTATACTGTTACTAACGGCTTTAACGGCCTGTAACGCCTTTTCTTCTTCATGGAATATCTCAGAAAGTACGAGGCCGATATTTCTGAAAATTTGTAGATATGTTAATTATGGGTCACGGATGATGCCCGATGTTTAAGTTTACCGTTAGAGCCGTTACTAACAGCCCATAATGGTTTTCCTCTTTATGGAAAATCTCAGAAAGTTCTTGGCCGATCTTTCTGAAAATTTGTAAGTATGTTCATTTTAGGTCACAGACGATAGCCGATGTTTACCAGAATAGCCATTACTAACGGTTACACCAGCCCAAGACGGCTTTATGGAATATCTCACGCATATTCAGGATAAACTGGGAGTACGTTTATATGCTTTGCATCTTGTTTTTTTTTTTATTGCGGCCCATAGTGTCTCCTGCCAGATTGTTGAATGCCTTCTTTAAATAAGTGGGAACACTCTTTGTCTTTTGAATCGTCTTTATTTCTTAAACGTGCGTGATGACAATGAAGACAATATGATGGCAATGGGTGCTAAAACATACAAAAGAAACAGAAAGGAAGCAAATGAAATGATAATTCTCTACGCCCCCCCCCAAGTCTTTGGAGTGACACGAAAAGACTGAATCAAAAAGTTCATGGACTCTAGCTGAGTCAAAAGATAAGAGTTCGAAAAGTATAGTTGGCCTCTTGCTTCTGAAAAAGAAATTTTTGAAAGCTAGATAGCATAAATGAAATATAAAGGGGTGACTATAACGAGTATAAATGAAAAGAGTGTCATTCAGCAGCGTGACAGTTAGGTCTCTCTGGTTGAGCGCCGGGGACGGCCAGGGAGGGGTCTGCACCAGGGGCGACAGCTTGCTCCTTCAGGCCAGGGGCGTTGTGCGGCATCAGGGCGCGTACAGCTCTTGGGACGCTGACGACCGTAGCCCTCGAAGTGGGATGTGTCGCCTCAGCTGCGGGACCTGGACGCGGGTCTGATGTGATGGGCGGCTGTGGTGGGGGTGAGGGAACAAGGGCTGGCGGATGTGGGTTCATGATTGGTGGGTGTGTGGAGCCAGTCGGGAGTGATGGACCCGGCTGAGGGGCGGCCTGGGCAGAGGAACAATGGGGGCTGTGGGCTCTGTGCGGGCCGTAGGCAGTGTGGGTGTGTGGCCTGGGGCCATCAGGATGGGCGTCCGTGGGATGACCGGTGTGTATTTCCGTAGAAACTTCCTGTTGCGGAGGGTGACGCGACCAGAGCCATCAACACGCACGACATACTGGTCGAACTGGCGCACCTCGATGACCATGCCTGTCTTGTCCCATTTGGTCGGATGAGGTCCAGTTTGGTTTTGGATGCGGACGCAGTCACCGACAGCCAATGGTGTGAGAATGCGGGTGTGTTCTGACAGGCGCTCGGCTGTACACATGTGTCTGTTTCTCAGCGCCTCCTCGCGGGACATGAGTGTCTCCCGCCAAGTAGTGTGAGGCTGGTATTTCCCGGGTGAATGGGGATGAAGTCTCGAATGGGGCGTCCAAAAATGCACATGGCCGGGGAGGCGAGTGTCCCGGTCAGGTGTGTTTCTGTATTGGAGCATTGCGCGTTGAAACTTGTCAGTGTCCAGGGACCCCTGCGCACCAGTGTTGTCCGTGATGAGGCGTTTGACAGTCTTGACTCCAACTTCAGCACGGCAGTTGGCATGGGGAAAGGCAACTGATGAGAGCCGGTGGTTGACGCCCCAATTCTTTAGAAATGTTTTTGTGGTGAGGGAGGTGAACTCGGGTCCGCCATCGGAAGTTAGTTCATCGCTGATCCCGTATGTGACAAAGATCTGGCGCAGGGCAGCGACTAGCCCAGTAGCACCGTGTGCAGCCTCCTCTACGATCGGCCAGTTACTGTATCTGTCAACAGCCACAAGGTAGTTGTGGCCACGGTAATGAAAGTAATCAGCCGCGATGCACTGGAACGGGTACGCCGGGTTCATCGGTGGTGTTGGGGTTGCGCTGGGCTGAGAGGGTGCCATGCGGTTGCAGGACTGGCATTGGGCTCGCATGTCTGTGATGGCCGGGTCATTCCGGGCCAGAAGAAGGATGACTCCGCTCGAGAGCACATCTGTGTGACTCCCTGGTGCGCCGAGTGAAGACACTGGAGGACGCGGTCTCGAAGTGATGGGGGTATGACCACACGATCGTTGTAGAGTATGACTCCATCAAAAGTGGTGAGGAAGTCACGGAATTGGTGGTATGGGCGGAGGTCAGAGGCTAGCAAGGTTCTGTCTTCTGGAAGCCATCTTCGATGGTGTTACTCAGGGCGGTCATGTGGGGTCGCTGACTGTGGCGAGGCGGATGTCATCCCAGGTCACTGATTTGATCACCTCCACTGGTGCCGAGCCAGTCTGCGTACAGACTTGAAGGGTGCCATCCTGCTGACGGGTGCGTATGGCGGATAGGAAAGACTGTGGCAGTCCAGTGGGTGGGGGAGGGTCAGCGGTGGGGGCCATGGATGCTACGTTGTCAGGAAGTGCCAGAGTGGCGGGCTTGCCTACAGGTTTGCGGGAGACAGCGTCTGCCGCAGCGTGACATAGGCCGGGGATAGTGGACGACACGGAAGCGGTATCGAAGTGATTTTTCCTTGAGATTGCGAAGACAGGGGTTGGGAATGTCATCAAGTCAGCGGTCACCGAATGTCTTCAGCAGAGGTTTGTGGTCCACGGCGATGATGAGGTCAGAGCAGCCCAGGGTATAGTGACGGGCTTTGTCGAGGGCGTCAATGACAGCTAGAGCTTCGCCTTCGATGGGTGCGTACCGGGATCAGCCCCCGAGGTGAATCGGCTTCCCACCAAAGTGATACGCCATCCTGTCTTGCAGCAGAAAGGTCTGGAGGAGAGGCAGGGGCAGTGTTTCTGAAAGAGCCAGAATCCGACGCCCTCCTTGCTTCAGTCTGTGGCGAGGCAGGTAGGTCTGGACTTGTCGAAGATTTCCACCCCTTGGTGGATTTCGCCGACGATCAGCGCCTTCGTCTCGTTGAAGAGGCGGTCAAGCTCGTCTGTCCAGTGGAATCGAGTGCCCGTCTTGAGAAGTTCTCGGAAAGGCAGCATTCGCTCAGCCGCCGCGAAGGTGTATGACACCTGGTTTACCAAGCCGAACCAGCTCCTTACGTCCGTGATATTCTGTGGGGTCGGGAAGTGTTGGATGGCCTCGAGGTAGCATGCACAAGGGCGCACAGTGGTGGGTGTGATCTCAAACCCAGCAAATTCGACCGTGTCCTTGCCGACTGGAATTTGGAGGGATTGAGGATGATGCCGTTGTTACCACAGATGTCGAGCCACCTCACGGCTTGGAAGAACGAGTCTTCGATGGTGTTGGACCACATGAGGGTGTCATCCACACATTTGGTCTTCTGGGGAAAGTCGGCGACGATCTCGTCAAAGCAGCGGCTATATCAAGTCAAGTCAAGTCAAGTCAAGTAAACTTTATTATCTCAGTTCGAGAAATTAGTTTGTGGTCACACACATTCACAGCAAATAAACAATGATTTTGTCACATCACCCATTTTGTCACATATGGCATACATTCATATAAAAGAATTTGGATTTCAAGGTGACTATATAATATAAGAATAATACTATATAAAATTGCATTCCTACAACGCATTTGACAATAAATTCTAAGATGAGATTTTAAACTAACATAACAACTATTTGTTATCTAAATGCAACAGTATGCTCAATCTGAGCTTAAATTATGTATCTTTATACAACAAAATGTAACAATAATCCATAGCTAAAAAGCAATTAAACATCACCTCTGTTAAGAAAATCAATGGACAGGGGAATAAAACTTTGTTTAAATCTGACACTTCTGCATTTAACTGATCGATATCTTCGTCCTGACTGAAGAAGGTCATACTGACTTGCAAGAACGTGGGTCTGGTCACACGCAATCTTCTTCGCTTTACAAACAACACGGCACCTGTACAGCTCACTCAGACTTTTTTGTCTCCCACCAACAATTTTTCCTCCCACGTTCACCACTTTCTCAAGCACATTCCTACTCTTCACAGTCAGCCCACCATACCAACACATAAATGAGAAAGTTAAAACAGATTCCAAGAAGCATGAATAAAATGTCCGAAGAATGTCAGTATTCACATGAAATGATCGCAGCTTGCGAAGACAATATAATCTGGTTTGACATTTTTTGTGGACATAATCAACATGGGATTTAAAATTCAGCTTATTATCTATAAAAGTTCCTAAATATTTGTATGATTCAACACGTTCTACTTCAGCACCTTTGATAAAAAGCGGTGGTACAACTTTTGGATCTTTCTAAAATCAATCAACATTTCTTTCGTTTTTGTTACATTCAGATCAAGATAGTTGTGATCGCACCAGTCAACAAACCTTTGAACCTCCTTGAAGTAAACAGAGTCAGAGTTGGAAAGATCCTCAAGTGCTGAGTCATCTGAATATTTAATGTACAAAGTTGAATCACTTCCTGAACAATCATTTGTGTACAGAGTAAAAAGCACTGGAGATAAAACAGTACCCTGAGGTGCGCCAGTTGAAATGACTCTGGAAGACGAAACAACACTCTGATATCGCACAGACTGTGTCCTCTTTGTTAGAAAATCTATTATCCAAAGAATGAGCTTGTTACACACATTCATGTTAATGAGTTTCTTTGCCATCAGATGTGGTTGTATGGTGTTGAATGCTGATGAGAAATCGATGTAAAGAATGCGTACAAAGGAGGCAGGTTTTTCGAGGTGTGAAAACGCATGATGGAGAAGTGTGAGTGTGGCATCATCTGTTGATCTGTTCTGTTTGTATGCGAACTGAAACGGGTCTTGGTACTGTGTGGTATCTTTTAAAACAGAACAGAGGACAATTCGTTCAAGACATTTCATTGCAACAGATGTGAGGGCAACTGGTCGGTAATCATTTAAACAGCTTGGGTTGCGTTTCTTGGGAACAGGACATACAGTGGCATTTTTCCATAAAACAGGAATGATACATTCTCTTAGTGACCAGGTAAACAAACGACTGTAAACATAGGAGAGCTGAGAAGCATACACCTTCAACAATTTTCCACAGATATTATCTGGGCCCATTGCCTTTCTCACATTTAAACGTTTGAAAAAAGACTGAACATCATTTTCCTCAATCACAACAGAATCACTTTCATCAACGTCTTTTTTAACATCGCTTTGGAGTTCTTCCTTCACTTCCTTTAATTCTCTACTGAAATCTTTATCATCAAATCTACAGTAAAAATCGTTTAGCTTTTCCGCAAATTGCTTCTGTTCTTTAGCTTTTTTTTGTTACTAATATCTTGATTTGAATATTTTCTGAACCTGACAAAACCTTTATTCCTTTCCATGCATCTCGCATATTTCCAGTCTGGAACATGTTTTCTACTTTTCTCTTGTAAGCTCTCTTTGATTCTTCAATCTCTGTTTGCAGTTTCTTTTGTACAACCTTACGATCGCTTTTATTGCCTGATTGAAAAGCTATTTTTTTCTCATTAAGAGTTACTTTAAGAGATTTTGTAACCCAAGGTTTGTTGTTGGGAAATATTTTGATAGTTTTAGTAGGTACAATCATGTGTTCACAGAAAGAAATGTAGTTGGAAATAACATCAGTGGCTTCGTTAATGTCAAAACTAGAATTTAAAAACAAATTCCAATCTGTACATTCAAAACAAGCCTGTAATTCATCAATACTTTCTTGTGTCCAACACTGAACTTGCTTTTTAGTGACAGGTTGTGTTTTCACTTTTGGTCTGTAAGCTGGCAAGAGATGAATGGCATTGTGATCAGACTGACCAACAGGGGGGAGCTGAACAGACCTGTATGCAGATGTTATATTACAGTAACATAAATCAAGTACTTTATCCTTTCTTGTAAAACATGACACATATTGTTTAAAAGAAGGCAGGTTTGAGTTGAGGTCACAGTCATTAAAATCTCCGAGGATAAAGCATGGTGCGTCAGGTGAAATGGCCTGCAGAGCGTGAACAGAGTCCGTGATCTCTGCGGCTGCACGTGCAGTATTTGCGGAGGGTGGCACGTAAACAACAGTCATGAAGAGCTGTCCAAACTCGCGTGGCAGGTATTTCGGTCGCAGTGACACTGCTAAAAGTTCAATATCACGCGTACACACTTGACGACGCACTTTAACGTTCTCACGGTTACACCACTTCTCGCTCACATACATACACACCCCTCCCCCCCTTGATTTCTCTGTCACGCACTTGTCTCTGTCCATTCTCAGTGGCACACCAAATCCATCCAAAGCTGAAATGTCATCTGTTATTTCTTCACTCAGCCAGGTTTCTGAAAAACACAGCACATTCGCATTTCTAAATTCGTTTAAATAACGTACGTTAGCTTGCAGTTCATCAAAATTATTGTTCTGTGAAACTGGTCTGATCGATCGGACATTGGCTAGAATGATTGACGGGAGGGGGGTGTAAATTCCGTTCTTCTTCAGTCTGTTTCTCACTCCCCCTCTCTGTCCTCTCTTCCTCTTGCTCGATTTGCTGTCTTTCCGGTTGTCTTTACTTGATCGTTTCTTGAAACTTGCTGATAAAATGTCTGGTGGAAATAAATGAAATGGGTGAGCGCTGCTGTCTGCAAAGTGTCTGAAATTTAAAAGTGTGTCACGGGTATAACACATGCCTGCATTGTTTACATGTCCGCCATGTTGGAAATGCGAAACTGCACTATCACACAAATTCAACAGAAAAGATATCACAGTCATTAAAGCACACAAACTTGCTGGGTTTACACTTTTCATCTTGAACACTTTATAAATCATCGTGCACAGTTCCAAATCCAAACACAATGCACAACAGCCCAAAAAGATCACAAATTCGCAGACAATCGACCACAGCGTCGCTACTCGTGCAGCGCCACCTATCAGCCGTCTCCAGATGAGATGTATCCCTGGGGGGCGACGAGGTAGCGGTAGCGACCCCATGGGGTAATGAATGTTGTCAGGTGTCTATCCGTCTCATCTAGGGCGATACTGTGATATCCGTTCCAAGCGTCAAACACGGTCTTCTTCGTGTGGTGTGGCACCTTGCGAGCCTGGTGGAAGGGTGACTGGGTGTGATGTGTCTCCCGCGTGGCGTGTCGGTTCAAGGGCTGCAAGTCCACCGTGCGCCGGGGCTTCCCTCACTTCTTTGGGCAGATGACCATCTTGTGACACCAAGTGACCGGGGTGCCAATCGGGACCGGCTCAATGACACCTAGACGGACATCTTGATCGAGGCCAGCCTTGACGTCGTCCTGCCAGTGGACGGGGACTGGGATAGGGGTGTGGTGGGCGACGGGGTGGGCGTCAGGGTCAACCATGAGGCGTATAGGCGGACCGGACATCTTTGGGAGTGGTTGGTGTTCACACACATTGAAAGAACTGGAGCTGTAAAAGTCCAGCAGCGACTTCTCCAAACGTTCCCCGTTCTCTTCTGTAGCAGGGAATGGGAGGGACGTTGGGGGTGGTGGTGGTGGTTGGCGTCGGGGGCACGTGCATGGGGATGTCTGTGTGTCAGTGGGTGGAGCGTCCTCGGTACTGCTGGCGGCACTTGTCTCGCCGATGGTGGGGAAGCTGGGTGGAATCATCCCAAGTGCAATGCATGCCTGTTTGCTTAGAAACATCCGGTCAGTGACAGTGGTAAAGTATACCATCTGGCGAGTTCCAGCTCTGTGTTAGACGTGGATGTTCCCGAGATCCGGAGGGCGAGGGCTCCAATAATGTTTATAGTCTCATGATTGCATGCCGTCATCTTCATCTTGACGGGCAGGAGGTGCCGGCGATCGAGGCCCATCTTACTGAGAAGTGCCATGCCAGCCAGGCATGACTGGCATCCAGTGTCTGCCATGGCTGGGAAGGTGACAGGACGGGTGGGGGAAGAGAGGGGCGTGGGGAAGCCAAGGGACTGGATGTCTGAGGGCACAGCGTGGATGGCGAGGTCAACGAAAGGCTGAGGGTCAGAAGCTCGTTTCTCCCATGCCTCACAGAATTCGTTGTACACATGGTGGTCTAAGCTGATGGAGTCAGCATTAGACATTGGAGTCGCTTCCTCAGAACTGCACAGGCTGTCAAAGGTGGCAGAAGTGTCGTCCACGGCGTTAGGTGAGGGAGATTGGGCAGGGTTGGCATTGTGCTGTGATGTTTTCCTACAGACGTTTGCAAAGTGGTTGGCGGTCCCGCACTTGGTGCACTGTTTCCCGTACGCTGGACAGCTTTTCATGCGCTCTTGCCTGCTTGCTCTATGCCCCGATCTGCCACAATAGCTACACGTGGTCGACGAGGTCGGATTTCTGCCTCCCTCCGCGCGGAGTTTGTCCTGACGCTTGTAGGAGCTTGACGCAGCGACGATGGACGAGCTGCCTCCAACGAGGCGGCTGGCGGATCTCTTGCCACTTTCCTTGGCCTCAACATAGCGAAGCGCATCCTCCAGTGACATGTCTTGTCGTGACTCACCCAGGATGTCTAGCCGGATTTCTTCATCGTTAAGGCCCCTGATGAGGACGTCCCGAACCATGACGTCACTGTAGTCGACGCTTGCACCGCATGTATCAGATGGGCATTTAATGTTGAAGCTACAGACTCCTGCTTGCCCTCTAAGTCGAGCAGCGAAGCCTCTGATAGGCTCGTCTCTGTCCTGCCGCATCTGTTGTAACTGGACACGTGCGACCATTATGTTCTCCTGGCGCACTGCAAGCGTCTTCATGTTCGTCAGAATGGTCTCCTCGTCACTGGAGGCCAGAGCACCGAAGGTCCGCGTGAGGTCTTTGCGCAGTCCCTCATCACAGCACTCCAACAGTTGGAACACAATGTCCGACCCCTTGAGGTGGGTGGCCTGTTTGTAGTCTGTCCATCTTCGGACGAAGTACGCCCACTCTTCGCTGGTACCCGCTGCTGACACCGTGGGACGCCGAACCTTTTCTGCCTTGGCCGCCGTAGCTGGAGCAGGCACGTGCGCGTGAGCTGCATGGGCTGTGGCACTGTGAATGTCCAGAAGGCGGTAAGGACGTCAGTCGGCGTGGCCGTCGGCCATTCAGCATCGCAGTCGGGTGCTGGGCACTTGATGGTTGCCATGATGGTCCTATATTGTCTTCATAAATAAGTGGGAACACTCTTTGTCTTTTGAATCGTCTTTACTTCTTAAACGTGCGTGATGACAATGAAGACAATATGATGGCAATGTGTGCTAAAACATACAAAAGAAACAGGAAGGAAGCAAATGAAATGATAATTCTCTATTCTTGAAGTCTATGAAGGTAATAATGGCACAACCAATGTCAGGTAGGTACTCAAGGTCTGACCAGCGCGTTGGGCTAATGCGTACGTCAGACATCTGCTAAGTCGTCGTGGCCATGAGACCCTCTCCCGACATGTTCTCATCTTAGTGTGGTCTCAAAACTTAGCGGATGCGGTGATAGCGTATATGGACTTGTCCGCACACAGTAACACCTCCTTGAAGAAACTGAAACCGAAACTATGAAGATATGGTAAACGCCCTCTGGTGCTGAAGACTTTAAAATTCTATTCTTTTTATGTCTACGTCTCAAATGCAATGCATGGTAGTCTATGTCTTGGATACAATCCATGGTAGTCTATGTCTTGGATACAATGCACAGTAGTCTATGTCTTGGATACAACTCTCTTCAAAACATAATTTTTCTGCTCCTTCGCTGGTGTGTGGGTGTGCGTGTGTGTGTGTGTGTGTGTGTGTGTGTGTGTGTGTGTGTGTGTGTGTGTGTGTGTGTGTGTGTGTGTGTGTGTGTTAGGGCTTATTGCTGTAAGCGCTTAGGGCTTTTGTTTAAGATTAAGCGCACTAAATGTTCCTTATTATTATTATTATTATTATTATTATTATTAATGCATGGTAGTCTATGTCTTGGATACAATGCACAGTAGTCTATGTCCTGGATACAATGCACAGTAGTCTATGTCTTGGATACAATGCATGGTAGTCTATGTCTTGGATACAATGCACAGTAATCTATGTCTTGGATACAATGCATGGTAGTCTATGTCTTGGATGCAATGCACAGTAGTCTATGTCTTGGATACAATGCATGGTAGTCTATGTCTTGGATACAATGCATGGTAGTCTATGTCTTGGATGCAATGCACAGTCGTCTATGTCTTGGATGCAATGCATAGTAGTCTATGCCTTGGATACAATGCATAGTAGTCTGTGTCTTGGATACAATGCATAGTAGTCTATGTCTGGTTAGATTTTGAAGAAATGGAGCCAGTTAAATAAACTGTCTTACATACTCGTTTCTAGTATCCAGTCGACCCAGAACATTATTGTAATATTGCCGCAGAGCCCTGGTCGGCCATGTGAACAAAGGACTACTTTTTGTCATTCAAGGGTTCTGGGTTCAACGTCTGCTTGAGACTGACAATCTGTAGATCAGTGGTTCGGAGTCAGTGGATTCTGACTCTAACCCCTTCCACGTCATGCGGATGAAACAATAAATCCAGGTTTCGTGTTTGAAGAGTTTGCTTTAAACCCCCCCCCCCCCCAACCCCCCCCAAAAAAAAACAACAACAACAACAAAACAAAACAAAACCGTGCACAAATCAAAACAACATGGACGCCCGCTCTTTTTGGTTGAAGCTGCCACGAGTTATGGAACTTGCGGGCCTGTGAGCGCGTGTGCGCTCGCACACACACACACACACGCTCGCACACACACACACACACACACACACACACACACACACACACACACACACACACACACACACATACAAAGCATGCACGCAGGAGAGAGAGAGAGAGAGAGAGAGAGAGAGAGAGAGAGAGAGAGAAAGAGAGAGAATCTCCCACCAATCAGTTCTGTCTGAAGAATAATTTGATGGTATCTTGACCAGATGATGATTGATGACGATGACAATACCGTTGATGAGATGAAAACACACAGTAACGGTCCCAATTAATCTTTGGAATGTTCTTCTGTTCTTATTCTTTTTCATCTTTTTCTCCCATGGTTTATTTTAAGATTACGTGAAATTTTTTGTTGACTTGCTGTCTTTGTGTTTTCCTCATTCTTCTTGTTTTTCTTTTTTTTTTTCTCCTAAAAACAACACAACATCAGCAACAAGAACAACAACTACAACTGCTTTTATTGCTGCTGATGCTACTATCACATTACCATTGCTGTTCTGCTGCTGCTTCTATTGCTACTTTTATGGCTATCAAGATCAATCCTCCCACCGCGACCAACTACAACCACTATCGCCACCACTGCCACCACCACCTCTACAATTGCTGCTGCTGCTGCTGCCAGTGCTGACGGATTCTCCCGTCGTGTCCGACGGATGAGAAGGCAGGCAGGTCATCTGCTGATGTGGGTCCTTATGTGGGGATGAAGACCAATTCTTGAGGCACAAAGTCGTCCACAGACGCTGCATGGAATGGAGTCCTGCAGTGATGGGCCCTGTTTCCTCGGATTCCTCTTTTCCTGGATGGCGGCTGCTCTGTTGCTATTAAACGTCTGTGTGCCCTGGGTACACTGTTACTTCCACTGTGTTCTGTCAAGGGCGACATCTTCCCAGGAAGCAGTGCCGATGTTGCAGCTTCTTAGGTGGGCCTTCAAGGTGTCTTAGCATCTCTAGAGAGGCCTTCCTTGGTCGCGTTGTTCTTCATTCAGTTGTCCATAGAGCAGCATCTTTGGAATTCTGCTGTCCTCCATACGGACAACGTATCCTGTCCTGTCCATCGGAGCTGGCTTTTGATGAGTAAACACCCAATGCTGGGTAAGCCACACTTCTTCAGGACCTGTAGGTTGGACACTCTGTCTTGCCATTTGATGCTGCAGATCTTGCGCAAGCATCGTTGATGGAACTGTTTGAGTTGTAAGTTGTGTCGGCGGTACGTGGTCCAAATCGCACAACAGCAGAGGAGAGCACTCAGAACTACAGCCCTGTACACGGCAACCTTTGTGCGCAATCTGGTGCCATGGTCTTGCCACAGACTCTTTGATAGTCTGCCAAAGGCAGAGCTGGCCTTTGAGACGCGCAACATCACTTCTGCATCCAGAGATCCATTGCTGCTTATAGTGCTGCCCAAATAACAGAATTTGTCCACAGTTTTGATCTCTGTGTTGTTGATGACGACATGTGATGGTGGAGCCCTACCAGCTCCGGACGGTGAAGGCTGGAACATGGCCTCGGTCTTACCAAGACTGATTGTAAGTCCAAAGCGTTGACAGGCCCAAGCAAAACAATCTGTGATGCACTGGATGTCTTCATGGGAGTGCGCAGCCAGTGCACAGTCATCTGCAAAGAGGATTTCTCTCAGAAGGGCATCAAATACTTTGGTCTTGGCCTGAAGTCGTCGAAGGTTAAAGAGTTTGCCCTCTGAACAGAACTGGATGTACACCCCCTTGTCACAGTCCCGGAATGCATCAATCAGCATGGCAGCAAACAGAATGGAAAAGAGAGTGGGAGCTAAAACGTATCCCTGCTTCACTCCATTTTTCACTGAGAATGGGTCAGAGGTATCTCCGTTTTCTAGCACCCTCGTCTGCATGTCAGTGCTACTGGTGCTAACAGGGACAACAGCTACTTCTGCCACTGTCGCTACCGGCGCCATTAATTACAACTGCCACCACAGCGGCAGCTACTGCTACTCCTGCTGCTGCCACCCCTGGCGCTGCTGGTTCTACCACCACTCTTGCTGCTATCGCTGACACTACTACTACTACTACTTCGATCTGTTGCTGCTGCTGCTACTGCTACTACTATCATTGCTGCTGCTGTTGTTGCTGCTGCTGTTGCTGCAAGCAGCAACAAGAATAACAGCAAGCTTCTTGTACTACTTCTGCTACTTTCGCTACTACTACTACTACTACTACTACTACTACTACTACTACTACTACTACTACTACATACTACTACTACTACTACTACTACTACCCGTCTTCCTCCTCCTCTTACAACAAGAACAGCAACAACAACAATAGCAGCAACAACAAGAACGCAACACGCAGCAGCAGCAGCAGCAGCAACACAACAACAAGAACAGCAATACTTTACAACTACTTCTATACTACCACTGCTGTTGCTATTACTATTTACTACTACTACTACTATACTACTGCTACCACTGCTATTGCTATTTACTACTACTACTACTCCCACTGTATTGCTGCTGCTGCTACTACTACTACTACTACTACTACACTACTACTACTACTACTACTATTTACTACTACTACTACTATTACTTTACGCAGTATAGTCATGATGTGACCTTCATCGTTGGTGGTGTGTAAAGAACATGGCTGTCATACACGTTTCTTTCTGTTTTCATCTGTCTTCTTTCTGCCAACCCTCCACCCCCTTCCCCCCCTCCTTGCTTCTTACGTCCTTTTTATGACCCCCGTGTTCGACTGGCGGCGTCCTCAAAGTGACAGCTTCTTTCAGCAAAACTCGGGTCTTTGACATAAAATGACTTGCAAAAGAAACAATCGACGGAGTTCGGATTCCTGCGAGAAGAAACGGCGTATTTAGGTCTATTCATGTATGAAAAGGCCCCAGTTATTCACAAGGGGGGGGGGGGGGGGGGGGGGGGGGGGGGGGGGGGGTCTATGCCCATCCCCACTTCCCCACTTTTGCCAACCCTCGCTCCCACCTCTCCCCCTTCCTTCACCTTAAAAGTTTCCCAGTTTAAATATTACACACTTGCCGCGTTCGCGTGGTCATGGACGATGATCACGCAGTGAGCCACCCCGGACCCCAAACTTGCGCTCAGACTTGGTGTATTTAACACTTGGTGCCAGCCAGCCGTTCTTCGGGAGAATGGGGTCTATACTTACTTGTCAACAATGCCGGCGAAAACGAGCAGGTCGTGGTGTAGAATGTTCGTGTCACGGTTCCAATGATAGTTCACGCGAACGGATCACTGTTCGTACCTGTCGTTTAAAGACTTTCGTGATTATAGAGTTGTTACGTTGCGGGAAAGGGGCGGAAAGTTAGGAGGCGAAGGGGGGGGGGGGGGGGGGGGGGGGGGGGGGGGGGGGGGGGGGGGGGGGGGAGAGGGGAAGGGGAGAGGTTGGGGCAGGAGGGAGAGGAACGGGAGAGTTTAGTTAAGGAGGGGGGGGGAGGAGGCGGAGGGAGGAGGGGAGAAGCGCTCTTACGTTTGTTATTGTTATAAATGTATGTATGTATGTATGTATGTTTGTATGTATGTATGTATGTATGTATGTATGTGTATGTGCCTATGTATGTATGTATGTATGTATGTATGTATGGTATGTATGTATGTATGTATGTATGTATGTATGTATGTATGTATGTATGTACTTATTTATCTATTCATCTATTTTTCTATCATTCATTATTTATTTATTTTCACTCCAACCAGTCTTTCCATTTTATTTATTTACATTACTTTGTTTTTTTAAAAGGAAAAAAAAATCAAAGCGTTGTTTTGGTGTCTCAAAACGAAAAATTGGCTGAGGTGTCGAATATCAAAGGGGTGGGATGGAGGGCGGGAAGGAGAAGGAGAGGAAAGGGAGAGAAGAAGGGAAACGGGGAGGGGGGGGGGGGAGGGAGGGGATCTGGGGTGTCCTGTGGCCCCCCCCTCCCTAAAACGCCCTGCAATGTCACAGTGAAACGTTTCATTGTCGCATTGAACTAGGTTGTACTTTTCACACACACACACATACACGCACACACACACAGCACGCACGCACGCAGCACGCACGCACGCACGCACACACACACACGTTCGCGCACGTGCGCGCGCGCGCGCGCACACAACACAGTAACATTAGAATCGCATTGAGCTCATCAAGAGTTTAACTGAGAAGGGATACATCAGTTCATTATGAACACACACACACACCACACACAAAACACACTCTCTCTCTCTCTCTCTCTCTCTCTCTCTCTCTCTCTCAACATTCATACTGTCAGTATGAATGTTGTTGAATGTGATATTGACTCGGCGGTTGAAAATTCACGGGCCTTCTCTTAAAAGCTGGGCAATGTATACAAAAGACGATTGGCCTTCAGCGCGCGCGCGGCAAACTAAGAAATGGTTCGATTCGGTTTGTTTACAGAAGAAAAGAGTGGCCCGGTAGAGCGCTTGCTCAGTGCACACGCACTAGCGCGAACGGATCAGTGTGCATACTTCGGAAAAGGTCGGATTATCAAGACACTCTAAGACAGAAGCGAATAAGTTACAGAAAAGAGTATTTGAACTTTAATCCAAAATAAAGATGATTTAATAAGTTTGGTCATACTTTCA
>CM031612.1:68888120-68902308 GCA_018398815.1 Conus ventricosus | reverse complement strand
TTAGAATGGCCAGGTTAAAGATGGAAATTAACCGGAGAAAAGGGTCTCACACAATATTCTCTTACAATTTCGAAAACAAAAGAAAATTGCGCAAAAGCGAGACTAAGCCGGCTAACAACAACAAACCAAAACAAACAGACACGAAACTGATGCTTACCAGCTACCCGTGGGTGACCCCGAAGAGGCGGGTCAAAGGACTCTCTCTACCCTCTGTCCAGTCGAGAGGACAGAGGCGAAGATGCGGAAATAGAAGAAGTGATGTCCCTCTCCTACAGGCCGACTGCAGGAATTGAAAGTACTGACTGTACTCTCGACGATAAGGTAAAGAACCAGGACTGGAGCAGGCGCCCCCAGAGACATCTTCCGCTCGAGTGAAGAGCTAACCTCCGTCAGCAATGGCGACCAACATGCCATGCTGCGTCACAGAGTGAGCATACTTCAAACTAAAAGAAACGAAGCACGTGCGACAGGTAAAAAGACAGGCGAGAGGCCGATAGACAGAAAGTTCGAGAGAAAGGTACCGGCCACCCGTGAACTTGCAGGATGAATAGCACGGGCGGTGGAATTAGAGAGAGAGAGAGAGAAAGCAAACCGAAGTTGAGCTGAACCACACCAAGGTGCAACTGCACCACAAGCCACCCTAAGGGACGGATACACAACAGCAACGACAATAAACAAATAAGTAATTCCGCCACCCTAGGTGGGTCGAACGTCGTAGGCCTCGCGACAAACTCGTGACAGAGGAAAACAAACAAACAAACAAAAAGAAAAACAAACAATACTCAGTCTTGTTCTTACAAGAAACACACTTTACTAAAACAACAACAACAACAACAACAATAACAACAACAACAACAACAACAACAACAACAACAACAAAAAACATAGAACAGAGTTCGGGTGGAATGGAGTTTTGAAAGTGTATTCTCTTAAACAATTCCAGGTCAAGGGGAGTGGCAATTTTCATTTGATTTCAAAATAACCGACACTATATTAGGACAGCCAATATAACTTTACTACACTTCTTTTGAAGACAGTGAATAAAAAACATAGCATTGGAGAATATTCATGAAACAAACAGGGATGATCTAACTTTTTTTTTTTTTGGGGGGGGGGGGGGGGTAAGAAATTAGGGGGAAAATGAAGCACGTGAAGAGTCTTTGATATGATGGATGAAGTAGAATTGGTTGACATATGGAGAGAAATAAATCAAGCATACTGAGGAATACGTGGGAAGACCAACACCCCTTCAACAGAGCCGTCTATATTTTTCTCTTCATATCTGAGACTCTCGTTGCAAATATTACAGATGCAGATATCCTTTGGGGGCCATATAACTGACCATTTCCTGACTAATATCAACGTAACATTACCACAGAAGAGAAAAGAAAAAACGTTTTGGAAATTTTACTCATCTTTACTCAGAGACAAAAATTTATTGATTTGGTAAAAGAAACTATAGAGAATGTTAAAGAACAACATGCAGCATTACAAGATGCAAGAGACAACCTAAGTAAGACAACATTACTAGATGCAAGAGACAACCTAAGTAAGACAACACTACTAGATGCAAGAGACAACCTAAGTAAAACAATACTACTAGATGCATATGCCAACCTAAGTAAGACAACACTACTAGATGCAAGAGACAAACCTAATAAGACAACAAAAGATGCAAAGACAACCTAAGTAAGACAACATTACTAAGCAAGAGATAACATAAGTAAGACAACACTACTAGTGCAAGAGAAACCTAGGTAAGACAATTTTATGGATGCAAGAGACAACCTTTAAGTAAGACAACATTACTAGAGATAGGACAACTCAAGTAAGGTTCCCGGTCATAGAATCCGTTCACAATTGGGGGATCAGCTTTTAAAAATTTTTTTTTTTTTGAGATGTTTGATAATGAAAAAAAATCAAAAACAACAGCTGTTAGTTTTCAAAAAAAAAGGAATCCCCCCCCCCCCCCCCCCCCCCCCCCCCCATCCCCCCATAACAAAAAAAAAAGAACAAAAGAAAGAAGAACTTGGAAATCTTCAAAGCAAGGTGGGCTACACAGGGAGAAAAGGGAAAACCGGGAATTTGTAAATGGAGAAAAAAAAACATTTTGTCAAAAAAAAAAAGCAAAACATAAAATTTAAAGGAAATTTTCATCAGAAACTGACGAATTTGGAACCACTAGGCATACTATGAAAGCCTATATAAAGAACAAGCCACGAGAAAAAAGTTATCTCAGAAAATTCAATATTTACCAGACGAAGGGAAATTTTTTTAAAAAAATTTGAAGGATCAAAAAATTTAAAAAAAAGAAACTACACAAACTTTTTAAAAGGGAAAAGCAGAACGGGAAGAGCTCTGGATGACGGGGTTTCAGTTAACTTGGGCAAAAAGGAAAAAAAAAAAAGGGGCTTTTTTGTTAATATTGAATGAAGGTTTCTTGAAGGTGAAATGCCGTTAATTAGAGAGAAGGAATCTACAATATCTACCACAGGAATGAATTGGAAGAACTTTGAAAAAAGCAGGGGCCAATCTCCCTCTCTCCTCTTCCCCCTCCTCACACACACAACACACCCCACACAAAACACACACACACACACACACACACACACACCACCACAGACGCGGCACGCGCCGCGCGCACACACACACACCACGCACCACGCACGAGCAGCATGCGGCATTTATACGCCGCCCAAGCATTTGATGTGGGTGTACATGATACTGAATTAAAAAAGGCAGAACACAGATTTGTCGAAGAAGGAAAACAAATTAAACTAAGGGTTTGGCTTCTCGTACTGGTCGTGTTGTCTGTCTCTCTGCCTGCGCCTCCTTTTCTGTGTTTGTGTTAGGGAGGGGGTGGGGATGGGAGTGAGCGGAGGGGGGTGTACATAAAATCAGAAAACAATCAGACACACAAACGAATAAACAAAAAAACCTACACACACTAACAATATCAGATTAAAGCAAATACCTGACTGGACTACAAATCAAGCAGAAGTAACTTTTTAAAGCAAAATCAATATCAGAAAAATATCTGTCACAGACATGCCTGATAAATATGGCAGAAATGCCTTGAGAGGCACACATTCGAACAAAACATGATCTCTTGTCAATTTTGTTTCCCCGCATATGCATTTTGTTGCAGAGCTATATTTTGTTCTAAAAGCATTCAGTTTCAATCGATGGAATATTGAAACGAAGTTTCTGTATTGATGCATATCATAAATGTTCTGTTGACAGTAGGAAAGACTACAACTTTGGATTCTCTCTTGAGGGCACATAAGACCGTATGGCGAAAGCTTGGCGTGTCTGGAGTGGCACTTCTTCTTCTTCTTCTTCCTAAAATACTGGTTCACTCAAAACGAGTAGGTCACCAGCGCACTGTCTTCATCTGTCCGTGGGCAGGGGTGGTTGGGTCTGTGGGGTGTGCTCGGCAGCTGGAGGGTGGTGTTTTTCGCCGGTGGGCTCTGCAGTCATGAAATACGGGCTGGTACACCCATGGGGATGCTACTTTAAGGCTGTTATGAGCTGCATCCTGTAGTCTAATTTACCTCTGTTCAGGAGCAGTTATGTCCCTTGATATCTTAATGGAGTGTCCTGTGCGTGCACTGTACCCATCGTCAAACTACAGCGCAGGCCTCCAAGGGTGGTTACAGACTGCTCTAAAGGCAGGCGAAGACAGTGTGCTTCTCTGGGTCCTCCCCCATCACCTTCGGTGTTTCTTTCATCTTTGCCTTAACTAGGCTGACCCTGGAGAAAGGTCCATGACGGAGAGGAAAGACCCACTTACCACAGGAAAATCCTGTTGACAGTGGGGAAAGACTACAATTTGGATTCTCTCTTGGAGGCACAATAAGACCGTATGGCGAAAGCTTGGCTGTGTCTGGAGGTGGCACAGTCTTCATCTTCCTGGGCAGGGGTGGTTGGGTCTGTGGGGTGTGGCTCGGCAGCTGGAGAGTGGTGTTTTTCCGCCGTGGGCTCTGCATCATGAAAAACGGGCTGGTACATCCCATGGGGATGCTACTTTCAAGCTGTTATGAGCTGCCTCCTGTAGTCTAATTTACTCTGTTCAGGAGCAGTTATTCCCTTGATATCTAATGCGTGTCTGTGCGTGCCTGAACCCAACGTCAACACAGCGCAGCCTCCAAGGGTGTATCAGGACAGCCTAAAGGCAGGCGAAAGACAGTGCTTCTCTGGGTTTTCTTTTTCATCATAAATGTGCAATTTGATGCTTTTGGAAATGATGAATACAAAAAAGAGGATTATTTTGTGTCTGAACATGAATAACAGCGTTGTCTGCCCATATTCTAAATATTCCCAATTGCTGAATGTTATAAAATTTGTTGACTCTCTTTCAAATGAACGGTAGTGGAAAATAAGTATTTGTACCCAATCGTTCCATTTCAGCGCCTTGTTTTCGGCACATCTGTCAGCCAAGTTCATGCCCGAAATTCCAGTGGTGAAGGAACCCAAGGAAAGTTATTAATCTGTCCTTTACATATCTAGACTGGATTAAATGTTGATTTCTTCAAATAAGTTTATTCTGAATTTTGAATGAAAAAACCGTTGATCGATTGTAACACGACAGCGAATCTTACACAAAACAATACTTGAAAAATTGACCTGCGTAAACCAATTAAAATGTCAAAGCCATAATATCACTATCATTCAACTACGAATATGGAGCGATATTTTTCCAATGAAAATAATGCTTTTTGTACTTCAGCGATGGAATACAAATGCAGATCCGCCTCTTTGTTACTCGTCACCAATACCATCTGTGTACACCTTAAAGATGGTTGGAATATCTTCCCTTGCATTTGCATCTACGTTAGAATATGACAGATGTAAGGCGATTTGCTTCTTTTATCAGTGTAATCAAGAATCAAACTTCGCCCCTCTTTCTTTCCCACTTGGAATGGGATCTATAAGGACGTTTTTGACAAAGACTTAAAACATCTATATTACTTTTCTTAAACAAATCACAGTAATATGAAACTGATATGCACAGAGAGCAAACTTTTTTGCTCTTTTTGGATAATCACTCTCTGTTGTATAGATATTTCCGTTTCATTACACTTTCCATTGAACATTTCATGAAATATTTTGCAAGTCATAGATTCCTATATTCATTTAAAGGTAAAACGACTATTCTCTGTATGTCCTCAAAGTGGATGCATATACCGGAACCTCCAAGGGCAAAATTGAGGGCTATGCTATGCCACACTTTTAGTTTTTTGTAACAAATATTTAGGTGCCTAAAGAAAGCCTCTTGGATACTATGATATTATAGAACGAATATAATGCCCAAGCCAAGCGCAGAGAATGTAAATACTTCGTTCAAGCTCACACCATCTTATTTTGCACGAAGATAACCCTACCTTTTCACATACAAAACACGTCCATCACATGGCAGTTTTAGGCCAGACAAAAAAATTAACACCTATTTTACAAAAAAAATTAACACCGCAAAACCGCCAAAAATTGACAAACTTAACACATGAAACGGGGCTTACTGCTATAAAGAATTGGTGAACGTGAACAAAGATATTCACATTCACTTTACAGACACATAAAATAACTAAAGCAATTTGGCAGATCATTTACTACAAACTGGTCCGCCGTCGTTACTCGACAAAACCGCAAATCGATAAATTGCAATTACTGTACTGCCCCATCTCTGTGTAATGGGCTTGCCGACCACACACTGCAGTGTGTTAGCAATACCCCTGCAATGCGCAAATTAGTATTTATCAGCCGCGATTCACGCCCAGCCAATCAGAAGGAGGATGACGTCATTTTTTGGTTGACGGATCGAAAACTCCCCACCAGTCGGTCATTTTTTGACTTGAGCGCCAGCGGCAGCGGGTTTGTGTTTTCAGGCTCGTGTGTTTTTCTGTGAGAGAATTGATTTTACCAGAAATAATTAGTCTCAAACAGCATTTCTTTCAGAATTAGAGAGAGAACCATCTAGAATCGCAGTTGCATCATCAAATCTATTAGATTTTTCAACAACAGCCATCAACTTTAATTTTACTGATATGGATCGAGCCTCTTACTTCTAAACAGGCTCAAAAATCCCGCGCTACCACTCCCCCAACACAACGGAATTGTGGACTGAAGAGAAATGTGTATATTGTCGGGAGAATCAAGATACTTTAAAAAAATGACAGAAATAATTGAAAAAGGCAAAAACAAAAGGGCCACAGAAATTGCCAAAGAAGCCTAAAACAACACCTCAACATATGTTTAAATAAAAGGAAGGCAAAAAGAACCAGCAGGAAAGAGTTTAACACAAGTGACTTGCATACCATCTTATGTCAGGTCCAGGGGGGGGGCCCCCCCCCCCTGACGTTCAACAGCTATTTTGGAGAGCAACATTTTCTGAAGACTTTTTCAATCACAACAGATGAAAATGAATTGTGACAGCTTCAAAAAGGGGAGAAATTTGAAGAAGCATGAATGCTCAACAATCAATGACTTACGTTTTCAGTTTGGGAATTTTTTGAATCTTTGCAAACTGGCATGAAGAGGCCAAAAAAAGCTGGAAATTATAGAAAAGAAACTGGTCAGTGGCTTAAAGAGAAATGCGGATATTCAGATGATCATGCCGAGCAAATTGCTGCTTTGTTTCAAAAGTGCTTTTGGGGTATCCTCAGTTTTTACAATGTTGGCCTCCCCCTTCAGCTTATTTTTCAGCAATTTAAAACAAATTCAAACATGCTGCAAGGCCCCTCAATTTGAGAACTATAGAAACAACCTCTCAGTCTAACCTCCGACAACTACCCTGCAAGCCTCCAGTGAACCCACAAACGCAGACGTGGGGTCGTAGCCGGTTGCAAAACGCCAAGCTAATTGATCGTGCGTGTAGATTTTCCTCTCGTCGCCCGACCGGCCCAAGCTCGCCCACGCCCCTCTTCACTTAACAAAGGCTGTCTCAGATGGCCGCTGAGAGAACTGAAACAGATCCTGTGATTATTGAATCAGGATTCTGTAAGTGCGTTAGTGCTGTCCTATAATATACGACGCTTAAGTGCAACTCACAAAAAGCCCACGTCACACCTTCCCCTGCAGGCACCTCCCCTATCTATTGTGTGTGTCTTGCTTGTTTGAGTTGTTTGTTTGTTGTGGTTTGGTTTGTGTGTGTGTGTGTGTGCCCGCGTGTGAAGAGAGGGAGGTGGAGACAGACAGACAGACAAGAAGAAAACAGACAGACAGACAGAGATGTGGGAGAGAATTGAGGGAGTGATAAGGAGAGAGAAACTGATTAATTAATTTTTTAATTATATAATTTTATTTGTTTTAAAATGAAGCCCGAAGAAGTTAGAAAGCTTATTAATAACTCACGACGTAAAGTTGGAAGGGCCAAAGAGAAAGGTTAAGTAGCAGTTTGAAACTTCAATTACTGAACATTTTATTCACATAAATCTACAACAAACGTGAAGGAGGCCAATCCTGAAATAAAAAGAATTATTGGCCCTACCCACAAGCCATAAAATGTTCGCCATATTAGCCATTATATGGCTTCTCAAGATGTTAATCAGACTGTTTCTACTTGTCCTTCAGGGGTCACATTGCTTTAATAAGATTAGGTTTTTTAACGATTAGAAAAGACTAATAAATAACAGATGAATTACAATATTTTTTTATTTAATTTAGATTAAAAATGCTGCAAAACTCAGTGTGAATCTGATTAAAGAATTGGTAATGAACTAATTAACGGACAATGAAAGCGTTAAACATTGATTTTAGTGGAATCTGTGGTTTAGAAGAAAGAAGAAAGACAATATAATAAAAGATCATAGGGAACTATTTAAAAGAAGCAACCAAAGTATGAACCTTGACTGTAGGTGATTTAGAAAAGCCTAAAAATATTGGCGGACGTTATTGTAAGGTTAAGCGTGTCTTGAAGTGCTCAACGCTTGGGCGAAGAATAAAAAAGCTTTATTTTATTTACTTTTTTATATACCTTTAAGTTTTTAATCAACGTAAATATTTTGATTAAAAAATGACCTCACAAACACGTCTGAGTTTGAAATACTGGCCAGCCATCGCACAGGTGAAAGGTAGTGACCAACAATTAATTAATCTGTTAAGCGAAGTAGACATGGACGGTCATTAACAACCCACAAACGTTCATGACAGTGTGGCACATGCTATTTCTAAAATCCCAGCATCCCAGAGTTTCATCAACTGAACCGCCAGAAAAAGTGTTGTTTGCCCGGTTCTGATTGATTAGATAACCCCCGATGATAGTAATATGGAAGTCTGGGTATCAACTAAACAGAAAGAAGTTATAGTCTATCGCGACTTAATTCGAACTGGGCTGATTACATGCTACACAGTTAACCAGGCAAGTGAAGAGAACAAAGTAAGGGTTACGGCTGGTCTGAAGGGACAGTCCTTGAAATCAAATTGATACAAACAAGTTCTATCCCAGAGTTGGAGCAAATTCTTACCTTCCCCTCCCAAAAGATGTTGTTTTTCAAACGAGCAGTCCTTAAACATAACAAATTCTGAACAGCATGGAGTTTATGTGGTGTGTTTTTAGCCCATTTACATCCTTTCAAAAGAACGCAGAAAGAGTATCTTAATTATGAAGCATACCACAAAGCTGAATCATTGAATAACATAACCTTTCCAGTGAGTATAAAAGTATATCTCGTTTGAAGAGCATAACAGCCAATCACCTTAAACGTATACACATGGTCAGTAGAAGCTGATCTAGTGCCTCTAAGGTTTCTCCCCAGCTCCACTTTAGGCGAACCACTTAATCAAACACGTAGACTTGATCCTGTTTACAGATAGTACAAAGAGCCATTATGTATTAATCAGACAATAAGCAGACTATGTATTTTACATCAAAGGAACATCTAAACAAGGGCCTTTGTAGAAAGTGTCTGGTCAGAATCCCAACTATAAAGCAGTCCGCAGTCCTAAAACACATTGTAAAAGTCTTATGCTAGACTGAGAAACCAAAACTCCTCACACCTAAACCGGTCCAAAGAAGTTTTAAGAATATACACAAAATGCAGATAAGCCATACGTGGTTTATGCCGACTTTGAAATCGATCTACCGCAGTAGGCCTCTAGGTCCCTCAACATCAAGAACAAAAAACAACTTAATTAACCCACCATCAGATCTGTTCATGCGTTTAATTGTTGTAGGTCCAGAATGGGGCGCACACAGGGGATCCGCCCAGAGAGTTTACAGAGCCCCAACCGCAGCTATAGATTTCCTAGAGCATATGAAACACTCACGCAATACTACACCACCCAACTAAATCTTTCAGCATTGTTATGACTCTGAAGACCAAAACGTATGACGCATCTACACACTGTTGGATTTGCAATAAGGGGAAGAAAGGGATGGGGGGCACAGCGCAGTAAGAGACCACGATCACATTACAAGAAAGTTCAGAGGGGCAATCGCACATACAATTGTAATCTCAGCTTAAGGTTTGACCTAAGACTTGTAAACTACTATCTTTCTTTCATAACTTACGAGGCTACGAATCTCATTTTATCATGCAAGCAGTGAGCACCAGAATAAAGAGGTTACCTGCATTGGCACAGATCTTTCCAGAAAAGTACATGACTTTTACTCTTGACTCTTTATCCTTTTATATCTCTGCCCAACATCTGATGGCTATTTTGGATAAGTTACATGATCTTTACAGACTTTCCAATCACAAAAAATACTTTGATCCGGCTTTAGTGGCGCAAAGGAGTCTATCCTTATGAATACATAACACGTGGTATAGGTTTGAAGAAAGGAACCCCCTTCACACCTTTTTTTTTTCCCCAAAGGGCCTTTCATTCTATTCTTAGAGCAAAGACCTAACAGATGCTGACAATGAATACGCACAGAAAAGCTGACAGAACTTACACTGTCAAACAATGGGCGACTTAACATGATCAATATTTATAGGCTGACGTGTGTTATTAGCAGACGTTCCTTTCAGAATTACAGATCTACAGCATGAAACATTACAACTAGACTCCTTACATACATCTCCGCGCCTGGCTTATCTTGGGACGCTTTTATTTTCTCTCCCCCCCCTTAAAGTCAACAAACATCCAGATAGACTTAATTTCTGGAAAAAGATTCGCCCACACTTCAGATGATTGAAGATGGGGCTGAGGGAGCAATAGCAAGGCCTCCAACATCCTTACTGTAAAGCAACACAAGTATTTAACGATAATGACCAAACTAAACCATCCAACTATCTAATGTACTTAGACCTAACAATCAGTATGAAGGGCCATGAGTCAACCGCTTCCACTGAGAGAACTTTACAATGCTAAAAGGGCCTCATGCTGATAATACGGTGTTAAGCATGTTCACAGCTATACCTGATAAATCCAATAGACTAATCTTGAATAGATTTAGATTACCTTATAAACTACACGCTCTCCACAACATATCCCTAGCCGCAGAAAAGATTAAAGATGAGTCCTATCGAACCGCCTAAACTGTGCCTAACTTAGGCACAAAACGAAGTATGTGTGTCCATTACACGTCCTCCAAAACAGGTTTACCTAAGACACGGACTGGGCACTGACTGCTGTTCATAGAATAATTGCTTTTGATCAAGAGCCTTTATGAGTCCATACATCAAGAAGAATACAGATCTTAAACCCAAGCCGCTGATCCTTCAGAGAAAAGACTTCTTTAAAACTGAAGAACAAACAGCTGCTTAGGTAAAACCATGAGAAAGAACACAATCGCAAAGATTTAAATAGTTACAAAAGAAAACAAGCAATTAATTTGTCCTCTAAACCCAACTATCAGACTTTTAGAAGTTTTAACGACAACTTGGTTGGGCATTATATGAAGAAAAAGATTTAAAGTTTGACAAGCGGAGTTTATTGCTTTACCGTATGAGAGTTGCAAGTTATTGATGTTAGAATTTCTGTATGACTACTTAAACCGCGGTACCCAGAAGCAAGAGTACTTTACACAGACACTGATAGTTTTTATTCTAGACTTGTCCCACAGAAGACCTTTATAAAGACTAGAAACAGAAGTCGCTAAAGGAGTTGATGGGTGGTACGACACATGTGACCTATCCTAAAGACAGCCCTTTACATTCAACTGACAAGAAAGTAATGGGAAGATGAAGGATGAACTTAATGGGACAGTTATCAAAGAATATGTGGTTTGCGGTCAAAGATGTTACACGTTGCCAGCCAGACTACTGTAATGAAGAAGGCTAAAGGCATAATAAAGAATTTGTCAAAAAATACTAACACACTCACGGATAACTTCAAGCAAGCTCTCTTTGAAAACAAAGTATTTCATCACACAAATGATAATTGCGCTCTACACATCAACAAGATAAACACAACTGCGTTAACAAGAAATCACTAGTCATCTAACAATAACAAGAGAACTTACTTCATCCCTGAGTTCTCATATCTGTATGGCATTGGAGAACTTTAAAAGATTAACTTGACTAACGTGGCCTGTACTTAACTAAGAACCTAACAAGAAACTTATTAAGAACTTAACAAGAACTTATTTAAGAGCCTAAACTATACTTAAAACTAGAACTATTTTTTTGTACCTTTACTTGTAATTTACTTGCACTTACTTAAAAAGTACTTTTGATAACTAACTTAACTTGTACTTAACTATATTCTTAACTTGTACATTATTAGTTCTTAAGAAACTATTACAGAGAAAATGGGTCTACAGCAGGAGGCGTTACTTTTTTTGCCAGAAGGCGTATCTTCTCTTTTACTGTGGGGGCTTTGAGGCTTTGTTGTTAAAGGTATGGGCGTTTAGGTATTTGTATCAAAAAAACCCCACCCCCAGCAACAACAGCAGCACCCAATATATAATAATACGTCTATCAGTTTGAGTGGTTGTTTGTTTGTTATTGGGCTTTGGCGGCGCGATGTTGTATTACTATCTACTAATTTTTGTTTTGCTGATTGGTTTGCCTTTTTGCAAGTCTGTTCCATTCCGCTAGTTTACGCCCGGCCAGACAACACGACCAGGACTTTTAAGACTTAGTAACATAACTCACTTGCGGTACATTTACTTGCGTACATTCACTTGCGGTACATTCTCTTGCCTCCTGTGGACCTGGCCTAGTGGCGTCTTCTTCTCCTGGAATCGCTCATTTTTTATGCGATTAAATTTAATAAGAGATCAAAATTAATAAGATTAAAAGAATTAATCCCATGATGAATGGGCATAACATTGTTCCAAATCTGTAATACATGTCACATGCAAGAGTTTCTAGGACTTGTTTAAAACCGGATCTTGTGATAATCTATTTTTAAATCTTCTTCAGAATCACGGAGCCAACTTACTTACTAACCATAGCATATAAACTAATCAATGTCTGACCCAACGTGATCTAACCATTTTTGATCCCACTAGCTGTGCTTCGTACCTAGCGTAGTACTTCTCACGTCTGAAGTAGATAGATTGCTGAATCTGTTCAATACTTAGTTCAGTGCCTAAATAACTGGTCTAGTTTTTCCACACGCAGCCAGAGAATATATCTTTCATTATGGCAGTTGTCTACGGAGTAGTCTGCTTTCTCCTCACACATTAATATAGTACGTCCAATCCATTTTAAAAAGAATAAAACATAATATAATACTTTTAAAACCATAACGCAGTTTAGGCGTTTTAATTATCCAAGCCTATCTTGGCGATATAAAGTCTATTCAACCCTTGCAAAATGTTTGTTAGGAATAAAAACCGCCCAAATGGGAAAGATAGAAGATTCCCAAAACTAGTTCAACTTTATTTTAGCTTTAACAACAAAAGAGTTTCTGATTAAAAAGCACATAAACAGCCTTTCTTATTATATATTTTAATTTTTTTTTTAGTTAATAAAAATAGTGGAAAAAAAGATTAACAATACGATTTTACCAATTGCTGTGATAGTGCCCTTAGTATAGGCTAATAGCGTGTTAGCAAAAAACATGTTTAAAGATGAAGCCGGCGGATTAGGGAAGGTTAGACATATGTAGGACATTGTTAAGGTTATAGTCAGTAATTACTGCAGGGATTGCCTCAAATGACTTTCTCGTCCACGCAGGGATTATACCAGAAAATGTTAGTTCATAGAAAGATTAATTTAAAAGACAATAATTTATAAAAAGATGGTCGGGGAGTAGTTAAGATGGAAGGAGGGGCTATTGTTAATGGCATTAGCCTTCTCTGGAAGCAAATTATATGTTTTAGGTAAATGGAGGTCCGATTGAAGAGAGAGAACGTCATAACAGGCAATGGAAGATTTATCTAAACAAGAGTACGCTTACGAGAAAAGCCGAATTGCCACACTTAGACAAAAACTTTAAGAGAACAGGCCATGCAGAGGCACACATTTACTTACGATGATGAGCAATTAATGAGTATTACTTAGTGCCAGGAAAGAAGTTTCTAACACACACCGCCGCCAGAACTGTCTTACTTTTATGACCCGTCAGAAGAACAGAAAATAGCAGAAATTGTTTTATTGTGGTCGCTATGGGCAATCTATATTCCTTGCAACAAAATCTAAAAACAATTAAAAATACATTAAAATACAGTCCTTCTTATGGACAATGGCGAAGTACAATACAATACAAAATATATTACTCTCCTAAAGGTTATTGAAAGGAAAGACTGCTACATGAAAAACTGAGCAAAGCTGCTAGAGTTGTCTGAATCAATTCAAAGACTGGCTATCAAAACAGCAATCTGGCGCAAAATATTTTTTGCCTGCTCCCAAAAGAAAACTACGGCTAATATTGTTAACACAGTTTCCTAATGACACCCACCAAATGGACTTGCTGTAAACTTCCAATGACAAAGTTAGAATAAAAAAGTTAAAGAATGGCCCTAACAGTTGTAGACATGGCTTCAAGATAACAAAGGACGCTGAGCCATTAACGATAAAAGCACACTAGCTGTGGCTGTGGCATTACTACAAATATACATGCGAGGGCCATAAAGATCCTAGGCTGATTCACGTTTGATGATGGAAAAGAGTTTAAAGTTCTGTAAACCAGTTGTTTTTAAAATCACCATGTAACAGTTAAGAGAGGGAACCAGCAACCAACGATCACAAGCCCTAAGTAAGAAAACATTAATAAATCTAGCTGAACACGCTGTTTACCAATCAGTATCACAGAGAAATATGGACGCTACAAAGTACACTACGAAGTACAGAGAACG
>CM031612.1:68803853-68887120 GCA_018398815.1 Conus ventricosus | reverse complement strand
TGTTTGCCTTTTGTTCGTAGTGTATCTGATGTTACTTATTCATATTCTGTTGTATTCGAGAGGGTATGTGAACAGTCAGCTGTCGGAGTATAATCTAAAACGAACAATCAGGATCAGTGAATCAATGGAAGGGGGCCGATAGCTCAGTTGGTAGAGCGCCGGACTCGTGATCCTGGGGTTGCGGGTTCGAATTTCGGTCTAGGGGATTTTTCCCTCGGAGTTAACATTGGTTCTGACTCCATCCCCCCATACAGTCGTTCGGATGGGACTATAAACCGAGGTCTAGTCTGTGTCACATGCACTAAAGACCATACACGGACTCTAAAGATCCCGATGCTCATGTCCTAAGACGGGTGAGTACCGGCTACACGAAAATACACAATGCATGCAACCTGTGTGCCAGAATAGTCTACTTGAAGACTGTGGGCACGGGGCAGGTTAAACATCCCCATCTGGAAGAAGAAGAAGGCCTTCTCACTGTGACAGTCAACTGTCGGAGTACTTAATCTAAAAGTAACAAACAGGACCCAGTGAACCATATGACGTTTACTTTCCGTCAATCATGGCGAGCTTCTGCGAGCTACTGGCCTGCTGCAGGGTCATTTATCATCGGACTTTACCTTTTTCGTCAGTTCATTGGACTCCGAATTCCGTAAGCATAAAGTAAGTCATCTTCTCATTATTTGTTTGTGTACAGAACATTGGAACAACTGCGCTGCTAACAAGGTTTTGATGCAGTCAAGAGTTACAACCACACATGACATCTGTGTGAAGTGTGTTGACATTTTTGTTAAGATGGTATTTGTAGCCCCAGAGCAGGTGCAAAACCGAAACAGGTAGGCAAGGCCTTATCCAGGCAGACAGTCGTCTGTAGCTGCGACACTCTCATAGCATCAGACATTTTTTACTGATTTTAGGGGCTACGCCACTGATCTAATCCTTCTTAGCCAAGGAGAAAAAGAAAGTCGTTCGGATGGGACTATAAACCGAGGTCTAGTCTGTGTCACATGCACTAAAGACCATACACGGACTCTAAAGATCCCGATGCTCATGTCCTAAGACGGGTGAGTACCGGCTACACGAAAATACACAATGCATGCAACCTGTGTGCCAGAATAGTCTACTTGAAGACTGTGGGCACGGGGCAGGTTAAACATCCCCATCTGGAAGAAGAAGAAGAAGAAGAAAAGTTAACATCAAATGCTCTGTTGCTGTAGATATTTTGGGCTGTTTTTGCATCGTAATTCGCTTTCGGTCTACCTTGATGCTTGTGCGTGTCTGTCTTATAGTTTTTACTGCCCTTTTTTTTTTTTGTTTGTTTGTTGTTAACTTCGACGTCCATTTCCGCGAGCTCAAAAACTGACACAACTGTTCACTTTCAGTTTCACTGGTGTAGGAAAGTCATTGCTGCATTCCAGCCATTCCATTTGCGCTCACTCCCAGTAGACAGCTCCGTGAGTACTATCCGACGAAGGTTCTCCCCCCCCCCCCCCCCCACCCCCAGTTAGGTACTCTTGTTTGTGAATTCAATTTTAACATCAGTAGCAGCAGTTGCACGCATTTGGCCCTCCCTTAGTGGAAGTTGCATTGTAAACTAGATCAAGTAAAGTTTGGTTTCAAAGTGAGGTGAGTGCAGGCGGAAAATGAAACAAAATGTTTAAAGAATTATCAGTGGCTCCGCCAAACAGCAGGAAGAAATTACAAGACAAAACATGACGATGATCCTGATTTGTTTTTAAATAGCGTGATATAGTCAGGCAGATTTGCTCAGAAATGTGTGTCTCCTCTAGATCGATGCTCCATCAGACCCATCAAGTCACAAATTTTCTATGCAGAGGTAGGGACTGTTGATTTAGCTGCCCAGTTGCAACTAGTCAGTTGCCCAGTTGCAGCTAGAACTGACGTGCAAAAATGCACATATCCCAGTTTGTAGAATATTCCTGAGAAATGTCTGTAAAGGGAAGGAATCTTTGGTAGATGGAAAATACAGTATAAACATATAGATAGATATTCCAGAGAAACTAGTGTTCTGTGGCAGGTGCCTATATTGGCAGCAAAGTTGCATTTTTACATATTATAAAAACGATGCTTTATGATTCATTTACAATATATCTAATCATATAAGATCAATATTAACGGATGCATGGTTAATCTCCCAAATTTGCACACTTTAACATGTCAGTTCATGATCTGGATGACAAGCACTTCAGCTGAGAGGATAGATGTAGATCCCAGTCTGCAGTATTAGCACATGTCCATAAGCAGAAAGAGAGTGTTCCCTAGCAGAATTTCACAGAAGATTCTTTGAAAATTTGATAACCAAAGATATGGGGGCAGAAAAAAAAATGTTGGCTTTGTGGTGACTTGCACTGCTTTGACATGTTAAATACTTTTCTCTGTGTGTGTATGTGTGTGTGTGTGTGTGTGTGTGTGTGTGTGGATATTGTTGAAATGCCACCCAGCACAATATAACATGACACAGCATAAAAGTATGATAACATTTGGACACATCACTTTGCCTTTCAGTTTTATTGGGCAAAACAGAACGACATAAATGATACCAGTGCTCTGCATTTGCAATAGAATGAACTGCAGTATGTTCCATTGATGGAGACGAACTAAGTCAAATATGTTATGAAATAAACAGTGTAATTAGGTGGAATGAGAATATACTGCACTGAACAGCTTTACACTACATGTTTATAGGCTGTACTCTTGTACCCTGCATGAGGCAGAGACATTGATTTTAGAGTCATAGCTTGTCACATGTGCAGTTAGTTGCCACCATGGAATGAAGAGGAGGTTAGGGGAGATAATTTAGATCAAAGTTGCAAAATCTGTTGTCACATCAACCCTGCTGTAGATGCCAGTCCATCAAACAACACTGAAATTCAGGATAGTGGAATGCACTGGACTATATATTACACTTCCCCAGCAATCCAACAGAATAAAGCTAAACACTACAGTGGAACTAGAATGAAACATACATCACCATATCCAGACTCTGAATCCTCAGCATTATGTGGTTCAGTGATGGGTTGAAAGCAGTTGAATTTTCTTTGTTGCAGACTGGGGTGAAGCAAACCGTCCAAGATGCGCCGAGAAATGTTCATCCTGTGTCTCCTCCTGTGGTGTGTGGATTCTGGCGCTGCCTGCCCCGAGAGTTGTGACTGTCAGCCAGAGGGCAGGGGGCAGAGCTTGCAGTGTCGGGGGCAGAACCTCTCCTCCATCATCACCCAGCTCCCCCACAACACCGCTCGCCTCCACATCAATGGCGTGACCTTGCAGTCACTGGGTCCTGGTGACCTGAAAGAGGCCCCTAGATCTGTCCAGCATCTCACCATCACCAACACCAGCCTGCAGCAGCTGGAGGATTCCACGTTCCTTGTGACCTTGACCTCTTTGCAGGAACTGGATCTGAGTGGCAATAAGCTTCGATTTATTTCAGGAGAGGCGTTCACAGGGTTGAACAGCCTGCGTTTGCTGAATCTGTCCAGAAATGACATGGATGTTTTAGGGTCTTCTTTGGAGCCTCTGGTCAGCCTTCAACAGCTAGACCTTAGCTACAATTTCATCCATGAACTGCAGCCTTCCACCTTCCATGCACAGTCTAGTTTAAGATACTTGTGGCTTGATGGGAATCAGATTCGTAGCCTTAGCAACGATGCATTTGAAGCATTGTCCTTTCTGACGGAACTGAGTGTTCAGAACTGTAGCATATCTTCCATTAGCGAGAACTTTTGTCTGCCTTTCCCAGGGTGCGCCTTTTGGACTTGAGCAATAACCGTTTGAAGTCGTTCCCCAGTTCCGCAGCTTCTGAATCCTTGCGGCAACTGCAGCATCTGTATATTCATGACAACAGGCTGCTGGAATTGCTGCCCAATCAGTTTGATGGCCTGCATCTGCTCACATTGTCGCTGGCTCGCAATCGCATTGGTGCGCTTCACCCAGATGCCTTCAAAGGGTTGACTGTTAAAGATCTTGACCTGTCTGAGAACAAGCTGATGGAACTTAATGGCGAATCGTTGCAGCCTGTAGCGCCAGATTTGCTGTCCTTGAACCTGGCCCATAATCCTATACGTGTTCTGCGCCCGAAAATGTTCGAAGATTTGGGAAAGTTGGAAACTTTGAACATTTCAGCTTGTTCCGTGAAGAGACTTCCAGCAGAGATTTTTAGCAGCCTTTACAACCTAAGAACTTTGGATCTGGCCTGGAACCATCTGCAGAACGTCTCCGGAGACTTGATCCAGGTGTTCAACAGGCTGGTGAGAGTGAGTGTGCAGCACAACCCCTGGCTCTGTGACTGCAACGTCATGCCCTTTAGAAACTGGCTGCGGTTGCGGCGGTCCATGCACAAACTTGTCTGCCCCTATGGACCGTTCCCTACCGACTGCTCTGACCTCAGGTGTGCTGCACCAGATGACCTCCGGGACAGGCTGATTTTCAACCTGGCCAGTCCAGGAGAGCTCAAGTGCAACGTTGCAGCAGGGAAAGCTGGGCTGCCTGTCCCTGTACAGATCAGCATCGTGCTGGCGTGCCTGCTGTTTGCTTTCGGGATGCTCTTCCTCACCATGTATCTCTGGCGGAGAGGACGCACGAGGAGAGAACTCCAGCAGCTTTTCAAGAAGAAACAGAAACCAGACAGTCATGAAGAGGATGAAGAAGAGGGTGAGAAGATCGAGCCCTTCCTGGACTGTGACAATGAATCGCTCAAAGAGTCGCACCGTAGTTTTGTGTTTAAGCAGTTTTTTGACCAGATGGTAACAGATCCCAAGCTGCTGGATCCACTGTCTCCTTCACAGGAGGATCTAACAGAGCCTCAGCAGGCTCAGCCGAAGCAGAAGGACAGCATGTATTCCTCCAATCCCTCATTGTACGAAACCAGTCACAAGAGTTGCAGTGTTGTGGTGGTTGGTATTGAGTCTGCTGTGTGAGTGATCACCCTTTAATTGACAGGCTTTCCTGAACAGGCATGTCAATTTTCTGTCACCGAGGTTGAGAGAGACAGATATTTGACTCCTTTTTTTCCATTTCATTGAACGGAAACAACCAAACCAGAACATGATAATAACACTCGGTAAAAACAAAAGGGATGTAACCAGTTCTACCACAACATATTTGATACTCAGTTGATTTCTAACAATGGCTGTAATTTTTTTTTTTTTTTTTTGTTGCTTGCTTCGGTGTCAGGTTTTTAAGCATTCAGAAGAATGTGCAGCATGATATTGGTTACTACTTCATTGTGATTCAAATTCCTGGTACTTGCTTTGTTTTATTACAATTTTAATCAATCTTTATTTCTTCTTTTTGCATTGCTCAGTGGCTTCTGACATTAGTTTCTTTACTTTTTTGTCAAGCAATGGAAGAGTACTTGACAGTGGGGTGGGAGGGGGGTGGGTGGGGGTGGTTAGAGGGAGGATGGTCATCTTTCCAAGTAGTATTACATTGATTGAATAGATCTGATAACTTGTTTTTATCCAGTCTTCACTTCTTTTTTAAACCATGTACAATTCTCATTGACAAGTGAAGAATGACCTATAGTATTAGTAGCCTGTGATCATGCAAAAAACATATGCACATAATATTAACATACTTTCGCATAGTATATTTAAGTGTGTGTCTGTGTGTGTGCGCACGTGCAGGTCTTTAAGTTTATAAGCATTTTTTTTTTCTGTGTGCATCTTCACTATGACATGTTGTACAGTGACGATAATGATTGAACCTGCAATCGCCCCAGTTTCAGTGTGTGACATATAACTGCTGCATCGAGATGGATAGTCACATTTGAAACTTGCATTGGACACTGTACATGAGAGGTGTGAAATGGCTGGAAGACGTTTGTGTCAGCCATCTGTTTCAGCCTTAGAAACCACTGACAGATGACACCAGTAATCAATCTTCGGGTCCTAAACCATATGAAACACACGACCATCAAACCTACACTCCTCAGAGTATGGATCTGGTGGGTAGGGAGGTGATTTTTGAGGACGGGGAATCTGTAAGTATTCCAATACCTAAATCTGTTTCATGGAGTAGTATGAATAAAAAAATTAGCAGGAAGGACTGGTATCATCGTTCAGAACGTGCTGACAAACCCTGGAAGCTTTGGGCAGAGTTTAGGGAGATCTGCTATGGACTTTTTTCTGCGTGAGAACAGACCTGTCCATTAAGTGGCATCACCTTTTGTTGTCCTCGACAGACTTTACACACACTTCACAGCATGCTCTCAAGGCTGTTGTGAGGCTTGTGATTCAGACAGTGCTACATTCACCATAAATCGGCAAACATGGCAGTCTTAAAACGATCACACTAATTGATCATTGAATTAAGTGATCATGCTGATGGATTACTCAATTCAAAATTTGATAATTATACCAATAAATCGCTCATGTAAACCTAATTTATCTACAATGTGCATGGTTACTGAAATTTATATCAAACAAGGTTTCCTGAAAGTGTTCATTTTGACATATAATAGCATTTCTTATGATGTATCAATTTCAGATCCTGTTGGTTTGATTTTGTTTTAACCTGCAGTAAAGGTTAAAAGTAGTGTTGCAACCTTATTCAGAATTGGATGTATATGATCTGTGCAGCGTTATGTTGCTGTTACATAGCTACACCAGCCCTGATGTGGCCCTTTGCGGTTGGCTGGGCTATTAGCAACATTATCTTATCTCCTACATAGCTACACTATAGATTTATAGAGAACAACTGAAACCCGCAGTGCTGATTGAAAGTAGATGATGGCCCATACTTAAAACTTTTATCTTGACTTCACTGTTATTAGTATACATGCATGTGGATTATTCATGCACACATTCCTTTCTTATTTCTTTTCATCCTGTCTTAATGTCCAAATAAGTTTTATTTTATATGAACGTTTTAACCTGGCTTCACCCAACCCATAAGCCCTTTCGTTGCCTCCTCCCCCTTTCCCCACCTCTTAGTTTCTGTCTCTCCATTCACAACGTGGCATCTGCAGTATTCCTTGTAAACTCCCACCCAGAATCTATGAATTGTACAAATTGTGTGGTTTTTGGTCTGATGTTCTCAGATTATCTGCATTCCCCGTCCAGTCTCCATCACCCTCCACCTCCACACCTTCACTTTGAGCCGCCCTTTTCTCTCACACAGCTCACACAACCATGCAGAGAATATACTCTGCATGGCATAAGCTAAAAGTAGCATTGCACCATCATGTGCCTTTCATAGAGTATGATGCTGCCGGCTGGCTTTTTACGCGCTTGGCGTGCATCCCTGTTTTACTGCTATTGTCAAAGGTGGCGCAGTGGTTTGACTGAATAATAAACACTAATGATGCATATTTTGAGAGTGTTTACACTTATGTTCTTTGATTCTGACCTAGGTTGGGTACGGTGGGTTCTGACCTAAGTAGGGTACAGAAAATTACAGTGTCCTAATTGCAGTCCGAAGTGCACTGCAGTGTCACCACGATCCATGCAACAACAAAAAAATTCCCCGTTTAAACACTACTTAATATTTCTGCATTCATGTATTGGATTGTGTTTCTTTAATAGTTTTTATTTGTTGATGTTTAATGATTTGAGCCTTAATGACGTATTGATGATTTACTTAATGCATAAGAAGACTCCATTTTTTCCGATATATATAGCTGATGCTCTGTAACTCTCTCTGTGCAGTTTTCTTTTCTTCGAAGAAAAAAAAAAATACTGCTAGGAACAAGATGGCAGCTTTATTCATCTTTGTGATGTATCATAGGTTGTACATAAGCATACCTGTGCAATATATGCTGATCAACATTCTGAAAAGTGAAACAAAAGCATCTGTATTGATACTATTTTTAGTATTAATTTGATTCTTGTGTGAGAATCAGTGTCAATACAAAGTGTTGTGATGCCTTTTATGTGACGTATTTATAAATAACATTTCTTGAATTCTGTTTGCATGTATCTTTCATAGTCATATAAATTATGCGCATGTGTAATTGGCAAATGGTAACTATTTAGTCTTAAGATAAGCCATTCTCTATGACAAAAGGAAAAAGACCAGTGAGTCAGAATAAAAGAAATGTCTTTTTTTTTTTTTTCGAAGAGAAATTGTTTGGAACAGCAAATCAGGCTTCAGAATGTTCTTTGTATTGAAGGAGAAGGACATTTTCATGATACTGTCAAAACCATTGTTTGAAATCAACTGATATTTGCTTAGTAAATACTCTGATCGATTGGGGTGCTATTTAAAAAAAAATCCCCCCACCCCAACTTCCTCCTGTGCTTTGTGCCACTGATTTTAAACTGGAGAGGTGGAAAGAAGGTGTGTGGAGAGGAGGATTGTGTAAGAGGTTTAGATCTAGAGATAGAGCTTTTTTTTTTTTCTAATCTGAGAAAAAGAAACACCCACTGGCATACATGTTGGGATGTATCTTTTTCTTAGGGGAAAAAAAAAGAAACGGGATATATGTTACAATACCTTCATATTTATTTTCACATCATTTTCAAAAGTGTAATTTTTTTTTTTTAGCACTTTTGTTTCTAAAAAGTAGGATCAGACTATTACATATCAGTGCCATTATTTTATTTTATTTTTTTAGATTGCTTCAGTATCTATCTGTCTGACCGTCTGTCTGTCTGACTATCTATACATGTATGTATATATTACCAGTGATAGAAAATGAAGGTAGTCAGCTTTCTATTCCTGGATTTATTAGATCCATGGACTACTGATACACTTCAGTGTTCCAGTTACGATCACAATGGATGATAAGTACTTCATCATGCCAGTGTGATAGCATTATTTGCTTTACTCTCACCAATCATTTCCTGGAGAACTACAGAATTTTACTAATGACAATTTACACTATTCCTGAATATGCAGAGCACATTCTTTTGAAGTTTTGTTGACTGGAATTACACAGTTTAATGTCACAAGAGGTAATTTTATCACATCAGATCTAAATTCTAAGCTGAAAAATACCATTCTCCTTTGTTTACTATTCGTCATCAATGTGGCAACCACAAGCATTGTCATCTTGGATTTGATCGACTCTTTGACTTCATTTGTTGTCTGTGTGAGAGGGAGTGTGGCTGTGTGAGAGGGAGTGTGGCGTGTGAGAGGGAGTGTGGCTGTGTGCATATGTGAAAGACCCCTTTGGTCGTGTGCATGCACCTGCTCAAGGTTGTTTTTTCTTCATTAACTTTTTTTTTTAAATTGCGCGCTTAATTTACATAAAAATGCAACCTGTTTCAGCTAAAAAAAATCTCTTTGATGCATGGTTCTGGCAAGCATTTTTTTTGCTGCCTTTTTTTTTTCTTCTTTTTTTGGTTGCTTCTGACGAACTTTCTTTGCTGACATTTGATTCATTTCAAATTTTCATAGTCGTATCCTTTTTTCCCAGCTATGCATGTGTATACTAATGAATTCTTGAGTTCACAGCTATTTTATTCAATAGCTTCAGCACAAAATACTAATTCACGAGAAATGGATTGTATGGGATCATTTACATCCTAAAGTTTAGCTCTGTAGCAATGAAGAAAAAGTTTTCATGAGTTGAGAACAATTTCCTTCATTTAATGATTTTAACATAATTGAAAATATGACGTCATACTCGCACAATATTCAGGGTTTGCAAAAGAATAGATTGCTCAGCCACCCGTTTTTCTGGTTGTTACAGATTTTATATGAAGCTGCCTTCATTCCTCGTTACATAACATAGTGCAGTGTGTGCTTGTTGCGTTGTGTCTGTGTTGGCTTATTAAGAATTATGTTGCCAACATTGAATTAAGACAAATGGCTACAACGTTAGAGCCGACTGGAACTGGAGTGTGTTTTTCAGCGATCTGTAGGTGACATGTCAGTCTGTTCGATATTTCAGGCGTGGTTTTCGGTTTAAAACTAAAAGTAGTAATATCTGTCTTTCGTCAGCTTGAAAAGGCTGATTTGAGAAGAAAAAAATGTGTGGATCTTTATTACTGATGTGATGTATCTGGTGTTTTTTTTGTTGTTCTTAGATTCTTCTTTCCTAAATATTGATGATCTTTTTTATTCAGATATTCACGAAAAATGGTGAATGGTATTGGATAAGAATGGAGGGGGAGTATCCGATAGGTAGCATCCCATCCACTTTGCTCATTTCAGCTTCACCATATACAGCCACACCCAAACCTGTTGTTTCAGCATTAACTCTGGCAGTCCTCAGAGAGCAAGCAATATAGATCTGATTGTTTTGAGGCAACCCACCAGAGGAGACTCTGCAGGGCTGCACAAACACTTGTTGAAAGGTGGCTGTTCTGATCCGGTAGAAGCTGGACACCACTTGCACAGCCGACTTCTGACAACATTTATTGCTTAGTCATGGCGCCAGTGTCGGTGAGCATCCCCCTCCAGAGGGCGCCACTGTTTCCACCCAGTGACAGTTCTCGTGAACTTGCAGATCTATATCAATAACATGATCACCTACTGCCTTGTGCATGAACACCTACTGCCTTGTGCATGAACACCTACTGCCTTGTGCATAGAAAAACAATTGAAACTGGGTCACCAAAAGACACGAGCTCGAAAGGACCGTATAATTCAATACTTTTTTTTTTTATGTTGATCAATTATGAGAATCAGGGATATTGCACTTTGGTCTTAGACTACAAGATTTTACTCTACTCTGCCTTTCATCATATATCTCAGCATCCACCAGGCTGAAGATATGCAGGTCATTGCAGTGTTAGTCAGAAGAGCAACACTTGCAGAGATGATTCCTGTTAGTGGATGAAACTCAGCTATGGTTTCAGCTTGATGCATATTCAACAACACTGAATAGAAGCCAGCTGAGGTTTGGAAAAAAAACAACACAAATAGGTACCTCTAATAAGAGACTCAAACACACCACTTCCCAGGTCTGTGGTGGTTGGTGAACAGAAGCCCTGTTTAGTCATAGAGTTACAACAGGAAATGTAGACATACAGCTAAACGATGCATAGACATAGCGCACTTTAAGTGTATGTGTGCACATGTGTGTGTGTTTGACTGTGTGTGTGTGTGTGTGTGTGTGTGTGTGTGTGTTCAAGTTAGCAAGTAGTAATTCATCTACCTCTGCTTCCATCACTCAGCTAATTAGCTATCCACTTAGATAATATTTTATGTGTGTACAAATGTGTGTAAATGTGTACATTTGTGTTGTGTTTACATCCATATATAGTTGATTTGTACTTGTTGGACATATCTTTGCGAAAACATTGAACACATATGCGTATCAGGTTTGAACACAGGAGGTTTGTAACAAGTCTCTGAATCCTTGTATAAAAGATATGTACTCATAACTAAAACTCAGACTGTACACAGTGTACATAGGGATTCATCACAGTATCATCTGTTGTGTGATCCGGAACAGAATGCTTGGAGTGAGTACCAAATCTCTGCTCAAAACTGTCTGTAGTTTTCTTCCCCCCTGTCTTATGCCTCATCGGGAGAATGGCTTGGACACAGGGAAAACGCTTGTTGAGAGGGTTTCATCTGGTTTTAGGGCATGCGTTTCAGCCCATCAAATCCCGTGTTCTGTTCAACCCCTTCATTTACATGGTCAGTCAACATCTGTGCTTTGACTGAAGTGGAGAAACTTTCGATTGATACTGATACTATTGTGCCAGTTTTTTTTACTGCTTTGCAGCTTATAAGTAGTTTGCTGCTTACAGATAGATAGTGAAATGTGAATATTTAAGTCATCAGTCTATGATGCTTTTCGTCATTCCCTAAATTGTGTGCCACTTGTGATGTTCTGCCTTACATATCATGAACAATATGTTGTCGATGCAGGGATTTTTTTTTTTTTCAGGAAAAGTTTGCAGGAAGATTAACGCACATTTTACAAGTATAACAAAACCCCTGTTGTCTATTTTCATATGCTGTTCATTCTTGCGTTATTGATTATTGTGTCAAATTTGCCTATGTGTTCATTGAATATGTGTGTGTGTGTGTTTGTGTGTGCGTATGTGTGTGTGTGTGAGAGAGAGAGAGAGAGAGAGAGAGAGAGAGAGAGAGTGTGTGCGTGCGTGTGTGTGTGTGTGTGTGTGTGTGTGTGTGCGTGTGTGTGTGTGTGCGTGCATGCACTGAGGCGGTCACAGTACAGATGCAGATGATGATCTGCATTCCAACATATCGGTCTCTGACCCTTACAATCTCTGCAAGCTTATCAGTAAATCAGGTTATACTGCATATTATGCTTGCCTATATTATGCAGACATGTACAAGCGTTACCAGTTAACATACATGTTTGTTTTTTTTAATAAGTGTAGCTGTGGTTAATAGAATTTCATCATAGAATTATATCATTGATTACTATGTGTTTATCTCTTTTTAAAAAATTGCATTCATATGTTGATATGAATTGTGTCATGTGACTTATGTAGTGCCAAGATTAGATGTCATGGTGATGATTTGTACTTGCCTCATTTTGTGCATGTTTCTTTCTTTCAGTTTATGTGACCATGGCAGTAACTGGGACTCTTCCACTGCTTTCAATGTGATTTGTATCTCCACCTACTGTTTTTTTTGTTGTTTTGGGTTTTTTTTTTTGCTGTCCCAACCTCTGCGCCACCTCAGAGGCAGTGCACCCACGCCGCTCATTCCGACACCCCATCCACAGCCACAGCCCGGTCGGCCCCGCCACAGCCCCGGCACCAGCAATCCACAGGGAGCAGTCAATGTCAAGTCGTCAAGAGGCAACCCACCGGAGAAGACACTGCACTGCTGCCGAGTCACTTCGGTGGTGTTCAGTGGCGCCTGTTCTAATCTAACATACATAGGACACCACCTACTAAGCCCCCTACTGACGACAATAATTGCTTAGTCGTGGAGCCGGCGTGAGTGAGCTCTCTTTCCAGAGGGCGCCACCACGTCCGTCCAATGACAGCCCCGATGGACTCGATACCGGTGACCCCGACGGAACCAAACCAAGGCCACAGACGTGGAGAGGACATCGAAACTGAGGTCACCATGAGAGCAGGGCATGAAGGGCCACAGAATTTGAGACATTTTTTTAATGCTGATAGATGAGGATGAGGATGATTAAGATGATGCTACGGAATTCCATTGCGGTCTGAGACTACATGACAGGGCTGTACTCTACGCTTCCTTTCATAATATATCCCGGCGTCAACTAGGCCCGAGAGATACATGTACCTGCAGTGTTGGTCAGGAAATTTGAGCAACACTCTCAGAAACGCATCCATTAAGTGGATGAAACTCGACTGTGTGGTCCCAGTCTTCCCAACTGAGTCCGCACCAAACTCAACTCTGGGTAGGAGCCGGTCGGGGCAGAAAAACCCACATGACTTCTGATGGGATTCGAACCCACGACCTCCCAGCCGGGAGTCCGCGACGCTAACCACTTCGCCACGGCGGCTACCCACTGTTATTTTAATCTTTTTCTTTTTTAACTCTTCTTCTTCGTCTCTCTCTCTCTCTCTCTCTCTGTCTCTCTGTCTCTCTCTCTCTCTGTCTGTCTCTCTCTCTCTCTCTGTCTCTCTCGTTTTTAATGGTCTGGGAGTGATGTTTCACTGGAAATACCTGGTGTCCTCAACTCTTGTTTTTTTTTTCTTCTCCTCTCTAAGCTTATCAATAAATCAGTTGTCATGTTACGAATTGAATGGTTATAGTATGTCAGTAGTTTTTGTGGTTGTTCTTTTTATTCATTATTGTATTTTGACATGAATTGTTTTTCTCATTATGGACATAGCCCTGAAAATGTCTGGTGTGGTCAGCTGGGCGATACAATTTGTGATGTGAAATTCGGTGATGATAATTTACATAGCTCTGTCATTCATCCAGACTGCCTTTTTAGACGTCTTTTTACTGTTGTCAGTTGCCTTCACTTTTTGACACTGTTACCTGGCTTTAGGGTAATAAGTCTTTGCATTTTCTGTTTTCTCTGTGTAAAGTTTACATGTCGGCTTTTCTTATGGAATTCAGGTACTAGGCAGTGAGATCATAACACTGTGAAGACCGGACACAGATCGCCCATTCTGCAGGTTTTGTCTGTATATGTAGCATATTGATATATAAATATAGACATATGTTTGATTCATTTCTCTTTTAAACTCAGATGATTATGATGAAAGGGAGAGGCTATCACGGCTTAGCAGAGACAAGTTTTTATGTATGTCCATACACCAGCTATTGTATCATGAATGTTTGTCATATTATGCATGTTTGCCTTTTTTTTTTTTCATCATGTGAGTTCTACATGGTGACAGCTTTGAAAGGACTGTGTATGATCAGCCAAGTATTAATAGAATTGAAATTTCTTTCAGTAAGTCTGTTGATTTATATTTTGGTGTGTTTGTTTGATGTTTTCCTCAGAAGTGCTTCTTCTTCCAGGCCTGTTTATGTAAATGTTTTGTGCTGTTCAATTTGTACTACCATTGCATTCAGTTAGTCTTCTGGTGTGTTAGGGCTCAAGCGTGCATGCATGCGTAAGTGTTTTGGAATACATTATGTGTTTTGAATGTGTGCATGAATGTGTGTGTGTGTGCGTGTGTGTGCGTGTGTTGTTTTGTGTGTGTGTGTACGTGCATAAGAGAAAGTAAATATTTGCTTATCACATGATTATACATATCATAATCTGTGTCCCCCATAGGTCTTTGGGTTGTATGGTTGTTTAATATGTGTGTGTTAATGTTGTCAGTGTCTGTACTTTCATAAATCTTATTTCCTTCTTTTTTATTTATCTTTTTTTTATATACATTTTCCACCTCTCTCTCTCTCTCTCTCTCTTCGGTGTTGAGATTTTACAGTTTACTTTTTGTTGTTGTTGTTGTAAAGAAGATGGACACATCTCCACCAGTAAATAAAGTTACCATTGTACTTGACGCTTTTTGTGTGCTGTATCTGGTGTGTGGGTGTGTGCGTGTGTGTGTCTGTTTGTGTGTGTGTGTGTGTGTGTGTGTGTGTGTGTGTGTGTGTGTGTGTGTTAGGGCTTATTGCTGTAAGCGCTTAGGGCTTTTGTTTAAGATTAAGCGCACTAAATGTTCCTTATTATTATTATTATTATTATATCTGTTTCCTACCATCACAGCTCTTCTTGAACATAATAGACGCACTCCAACAGGTGCATTCTAGCAAATACTGGCACACATACATGGACACACACAAACTTACATACACTCCAACAGGTGCTTTCTAGCAAATACTGGCACACACACATGGACGCACACAAACTCACATACACTCCAACAGATGCATTCTAGCAAATACTGGCACACACATGGACACACACAAACTTGCATTCTAACAAGCACATGGGCATATACAAGAACATGCATGTACATACTCTTACATATGCAAACAAAGATGAGCATACTACACACACACACGCATGCTCGCAAAGAGCCATTTACACATAAATGTTCACAATCACCCCTTTCTCATTTTTCTTTTCTTTTCTGGTTAAATGTAAACTATTTTAATTCTCCAACCTTCTTTCTTTCTTTTATCATACTCTAACTATACACCTTTACACGACAGCCACATGTCCACAGCAACTTACAGAATAGGTAGACTAATAACAGATTTAGTGTGGGTGATACTTAAACTTCATGTGGTGATATTGAAATAATTCACACTCGAATTGTGCCGCATTTTTTTAGTAAGAAGCAAAACAAGTACATAAATAAAAGGAAGCATATATATCAATATGAAAGGAAGTTCAAGCGGGACTTATGCTAGAAAAGAAAAAAAAATGTTGGTTTTGTCCTAAGGTATTGTTTCTTTCGTACAACAACATGGTAATTTTGAAGTCTGTATTGATTTCCGCCTGCAGTCACCTGACTTAGAACGTAGCACAGTTTTCTTTTGTTTGGAAGATCAGAATTGCACCCCTACTGATGGACTGAACAGAGACGATCAAGTGTGAAAAACAAATGGACAACTTGGCCAGGAGCCAATTATGAGCCCAGCAATGAATCGCTACTAATGCACAGTGGCAAACACTACAGACTGGCTGCGGGGTCTATTTCCTTGTATGTGTGTGTGTGTGAGAGCTCTTACACAAATTTGTTGTGTTCTACAGTCTTGAATATAAAATCTGGAACCAAAAGGGACATGTGCTTTCTTTAGCGCCCATACGAAGTTCACCGTCATTCTATTGATTATTTCACAATCATCCTATTGATTATTTCATGATCATCCTATTGATTATTTCACAATCATCCTGTTATTTTATGATCATCCTATTGATTATTTCACAATCATCCTTTTGATTATTTCAATGTTGTAACACTGTGGGGTTCTGGTATTCAACTAATCAAGTAGAGGTGGGATGGGGCGGGGAGAGAGATAGGAGAGAGAGAGGTGGCTGCATGATTGGATGATCAACAGTCTTGATGAAATAGTTCATTTGGGATAGGTAGGAAGAAGACCGGAACATCCCCAGCTAAGACACAGTCCAAGCTCCATCTGCCAGAGCCTTTCCTGAAGGGTTTTGGCTGAACTCGAGCCCACAACCCCCCCCCCCCCCCCCCCCCCAACTCCCCCACCATTAAAAAAAAAGTATTATTTTTTTAATAGCTAGCAATGGTTTATTCACATTATGCTGGACCACTGATTGTCCTTGTCCAAGCAGGTCAGCTCATTCTCTCTCTCTCTCTCTCTCTACGTCTGTTTCTTTTCCTTCTGACCTCTCTTCGCCTCTGTCGCAACAGTAAAGAGTAGAATTGATCGCGGTTTCTACCCGGAAAAGAAGAACGGGTGAAGAGGACTCGATGGGTGGGAATACCATTTCGTTTTGATGGAATGGGAGAGGCTGGGCTTGGACGATGTGCACAATTCCAAATGGAGGAGGAGAAAGATGTAGGTGTGATTTTCGATAAAAAATTAAAATTTGACTGACATATCTCAAGTGCTATAAACAAAGCCAATAAAACTCTTGGAATAATTAAAAGATCCTTTAACTTCCTTGAAAAGGATACTTTTTTGTGTTTATACAAATCAATGGTGCGACCCATTTTAGAATATATATGGAAATACTGTTTGGAGTCCATACTTAAAGAGGCAATCCATAGCTATAGAAAGAGTACAAAAAAGGGCAACTAGATTGATACATAAAATAAAGGATTGGGAATATGCAGAACGACTGTCATATTTAAACTTACCATCTCTGAAATATTGACGTTTTAGAGGAGATCTTATTCAGGTGTGTAAAATAATAAATGATTTAGATGATTTAGATTTTAATAAATTCTTCAGTATTAATACTGCACAATTCAACTCACGACTAACCCACATAACACGCCTACAGACTTCTCCTGCACGTTTCATTGTTTTACAATAATCAGTACATCGTTTTTTGTTGTTCTTACACTGGAATTACTTACAAAAGGGTGAGTACTTTTTTTTTTTATCCCCATTCACGATTTCACAATGAAAACATCCAGGAAAACGTCTACTACTAGCGGAAAGGGGGACAGGGCCAGGGCCAGGGTCAGGGGGGCAATTCAAAAACAAAACGGGTTGATCAGAGGAGTCCGTGGGTTTGTTTGAAATGCGAAAATGCAATATGAAGAAGGTAATGATGAAGTGATAGAGTGCCATGGGTGCAAAGAATGGTGCCACAAGACATGCACTGGTTGACACAGAAAGAAAGTCTGAGAGAAGTTGAAAGCAAAATAGAGGAGGTGGTAGAGAGAAAGGTCAAAGATTCCATGGAAGAAAGCGAGGAGAGGGAAAAGAGAAGCTCAACATTATAATATGCAATTTACCAGAGAGCACAGCAGAGTCTCCAGAGGAAAGGAAGAATGAAGACCAGGAAAGAGTCAGAGATTTGTGCAAAATCACTGATGTTCAGAGAAATGAGGTCATAACCCAGTCAGGTTAAGCAGAATCCAGGTAGGCAGAAATGCTAAACCAAGAGTCCTGAGAATGGAAGTCAGAACTGAGGAAGCCAAAAAGAAAATAATGAAAAATGTCCAAGGATTAAACAAGCATGTCAAGGAAGGAGAAAGCAAGATTTACATAAACAATGACACCACAAAAAAGAAAGAGAACAGATCAAATCGTTGAAAGCTGAACTGAACCAAAGAAAGACAAATGGGAGACAAACTTAAAGATTGATTACAAGGCTGGCAAGATTGTGACATTCACACCCAAACAGAACCAAGCTGGTGCAGCCTGTCTCAGATCAGTGTCCGACGAGGTCCAGACCCCTGAGGTGAAACATTGACTGTCAAGCAAACCACAACATGTAAATAGCTGTACAAAGCAAAATTTTAATCCTCATGAAGTTAATGACAATCTTACAAATGTTACATCCCCAGACTGTGTTAGGGAAAAATAATTGTAAATCTAAAATGTAATGACTCAATGAAAGTTTTGTACAGTAATGTAGATAGTCTTCTGAATAAAAAGGATGAGTTTTTAATTCGTATAAATAGAGAGAAGCCAGATATTATTGGCTTAACGGAAGTAAGAGCAAAAAATGTTTTATATGCAGCAAAAGATGTTGAATTTGAAATTGCTGGCTTTGATATGTTTCTGAATAAGGAACCTAAAAGGGGTATAGCCATGTATTTTGCTAAGGAGCTAAATGCACAACTTTGCGATGAGTTTGAAAATAACAAATTTCAAGAGCAATTATGGTGTACTATTAGGGTGGTAATGACGAGACAATATTAGTAGGGTGTATAATACAGAAGCCCAAACTCAAATGATGAAACAATTATGAGCTATTTAACTTGCTAAAAGCAGAAAAATGAGTAGATGTAGTAAAATATGTATATTTGGTGATTTTAATTTTCCTGATGTAAAATGGGATGGAACTGGAATGGTGATAAAAGTAATGATGTTATTGAAAACTTTAGAGATGCCTTTTTAATACAGAAAGTGACTAGCCCAACTCGTGTTCGGGTAGGACAGAAGCCAACAATTGATGACTTAGTTTTAGTTAATGAAGAATCCTTGATCTCTGATATTGAATATAGTGACCCTTTGGGTAAAAGTGATCACTTGATTTAGCATTTGAACTGTATGTTCCCAAAGAGAAGACTAAAGAAAACCCTAAGTACAAATTTGATTTACAGAAAGGAGACTATAATAAAATGAGGAAAATGCTTACAAAATGATCAGGATGTCGAGGAAATGTGGAATGTCTTAAAATACGAAGTTGTAAAAGATTTGGACGAATGTATACCCAAAGACTAATTGTAGCCAAAATAAAATGCTGAAACCCACTTTGGATGAATAATAAAGTACTTAAAATGATTAAGAAAAAAATATAATCTTTTTCAAAGGTATATTATTGACGAAAGATGGAAAGAATACAGTAAATATGCAAGAATGCGAAATAAGAGCAAAAATGAAATCAAATCTGTTGAAAAAAGAAAAGCTTATGAACGTAAAATAGCAGAACAATGTAAAAAAAATCCCAAATGTTTTTTGAAATACGTGCAAGAACGTACAAAAGTAAACACAGGGGTAAATACTCATGAATGATGGTAAAGGAGGGTTGGCCGAGTCAGATATGGAGAAAGCTGAAGTTTTAAATGAGTTCTTCGGAAGTGTCTTTGCTAATGAAGATACAAATAACATACCTGATCTTATTGAATGTAGTAAATCTAATGGAATTTCAGTACAGAATAATAATTACTTCAGCTGCAGTAGAGAAGAAGTTGTTTGAATTGAATCAGTCTAAAGCGCAGGGACCTGATTTAATACCACCTAAAGTTATAAAAGAATTAAGTAAGGAGTTAGCTGTGCCGCTCAGTAAGATTTATAATAAATCATTAGAGACAGAAAAATTACCCCTCGACTGGAAATCGGCAGAAGTTACTGCTATTTTAAAAAGGGTCAAAATCTGAGCTAGGCAACTATCGTCCGGTAAGCTTAACCTGCATTGCATGCAAAGTGCTAGAATCCATCATAAGAGATGTCATAGTATCTCACTCACTGATAATAATTTGTTTGCAGTATGCCAGCATGGCTTTCGTAAAAAAAGGTCTTGCATAGCACAACTACTTGATGTTATGGAAGATTTAGTTAACATGCTAGAGAATAAGTACTCTGTTGATATAATTTACCTTGATTTCCGTAAAGCTTTTGATACAGTTCCGCATGAGAGATTATTGAAAAAAATGGAAGCATACGGTATGTAGTAAGTTGCTAAACTGGATTAGAGATTTTTTGTCAAATAGAAAACAAAGAGTAAGAGTGGGTAACTGTATGTCGACAGAGAAAGATGTTATGAGTGGTATTCCCCAGGGAGCATTTTAGGGCCTGTACTGTTTACTATATTTATAAATGACCTTCCTGATGAGGTAAATAGTTTTTGTAAAATTTTTGCTGATGAATACAAAAATATATGACAAATCAGATAACTATAATAGTCTGCAAGAAAATTTAAATTGCCTCCAAAACTGGTCAGACAAGTGGAATCTATATTTTAATGTTGAAAAAATGTAAAGTTTTGCATGTTGGCAAAAACAATCCAGAACATGAATACAACATGAAAAAGATGGTGGAAATAGGCTGGTACAGAAATGTAGGAAGAAAAGGATCCTGGGTGTAATCTTTGATAAAGATTTACTTTTTGATACTCACATTCAAAAGTGTATAAAATAAAGCAAACCAAATGATTGGATTGATAAAAAGAACTTTTATTTACCTAAATAAAGAAACGTTTTTAAAGTTATATAAAGCTATGGTTAGACCACATCTTGAATATGGCAATATAATCTGGTACCCACACTTGAAAAGACAGTCAATAGCAATCGAAAGAGTACAGAGAAGAGCTACTAAAATCTTGCAAGAATGTACAAACCATGTCTATACAGATAGATTAAATTACTTAAATTTGCACTCTTTCTTATACAGATAGATTAAATTACTTAAATTGCACTCTTTAAAAGGTAGACGTATTAGAGGGTAAATTACTTAAATTTGCACTCTTTCTTATACAGATAGATTAAATTACTTAATTTGCACTCTTTAAAAGGTAGACGTATTAGAGGGGATTTGATTGAAGTGTTCAAAATATTTCACCAGCAAACGACATACAGTGGGACTAATTTTTTGAGGCTGCTAAAACAGATAGAACAAGAAATTCGGAAGGCAAAATATTTGTTAAGCAGTTTCATACTAATATGGGAGATTCAAGTTCAGTAACAGAGTTACTGCTAACTGGAACAGTTTGCCAACTGCACTTAAATTTGCTAAAAATACTAATGTTTTTAAGAATTGCTGGATGAAGACTTGAAATTTAAAGTACAGTTTAGAAGCTTTGATGAATAAGAAGGAAAATTTATATTGCATGCATTTTACAACCCCGTCATAAAAGTATAATAACACGAGGGACATTGAAAGGCTTAAACGGCCTATGTATTGATTACGTCCCTACACTACTACTACTACTACTAACAAGGCACTCTGATTTCAAATTATTTCTTGATTATAGCCGTACTAACCTTCGCAAATATACATTAGCAATAGAGTTGTTCAGCATTGGAATGCACTTTTAGTAACTACTAAAAATGCACCAGATGTTAATCAATTCAAGAATCTACTAGATAGAGACCCAAATTGCTTAATAGGTTTCGAGCGATGACGTCACGTTTCTACCGAAGCGAACGGCAACCTCCATATTGGGAAGGCACCTATTCCGGCGACGGCCATTTCCTCTCTATCTTGTCACTGCGGCGTGTCGTTGTTTGTGCCTTGTTTTCAGCCACCATGCAGAAGATCGCAGTAAAAGAGAACATCAAGTATATTGACAAGTTAGATGGGGAGTGTAGATCTCGCATCGCCAAAAATTGGAGTGGCTGAATGGATTTGATCCATGCGACTCGTGAGTTACCTTGTCTGCGGTGCAAGCGCATACACCTTGCAGCATTAGAGTGCTAAAAAAAGCCTTGAAGCATATAATGTGCAGTTTACTGATGGCTGGGTGCATGAATTGAAGTCTACAGCCCCCCCCCCCCCCCCCCCCCCCCCCCCCCCCCAAATGTGAACACTCGGTTGTCAAAGCAAAGGTAGATTTTACAAAGTATTCTCTGTCAACTCTGTTAAAATGTGTCAGTGAATGCACATTTGAATGCAGCAATTCACTAGATGTACAAGACTTGGAGAATCTTCTCTTGATTCAAAGGCATAGCTTTTTCAAATTTCAATTTTGTAATTTATTTAAAGTGGTGTGTGCGTGCGTGTGTGTGTGTGTGCATTACAGCAGCAAAGAACATGGGGGGGGGGGGGGGGGGGGGGGGGGGGGGGGGAATCATGATTCAGGTTATCAGTTATTCGCGTGAAATGTTTGATTTGAGGATGCGTGAATTAAATGTATTAATACTGGTCAACATGGATTTGGTGACAGTGAAGATCTAGCCCACAAACAACAAACATCCACTGAGTATGCAACAAATCAATGCATCACACATCCTTTGTACCCCCCCCCCCCCACACACACACACACACACACACACACAACACTAGGTTATGCTGTGTATATGTAGGGCTGTGAGTGTGCTCATACATTGTTTATTTCATTATCAAACGCAAAAGAGATAAAGTTTATAAACAAATTTTGATTAAGCTTTGATTTTTTATCAGCATGTTCTGTGTTTGTGTGTTTGTGTTTTCTCCTTTTTGTGTGCATGTCTGATGTTGTCTTGCATCATTTCATGTTTTTTCATTATGTAGATCAAGCTGATAACTAACAATATCTTGCACCTTTGTTAAAGAGTTTAGAAAGATGAATCTACATCATGAAGATGTGTATTTTCTTATTAAAATTGCATGAACATTCAGCATTTAAAGTATACTTTCTCTTCCAGACTGAGGAACTACTTCCTCTTCCTCTGCGTTCGCAGGGGACTTTTCGCTTCCTTGGCATGTGCACTACCTTAAAGGCGCACAAAGCCACTAACACTGAGCAAAAAAGAAAGAAAGAAAAGTTAAAGAACTTCTTTTTTCAAAATTGTCCAAATCTATTTGATATAGCAGTTCATTCATTACAGAGAATAACAAAAGGAAATTCACATGAAACTGCAGGGGTATTTGATGATGAGTAAAAAATAGAGCAACAACAAACAAACAAACAAACAAAAAAATAAATAAATAAAAACAAAAACAAAATATAAACATCAAAAGTATTAAAAACAACAACACACAACTCTTGACATAAAACAATAAGTATTGTCTATGGCTGGAGAGGAGCTGACGGAAAGGGAGGAGTGGTTGGAAATAGGTGGGGGGGGGGGGGGGGGGGGGGGTAAAGAATGAGGAAAAAGAGAAAAGGAAAGGTCACATACCGCTTTATCCAAACATATTTGATCCACGCTCAACTGCAGGAGCATTAGAATGCTTTTTGTTTAATAATGTGTACAGTTTTGTTAGCTACTGTGACAGAAAAAATACTCTCATAAGAATGAAAATATTAGTAGTATTAACAACTAATTTTTACTGCGATGTACTGTAGTGTCTAATCTGTGCACAGTGTGCAAGTTAAAGAACTTTGTAACAGAGTTAACTCTTAATGTTGGAGTCTTAAGTGTGATAACACATTTAACATTCACAATGACCATAGATATTTCCTCTACTACTTTTTCACTTGCAGTCATCTTGTCACTTGAAATTTGCCTTTTTTTGGTTCTGCAAAGAATGTTCATCATTATACCATTTGCATTATGTAGTATTGTTATATGCATTAAGTGTAATGGTTGATGCAGTTTCCCCTGTAGTTTTCAGAAAACTGTGTGTGAAAATTTATTGTCTGTCTTGATGTGTGTAACAGCAAAATCAAAATCATGTGTTGTCATTTACCAGCTTTTTTTAATGTTTTCAGGAAAATTTTTCTCTTGTAAACCATTTCTTTGTTAATTAATGGTGATGCTTTTTTCAACCACACTGTTCATGCATACAACTCAGATACATGTGAGTAACACTGCCGGGAAAAAAATGTTCTTATATCACAATCTATTTTGGTGTGTGTGTGTGTGTGTGTGTGTGGTGTGTGTGTGTGTTTCAACTTTCGCACTGATCATTTTGTTTGAAGTTTTGTAACAGCAAAATTATGTGTCATGTTGCACACAGTACAGCTGTGTTACCATTGCAGTATAATTTTCCTGTTTTAAATCAGTCATTGTGGGAATTCCTTTTAATTGTACTGCTCATGCATGTGTACATAAACCAGCATGTGTGCACTGCTGGAAAACAAGGGCTCTTGAATCACATCACACAAACATAGTAGAATATTAATAGTGTGCACTGAACTTCAGAATCAATTTGTTTTGAAACTCAGAGTAATACAATGCCACACAGATCATAAATGAAAAGTGTTTTTTCTTTGTTTGTTTGTTTTACAAACTCTCCACTTGTAAAATAATATGGAGGAAGACAGACAATTTGTCATGGAAAACCCACTGACACAGTTTTTGTGCCCAGATATGATCTCTAATGTATGTAGGGAGGAAAATGTCATCTTAAAAACATTTCAATTTTAACAGTCTTCTGCTTCATCTTTGCCTCATAGGGAACAGATACAAGCTGAAGATGTACATGGAGAAAAATTCATCTTGAAATATTTCTATTTTAAGTGTCTTCTGCTTTATCTTTGTTTCCTCAAGAGGACAGCTAACAAACTGAAGCTGTACATGGAGACAAAGGTTATTTCGAAATATTTCTATTTTAACAGTGTTTTGCTCCATCTTTGTGCCCTCAAAGGCAACAGATACAAGCTGAAGATATACATGGAGAAAAAAATCATCTTAAAATAGTATTTCTATTTTACCAGTTCTGCTTCATCTTTGTGCCCCAAAGGGTCAGATATAAACTGAAGAAAAAAAATCATCTTGAAAAGTTGTGCTATGGTCAGATGGCCAAATATCACTTACACTAATCATAGCAAACTTGTTTTCTTTGCCTTAAGAAGGAAGACCAAGAGGTTGAAATGCATTGTGTCTTGTCCTGTACTTTGTTTGTCTATGTTCTTGGTGGTAACTAACCCACTCTTTCTAGATTTTGTTTTTTAGTTAAGCTGTCATGTGTGTGTGTGAATTTGATGTTTCAGATTGTTTAGGAAAATACTTGGATACATTGTTTCATTCAAATTATGATTCTACAAGTGTACTTTCAATGCTAGCTTTTTGTGGGAATAATGTGTGCATGCTAGTGATTCCTTTGACTTTTCATGTATTTTAATCCAAAATGGAGATTAAAAGAAAAAAAAGCAGGGGAAAATATTTTGAATGAAAGCAGCTTCTGTATATTTTCCGAGTTGTTTTGCATAGTTGTGCGTCAGTTTGTGTTCCAACCAGTGTGTGTGTGTGTGTGTGTGTGTGTGTTGTGTGTGTGTGTGTGGTATTTAAACTGCACAAGATTACAGATCAGCTAATTAAATTTCTTTATTACATCTGGAAATTTTGGAGTCAGTTCTATCTGACTCTTTTCAAAGATTTGCTTTCAGAATGTACTCACACTGAACTTTTTTACTATGTGAAATGATCAGTTTCAAACGTTTTCCTGCCTCATTACTTTCCTGTACCACTTTCACCTACAGTATGAGATTCTCATGTCAGTCATTCAGATTTGATCTCCCAATGTTTGTCACACTAAAGACAAGTTGGCTAAAGGAAGAACCATACTGACAAGCTGAATCAGTTAATGAGTCTCCCATAGTAAGGAACTGACTGACACACACACACTCAAACACTCACGCACACACACGCACGACGCGCGCGCGCACCACGCAACAATTCGTTTGGGCATTTTAAAACTCTGTGCCCTTCATCCACTTAAATCTTAAGCATGTTTTATCAGAATCGAGGGGTATCTAATTACATCAGAAAATGTTTGAACAGATCGATGCCTTCTTCCCTGTGCTCATACGTGATGTCCGTAGCCTGATCGCGGCAATCACGTCTTTCTCCGTGTGTCAACCTACCATTTTAAATTTCGCATGGCATTTCACCCTCGGAATTCTCAAAATTGCAATCCATTTTCTCGTTTTGCACCCTATATGTTGGGAAAGCTATGACAGCCGATAACTAACAGTGTTTCACTGTGTTTTCATCGCTGTCTTACTTTATGCTCCGTGCGGTGAATTCTTCCATGAATTTTTCCGTGATGCCGTTTCACACTCGGAATTCTAAAAATCGCAAGCCTGTTCTCTTTTGTCTCTTGTGTGTGTGTGATGAGCTATGACAGCCGATTACACAACAATATTTCCCTGGAGCCATTGTAGATTTGCAGTCTTCGCCGGCCCGAGCTCACGGTGTTTAATCAATCTGCTGCTGCTACCGTGCTGCCTTCCGCGATGCCGGCGATCCCATAAATCATTGCGTGGGGACGTCAACGGCTCGAAACCTATTAAGAAATTTGACGTGGATTAATGTTGGAAAATTTGCATTCATAAGCGACTATAAAATTGTTAACTGATAAAGATGGGACGTACTAAAGGCTCATGACAGCTAACTAGTCCCTATTTTATACTACTACAACTACTGTGACAGGTTGAAACGTGAATGTGTATACCCGTTGAAAGAATTCGGAAAATAGGAGATGTTTGGTCTGGGACTTGGGGGGAAAAAAAAAGGCGGGGGGGTGGGTGGGTGGGTGGACGATAACAGGATGGCGAGGAAAGTAGAGGACGATACGGGATTGGGCGAGGAAAGGTAGGAGTCCTCCTGAAAAACGTGTTAGTGTAGGGCCTATCAGATTCACTGCGTGTGGGTCTCTTTCGCGCCGACGGCTTGTGATTTAAACACACCGGTGCAACCCTACTTTCTCTTTTTTTCGTAGGCCTAACCCAAATTTATCTCAAAGTCTAAAGAGTGACTTCCTCCCGTGTGACACATTCGCTGCTAATGCAACAGAAGCTCATGTGGAAAAGGTATTTCTTCTTCTTCTTCCTAAAATACTGGTTCACTCAGAAACGAGTCACCAGCGCGCATGTTAAAAGGCTTGAAAGGACCCTCACATTTTTTTGTGCTTGTTATTTCGGGGGTGAGCCATACGATCGAATGATTGATGTCATTTCTAGTTAAGTAGATAATATGTATATTGTTAACGGAAAAACAGTTTCATATTGGCAAATTTACATTGTCTGCGGTCACGCCTCGCAAGCGCAGCACCTGCAAAGTTACCGTTCTTCCATTGGCCCCGAAGCAGACGCACAGGCGAAACTTTCTTTAGTAGGCCTAAAGGAGTTCCATATTTTGGGAACTGGTGAAAAAGAAGTCACCATTGACACCGTCATTTTTTTAATTTACATTGTGTTGAGCTCAGTTAAAATTTTTTGTTTTTTCTTCAGTTTCGGAAGAACACCATCAAAACGTTTGAATTTAGCAATGTGTTGGTTTTAGCAATGTGTTGGTATCCCCCTTCTCTTCAAAAGTTGCAGAACTCGACAGCCAGCCAGCATAGAAATTATCATTAATTTTATTTTTTTCCAGTAGAAGTGAATTGGGATGGGGATGGATGGGGAGAGGTTTTATGTGTGTGTGTGTTAAGACTATATAAACTTTAAACTAAGTTAAATGTATGCCTATAGTTTTAGTTTCAGTTTCATCAGGGTGTCATTGTGTACGACTGGTCCATTTACGCTACACCCCATCTGCTAAGTTTTGAGACAACACTGTGCATGATTTAAAGCTGATGGATTAATGAATAAATGATTAAGATGAGAGAATTTTAAGAAGAGGGTCTTGTGGCTAGTACAAGTGAGCAGATGCATGACTTATTTTTGTCCAAAGGAAGATTAGGTTATTTGCTAACTAGTAAAATATGCTGAAGAATTGAGCAAAAACAATAGTTGTGTATGTCAGGCTACCCTTAGTACCTGTGACATTGTGACTGAAAGGTCAAGGGAAAATATAATAGATGTAGGCTAATCAGCTGATCATGAGACAGGAAAAATACACTATTTATTCTTGGTTAACAATACATATCCAGTGGTCCGTTTTGAAGGATTATAGACCAGAAATAAATATTGACGAAAATCAATCATCAGGATGGAAAATAGAAAAATAGTGTGTATTGTACACAGGATATGATTTGATGAAATAAAAGCCCTCATCAAAAGAAACATGCCTAGACTGCAGGACTCAGGATCAGCAGTTCATGCAGTCCATACAGCCCAAACTGTCAGAGGGAAGTGGGCAGACCTTAGGCCCTAAGGGATCAGCATGGGCTAGCCTGTATCACCCAAGGATGACACCCTAGGCTGGTCTGTGCTGTCCAGATGGAAAGCTTGGAGTGGGGTGGGGGTTGGGGCAGTTTGGGATGTAATTTTAAGAATAAGATGCTGCTGAAGTTGGTCCCCGTCTTTGGGACAGTGAGAGAGGATTGGGGAGATCTGGTTTGATACATTAATGTTGACTTATCAGGAGGAAAGCATCACTTAGAGAAAGACACTACAATTAAGTTGAGGTTTGCAAGGCATCAGCTTAGGCGAAGTCAAGTTTAGTAGAGAAAATTTGTTGAGGTACAGAAGTCAGGGGCCAAAGAATTGTTGTTAATATATCAGATGACTTAAGTGACAGCGACTTATCAGGAGAGGACAGTATCAGTAATTCATTTGCAAGCCAGCCTGTAAGAATATGGTGATCTGTACTGTGTTTCAGGTCTCCTGCAATATGCTGACGTCACGAATTTCTCTGGCTTTTCGCTGTGGGCAACTACCCTGTGTGCAACTCAGATCCCTGTCCTGTCTTGTGCTGCAGAGAAAACCATTCAACTCACAAGCACTGGATGGAAATATAGCACAAGCTGACAGAATCCACACACCTGGCAGACGTGGCACACACCTTGCACATTCTGCCTTTGCTGACCGTGTTTTACTGAGTGCATGTTGTAACCATCGTCATGGTGAAGGCATTTTTCTGAAGACCAGAAATTTCTCCTCGTCAGCTAGTCTTTCAGCCAAAGAACTGAGTGAGAAGGGGGATGTCGTGTATAGGGGAGCTATATCAGGGATGATCAAAGGAGTGAAGATTTTTTCTCTGTCCACCAGCGTGATAGGAATTTGCCTCCAGCCCATGTTGCTGTTCAGCAGTCAGGAACTGCCGACTGGAGTGAAGTTTGCCTTGGGGGGTATGATCAACTTCTTGGTCTTCCTGAACCCATTCATCATCCACTACATTGCCAAGAAGTACGTCACCGAGCTTCGCTGGAACAGACGCACCGGTATCTTCACTGCAGTGACCTGGTCCTTTTTTGTGAGGCGGAAAGAAGTGCAGTTTACTGCTCAGGATGTACGTGTGCCTGATGTGCCAGGTATGTTCACTTTCCTCGAAGCCAAAGAGATCCCACTGTTTTTTGACCCCCAGGCATTTGTCGACAGCGAGGCCTACATCCAGCTGATGGGATTTGACAAGCCCTTGGAATGGGAGCTTCCACTGGAGAGAGAACCCTCAACAAAGGAGAACTCCTCTGGGAGATGATATGCTTACTTTATCCATAGAGTGTGATTTTGAATTTGAATTACTCTTGCCTGTGAACTGATATAGTAAAACACATTGGAAGTTTTGTGCTGAATATGAAGTTGACTATGAATCTGTGAAGAGTGAAGTATTCCATAGAGAGAACAATGTGACGCTTATTGAGCTGGAGATATGAGAACTAAAGGGACATGACGGGGTTTCAGATCTGAGTAACATTGTCTTCTTTTTACTGTTCAGTGCGCGTGTGTGTGTGTGTGTGATGTATGTGTGTGTGTGTGTGTGTGTGTGTGTAACCATAATCAGTCATGAAGGCAGAAATGCATTTTTATATCATCACCTTGATGATTTGTCTAAAGAAATGAAATATTTAATCATGGTAGTTTGTCAAATCAAATTGATTGACCTTCAGTCACTGCCACCTGTGTTTTTCTTTTTTCATCAGAATTTCTCATGCCCGCACACACACACGAAAAAAATCGTAGAAAGTGGGAATGAAAATTATTGTGCAAAATGTATTATATACTTCATTATATAGTGTGTTGCACTATGCGGTCATCTGTGGATGTGTATGCATGTGTATGTACATATATATAATGTTCAAATGCGCTTGAGCGCATGTAAGTATGGTGTGCAACTCTGGCTCACAGACAGACAGAAAACACCACACTATGATCATATTCTCAATTTTGGTTTGAAGTGAGTATTAGCACTATGCTGGTTTTGTATATAATGCTGTACCAGGAGTAAGAGATGGATATACCAGCCCAAGATGTCATTCTCAGATCTATGAATGCTTCGTTCAGTTTTTGCAACAAAGCACCCATCGAGGGACACTTTCATGTGCACACGCTTTGTTTCCCCCCATTTCCCCAAACTTCTTTTAACGCTTCTCAACATCCACTCTTTCTGTTCCCACTCTCCAAACACACACTCTCTCTCTGTCAGGCTCGCTAAGACCTGAACTAACTAGGGAGGGACAGACAGACTTACAGACCTACAATACCTAACGCCCAACTCAAATAAGCAGTCCAGAAACAGATGAACAGTTCACACATGTATAATTCCATTCAAACCACGACACCCGGGGTCCATAACACTGAATATTCCACTTACTACCCACACAATCACTTTCTCTCAAACTCAAACATTCAACCACTTAACCCAATTCGCACACAGATTTCTAGTCACACACACACCTGCACAACCAAACTAACACAAGGTCATGAAATTAATTAATGACTAACCTTAATTCGGGTCAAATACCAATGTGCCCAGCCTGGTGCGATGCATCGCTACCATGCAATACAACCCACATGACCGATAACACCTTGGCTATTGGCCCAACAGGACACTGTGAATCCGAGACTCACTCAACAAATTCACTTACTGGCTCATACACAAGCCAGCAACCAGGGAATGAACTCCGACACAATGACAGACCAAACACCAATATGAATGCCCAGAACTACAATTTTGTAAACACAGTGACAGACCAACCACTGATATAGAATGCACAAAACTACAACAATTCTATAATGCTCACACACTTTCAAGATTAATTAAATCAGGTCACATTCCAACAACTGGGCACTTAAAGCACGCATGACCAATTAATAATCCAGTAACTGGGTGCTATGAACTACTCGCAGAGAATGGCCCAACCAAGTTGTCCAAAATGTAAAATGTTGATATGTTTCTTGCCACCACACAAAAGGACAATTGTCTTGAAAACCTGTGCGGCCTGCGGACACACACAAGTAACGACTAATTAACCAACAACTAAGCCAGCTATGCAATAATAATATTACTAAATAAATGTAAAGTCACTAAGGACTTCTGCTAGTGTCTTTGTCACGGACAAAAAAATGAAACAACCTAACTTGGGGGAAACAACCTAACTTGGGGGGAACAACCTAACTTGGGGAGTCGCCAGTCAATTTGTTCGGACCTAAGTCCAAACTCAAACATTCTAGGCGTCAGAGAGACGGGCCCATAGGTCGGGTCCGGCCAATTAAGCTTAGTGGAGAGGCTTCAGGAAGACGGTCTGTCCGGCTATACGGGCTAAGCAGCTTTGACCGACGCCTCGATGTCTAGCGAGACGAGTCGCAGAGCCGAGCTCAAGCTCATCTAGCCACTTTGTGGAACCAACGTCATTGTTACTCGGACGTCGTGGTGCCTACCCAGACTCAGCTGGCCAATTTAGATTGACCAGTGTCCACCACTTAGCCACACCGCGCCAGTGAAGTAGGGAAGGGGGGAAGGAGTAGTGTGTGGTGGGGGTGAAATCTAGCTAATCAATTAAATGACCAATTGACCACCACAGAGAGTAAGGCGTGTAGACGGGACTGTCATGATTTGAACATCCAATGGAATTAGAGGGAGACAACCTCGGGTGTCAGGGTAAAAATACTGACCAATGGTACTCGCCCGTTTTTGGACAGATCGGAACGAATAAAGGAATGGCGTGAGTGAGAGAACGGGGAACGAGGGGAAGAACGAATAGAGAGAGAGAGGAGAGAGAGGTTCGGAGTGGAGCTCTGCAGGAGAGAAGGGCAGAGAGAGAGAGATGAGGAGAGAAGAGAACCAAGTTGAGAGATTAGCATGAGATAGTCTGCAGAGGAAGGACTGAGGAGAGATGTGGAGAGAGAGAAAGAGTTGCTAATTTATGAAGAAGAAAAGAAAGAAAAGAAAAAAGAAAAGAAAAGCAAACCATGTCCATTTGATAAGAGCAGACTAGAAGAGAGAGAGAGAGAGAGAGTGCAATGCGTTAATGCAGGAAGAAAGAAAGGAGAACAGATCGATGTTGATAGTCACTGTTCTACCCTAACCGGGGGTTCGACCTCATACCTGGCAGCGTCACTTTCGCCAAGCAGAACCACAGACCAACGCCAACAGTCTCACCTGACCAGGCGCCATCAGACCAACACCAGTGCCGGCAGTTGGTGTCGTGTTGTGAAAGTGACAGTGAAAAGAAAAAGAAAAGAAAAGAAAAGACAGTGATTCGTGAATAGTTAAGATCACCTGGCCAGGTAAAGTAGAAATCTATTTATACCCGGGTTAGTTTAATGATGTTTTAGATAAATGATTTTGTGAAATTCAAGGAAAGAGAGAATGTTTTATTTGTTTGATTCTATATGCATTGATGTTCTTTCTATGATCATGTATAGTAAAGTTATAGACTTTACTAGTGGTTTGATGTGACGAATGCATGATATATGAATGAGATTGTAAGCAAGCTGTGAGTGTGTTTGGGCTGTGCGCTAGTCCTTCCTCCACTGACATTACACCGAGGTTGACAATTATTGGCGAGCCTGCCAGGATATTCTGGCCCATTTATTATAATTGTTTCAACTTCTCAGAGAGGAAGCTGGGTGGGATTCAAGTGTTGTAATCCTAAGACAAGGGGTTGTCTTACTGTATGTTCCCAAGATAGTTAAATACTAGGCTTGGCATTGCTTCCAAGATAGTTAATACTAGGCTTGGCATTTCAGCCAGAGTACTCATTTCGCACAGATTTCCTATAATTCGCTCTCATAGTTGGGTCAGGCGCTGGGCGTCTTATAAAAACTAACTACGTTGTCCCAAGCTAATATTATCATTCATAGGATTGTGCTATCACGTCACTCGTGTCGGTAACCATCAGTTTGGCTGTCGTTGTTATAAAATCTTGTTCAAAAAAAAAAAAAAAAAAAAAAAAAAAAAAAGAGATATAATGGCGGAAGAAAAGAACACCCTATTGAACAACTTGTGAGTGTTTGCTCGTGATTTAGGTTACTCAGGAGATGAGTTGCGTGCATTTGTTGAAAACCAACAAAAGATGGGAAAGGGATGAACGCGCGGAAAGACGACGTGTCGCGGTAGAAAAAGGAGGAAACAGAAAGAATGAAGCAGGAAACAGAAAGAATGAAGCAAACGCAGGAAACAGAAAGAATGAAGCAAACGCAGGAAACAGAAAGATTAAGGATTCAGACTAGCGAAACGCAGGAAACGGAAAGATTAAAGGTTCAATTAGAGCTAGAGAAAGTAAGAATACAGAGGAGGACCACCGAGGATGGGAGTTCAGTTTCCAGTGACTCTGTGCGCAGCTATGCCCCCCCGACCCAAGTTGCCAAAATTCTCGGAAGGAACCGATTCGATTGATGCATACATCAGTCGTTTCGAAACGTTTGCGACCAGTCAGGGTTGGCCTCCAGAAGAGTGGGCAGTCATTTTGTCAGCGTTACTGACGGGTAAGGCATTGCAGATTTTCACTGCGTTACCAGCAGAACAACAGTCCGATTTTGGTGCTGTGAAGGAGTCTTTAATGAAGGGATTTGACCTCACAGAGGAGGGGTTCAGGAAAGAAATTTCGTTCAGCTAAATTACAAGCAGGTGAGACGTACACTCAGTTTGGTGCACGTTTGGATCACTATTTTGAGAAATGGTTAGAGTTGAGTGGTAACGAAGAAGGAGTTCGCTGAATTGAAGGAGCTAGTTATGAAAGAACAGATTTTGTCAGGTTGCGGCCCTGAGTTAACCATACATTTGAAAGAGAGACAGCCAGAGACAGCAGGGGAGTTGTTGAAGTTCGCAGAGGTGTATAGAGAGGCACGTTTGGGCACTAAGGTGCAGGAGAAACAGGTGCTAGGCACAGGTGAGAAGAGTGCAAGGAGACCAGGGGAGTTTTCTGCAAAGTCTGCAAACCCAGTGGTGGGGCAGAAGGAAGGGCAAAGGGAAATTAGGTGTTTCATTTGTCACAAGAGGGACATGTGGCGAGGGATTGTCGCATGAGGTTCCAGAAGGCAGCAGCCTTGCAAGAGGTGGATAAGGGTCGTCAAGGGAAACGACCTGCAGTGGAACCAAAAGGGATTCAGTCTGAAGAGGGTGAAGTGCAGCCTATGGCTAGCACTGGACAGCAGTCAGTGTCAGGGATAGAGGGCACTAGGCTGAGTGGTTCGTTACCAGGGAAGAAGGGTGGATTGGCCAGCAGAGGGTTGAAAGTGTTACGAGACACTGGTTGTTCATGCGGGGTAGTACGAACAACGCTGGTCGATAAAGGGGATTTGACAGGGCAAATCCAGACCTGTACTCTAATCGATGGCACTGTGAGGGAGTTTCCAGTTGCTAAGATGAAGTACGTACCCCTTACTTCTCAGGCGAGTTGTCTGCGTTGGTGATGGAGAAAACCCCTTCACGATTTGATCATTGGAAATATTCCAGGTGCAAAGGATCCAGGGGATCCTGAGTTGTTGACTGCTACAGGGGCAGCAGTTCAAACACGGAGCAAGAAAGGAGGAAAAGGTTGTTAAACCGTTAGTTGTTCCAGGAAGGAAGTCAGGCATAGATGTGTCGCCTGATGAGTTTAGGGCAGCGCAGGAACGAGACCCTTCGCTCGTGAAGTCTTGGGAGTTGGCAAGAGGTGGAGAGAAACAGGAGGTTAGAGGAGGTGAGACAGAGTTTCTTGTGAAAGGCGGGCTGTTGTACCGAGTGTTCACCAAGAGGAAGACAGGTAAGGTGACCACTCAGTTAGAGGTACCAGCGTGTTATCGTGACACTGTCATGTCAGTGGGTCACGAGTCGCTCATGGCGGGTCATCTCGGCACCAGCAAAACAGCTAACCGAGTCTTTGATGACTTTCATTGGCCAGGAGCAATGGCAGACATAAAGCGGTTCTGCATGTCATGTGATGTGTGTCAAAGGTCAGCCACAAGAGGGGTGAAGAGGAAGGCGCCTCTAAAACATCCCCCTTTAATTGACACACCGTTCAGGAGAGTGGCCGTTGACCTGATTGGCCCAATCGCGCCCTGTTCCAAAGGTGGGCACAGGTATGTGTTGACACTTGTGGACTACGCGACCAGATACCCAGAAGCGGTTGCATTGAAAGGCGTGATACGCAACAGGTCGCTGAAGGGCTGGTAGACATCTTCTCTCGCGTGGGTGTGCCAGCACAAATTCTCAGTGACAGGGGGTCACAGTTCACCTCAGGCGTGATGAGGGAGGTCAACAGGCTGCTAGGGGTCACACAGCTGCTCACTACCCCATACCATCCACAATGCAATGGCTTGGTGGAAAGATTCAACGGTGTGCTGAAGGGCATCTTAAAGAAGCTCTGTGAGGAAAGGCCAGCAGATTGGGACCGCTACATTCCAGCGGCACTGTTTGCCTACAGAGAAGCCCCTCAGGAAAGCACAGGCTTTTCGCCATTTGAGCTGCTGTATGGGCGGACGTTCGGGGACCGGTGTGCATTCTCAAAGAGCTGTGGTCCGGAGAACAGGAGTCCGAAGAAGTCAAAACCACATATCAGTATGTGGTTAGACTTACGCAATAGGCTCGAGGAGACATGTAGGTCGCAAGGGAGAGTTTGCAGGAGGCTAGGGTCGTCCAGAAGAAGCAGTATGACAGGAAGGTGAGGAAGCAGTTCCTCAAGGTGGGAGATCAAGTCCGTTACTGCTTCCCACGGATCACACAACAAGCTGCTGATGCATTGGAAGGGACCCTTCACCATCATTGAAAAGGTAGATCAGGACTACCGAATCGATGTGAATGGGAAATCAAAACTTTTCCATGCAAATTTACTCCGCAAATATATTCAGCGTGAGAGTCAGCACATAGGCGCAGCAGCAATCATTGATGGAGGTGAGGGAGACCCAGCAGAAGAAGGAGAGATTTGTTGCCTGAGTTTCCAGGGGAAGAGTCATTACAGGGATGTGTCACTGTATGAAGGGCTAGACAGTAGAAGACAGGAGGAAGTTAGTGGGCTCCTAGAACAGTATAGGGCGTCCCTGACTGATAAACCAGGCAGGACAACTCTAGAAAACATGTACGGTGGAGTTAACATCGCAGAAACCCGTACATGTGAAAGCCTACCCGATCCCATATGCCACCAAGCAAGTGATCGAGGAGGAGGTAGAAAAGATGTTGGACCTTGGGGTGATTGAACCGTCCAAATCATCATATAGTGCACCCGTCGTCTTAGTGAGGAAAAAGTCAGGTGAGCATCGATTCTGTGTCGACTATAGACGTCTGAACAGTGTCACCAAGGTCGATGCAGAGGTCATACCCAACATGGAAGACCTGTTCGCTCAGATCGCCACAAGCAAGAGCCAGTATTTCACCAGGATCGATCTGAGCAAGGGTTAACTGGCAAATAGCCTTGAGTGATGACTCAAGGAAGTCACAGCATTTTCCACTCCTATGGGGCTATACCAGTGGCGAGTACTCCCTTTTGGGATGGTCAACGCACCGGCGGTCTTTTCTCGAATGATGAGGAAGCTATTGACGGGATTGGAAGGTGTCGTGAATTTCATGGATGACATTCTGATAGCATCCGAGACATGGGAGGAGCATATTGAGGCAGCCAGGAGCAGTCTTGGAGAGGTTGAGACAAGCCAATCTCACAGCCAGACCAACAAAGTGCCAGGTTGGCTTTCCAAGCCTGGAGTTCCTAGGTTTTGTTGTCGGAGGCGACACAAAGCAGCCGGAAAGAGGAAAGGTGGAGAAGATGATGAATTCCGAGAGACCAAAGACCAAAAACAGAAGTCAGGAGTCTGCTAGGTTTTATTGGGTTCTATAGGGAGTTTGTCCAAACTTTGCCGCAATCACGAGTCCTCTCAGTGATTTGGTCAAGGCAGGGAAACCGGCAGTGGTCGAGTGGTCAGACGCTGCAGAGCAAGCACTGCAGACGGTGTTGGAAAGACTAGGTTCCCGTCCCATCTTGAAGCTACCAGATATGTCCAAACCATTTTTGTTGCGGACAGTGCATCAGGTGGTGGGATAGGTGCAGTATTGTTACAGGAGCATGAAGGGGTCGAGTTCCCTGTGAGATACGCTAGCAGGAAGTTGACAAAGTGTGAAGAAGGGTACGCAACTGTAGAGAAGGAGTGTTTAGCTGTCGTGTGGGCCGTGCAGAAGTTCCACAAAATACTTGTATGGGAAAGAGTTCGTGATCGAGACGGATCATCAACCACTCAAATTCCTGCAGGAGGCGCAGTTGAAAAACAGCAGAGTGCTGCGTTGGGCAATGGCACTGCAGCCCTACAGGTACCGAGTGCAGTACATTCCCGGTCGACAGAATGTCGGAGCTGACTATTTAAGTCGTGTAGTCTAGCAAGCTGCAACTCAGAGGAAGTCAGTCATATCCAGGGTGCTTTGTTGATAATATGTGTTGATTCCAGTTATGTTGATTGGATATGGGTTCATTCCCAGTTGGCTATGGTTCATATTTTTTTTTGTGTGAGACTTGTTCATATTTTCTTTGTGAGACTTGTTCATGTGGATGTAGTTATGCGTGGAGCATACAGTCGCTTGTGTAGTGATGCATTATTTGCAATAAGCGAGGATGGAGATCCTCAGTGAAGTGTCATGGATCGTGATCATATTATATTGTGCTTTTCATAAGAATTGTGAAAAGAAGATGTGGCAAATCCGCAGGTAGGGGAATTGCATAAGTGTGCACAGAGGTCGTTATAAAATGAGTGAAATAACGCAAGAGCGCATGTCAATGATAACTCGTTGGAGTGGTATTCACTAATTGTATATTTTATAACTCATAAACCGTTGTTGTAAAGTATTTTCCAAACTTTGCGCGTGTAGCTGTGTGTCAGCAAATTCGGTTGTTGTCCTTTTTGTACCGTTGTTTTGAGACAATGCGGAGCATGGTCTTTTGCAAGGGGGAAATTGTCACGGACAAAAAAATGAAACAACCTAACTTGGGGGAAACAACCTAACTTGGGGGGAACAACCTAACTTGGGGAGTCGCCAGTCAATTTGTTCGGACCTAAGTCCAAACTCAAACATTCTAGGCGTCAGAGAGACGGGCCCATAGGTCGGGTCCGGCCAATTAAGCTTAGTGGAGAGGCTTCAGGAAGACGGTCTGTCCGGCTATACGGGCTAAGCAGCTTTGACCGACGCCTCGATGTCTAGCGAGACGAGTCGCAGAGCCGAGCTCAAGCTCATCTAGCCACTTTGTGGAACCAACGTCATTGTTACTCGGACGTCGTGGTGCCTACCCAGACTCAGCTGGCCATTTAGATTGACCAGTGTCCACCACTTAAGCCACACCGCGCCAGTGAAGTAGGGAAGGGGGGAAGGTAGTGTGTGGTGGGGGTGAAATCTAGCTAATCAATTAAATGACCAATTGACCACCACAGAGAGTAAGGCGTGTTAGACGGGACTGTCATGATTTGAACATCCAATGGAATTAGAGGGAGACAACCTCGGGTGTCAGGGGTAAAAATACTGACCAATGGTACTCGCCCGTTTTTGGACAGATCGGAACGAATAAAGGAATGCGTGAGTGAGAGAACGGGAACGAGGGAAGACGAATAGAGAGAGAGAGGGAGAGAGAGGTTCGGAGTGGAGCTCTGCAGGAGAGAAGGGCAGAGAGAGAGAGATGAGGAGAGAAGAGAACCAAGTTGAGAGATTAGCATGAGATAGTCTGCAGAGGAAGGACTGAGGAGAGATGTGGGAGAGAGAGAAAGAGTTGCTAATTTATGAAGAAGAAAAAGAAAGAAAGAAAAAAGAAAGAAAAGCAACCATGTCCATTTGATAAGAGCAGACTAGAAGAGAGAGAGAGAGAGAGAGTGCAATGCGTTAATGCAGGAAGAAAGAAAGGAGAACAGATCGATGTTGATAGTCACTGTTCTACCCTAACCGGGGGGTTCGACCTCATACCTGGCAGCGTCACTTCGCCAAGCAGAACCACAGACCAACGCCAACAGTCTCACTGACCAGGCGCCATCAGACCAACCACCAGTGCCGGCAGTTGTGTCGTGTTGTGAAAGTGACAGTGAAAAGAAAAAGAAAAGAAAAGAAAAGACAGTGATTCGTGAATAGTTAAGATCACCTGGCCAGGTAAAGTAGAAATCTATTTATACCCGGGTTAGTTAATGATGTTTTAGATAAATGATTTTGTGAAATTCAAGGAAAGAGAGAATGTTTTATTTTGTTTGATTCTATATGCATTGATGTTCTTTCTATGATCATGTATAGTAAAGTTATAGACTTTACTAGTGGTTTGATGTGACGAATGCATGATATATGAATGAGATTGTAAGCAAGCTGTGAGTGTGTTTGGGCTGTGCGCTAGTCCTTCCTCCACTGACATTACACCGAGGTTGACAGTCTTTCACACACTGGGTAGTCCGCTCCACGACCGATTGAACGATGGCTCACTTCCTTGATCCTGGAAATAATGTCCAATGCTGTTACCTCAAAACAGCCCCTGTTTGTCGTCAACATTCACAGGTACCACTCGGACTGTCACAGCAACAGGAAGAGTAGCCCACGCTGTGTCACTCCTCGCACAGGGATCCCGTCACCAGCTAAGGCAGGATTACAGGGACCAGCTAAGGCAGGATTACAGGGAGATATCTGTGGACACATAGAGGCACATCCCCACTAAGAATCTATCATGAATCCCATAGTGCCCTACACATACTAGATTCATATTCACCATGAGCACAACCCGTGGGAGTCGAAGTCACTACTGTGAATATTCTGTCTCTTAACTAACTAACCTATTCCAATCGCAAGATGCACCCAATGGTAACCTTATCCAAATGAAAAATTAGCACTTAGCTTTAGTCTAATTATTATCCATTTGTATAAAAGGAAAGATATTTCCAGACAGACTATACACAGCTTACTTTACAAACCATCAGTGCCACACAGTAGTACACAATCAAAGTCAAACTTCAGTCCAACTTAAACACATAGCCCGGTCCAACTCCACATCCACTAGTAAGTAGTTTCCTTAGATAGCAGAACAATCTTAAAAATAAAAAAAAAACATGCATGGCTTCCCACACAATTCCCAATGTTAGGAACAAGGTCCAAACATATGTAACTTGGAAAACAAGAGATAAAAGATGCAGATAGTTATTGCCCAAAATAAATCTGTCGGTCACGGTCACTGCCACTGCTGTAAACATCACTTACAACTTACAGCCTATGTCCAAACCATGGGCAACCACACACACATCACATCACTACCCCAAAACACTTCCGGGCTGTCAATCTTTGTTAAAGTTGATCTTTAGCTGAAATATCCAGCTGGCTTACTCCAACTGACTGAGCAATGCACATAAGGTTGACAAACACATCATCATAAAGTTGACAACATATCATCATATACAACTTAACCCTTATACTGGTTATTTAACAACGAACTATCAAGTATGTTATCTGGTGAATTTCCAAAAGGAAAGTTTGAAAAGAATAGTTACGTTTGTATGATATGCATAACTTTTCAACGGTTAGTATTTGAACATGACATGCAGAATGAAAATTGTTAGTAATTGAATAAAGAATAATATAAAACAGAACTGGGGTGCTTGTGAGTGTTTGATTAGGTGCTGACCTGTCCAGAATGTGAAAATAACAGGTGAAAACAGGTGGCACATCCTGCTTGTCATTCTCACGAGCTTGTTCACAAATAATCCAGTCTATGGTGTTCCGCAGTATCCAGAAATAAGTCATAGCCTTTTTCAAAGGAAAGTCAGTGTGGATTATACCCGTCTTTCATGCAGGTAATCCAGGTAAGAATGAATAAGGTACAGTTCAGTTTTCACATTGAAATCATGTGCTGCTAACACACACAAAAAAACAAAAATGGTCACTATCAACAAATGTAATAGTCAGCCCACACTGTCGTCATTTATGTTTGAAAGGTTTAGGATCATCTGTAAGCGCTACACTGAGTTTTTCTTCCCCACTGAATAGCATCTTGAGATTCCCCTCACCCTTAGGCACTCGTCCAGTCACTGTCCGTGTCAATCTCAAAATCACGATTGCATGGTGCTTGATCTAAATCAAAACTATCACCCATCACACCCAGTTCATTCAAAATGTCCATAACTTCTTCTTCACCTGCTTTTTCCACAAGAAATTCAGCAGAAACATCTTCGTTCAAGTTCCTAATTCTATCATGTTCTGCTTCGGGCGCCGCCATTTTTGTTCGCCAGACGAGTAGAGTCGCACTATGCATTACAAGCTGCTACTAACCATAAACTAAGCTAAAACACTGAAAATCCATGTTCCGGGGCTCGCTCAGTCACTCATGCAAATTAGTTTGTCACTGAGCCATAGTTTCGTATCTGCGTGTGTCTGTTAAACTAGGCTCGCAAGGCTCACCCTACAGCGCGACTATTGTCGCGACAACCAGTGACGGCCATGACGTAATGGCGCGACTATTGTCGCGACAACCAGCGTAAGGGTTAAAACCAACAATTTCAAACAATGGGCTGTCTCCCCTGATTAACTTCCAGACAGGTGTCAACAGTACTAGCAATCACACAAATACATATATAATTCCTGATCTGGCATTAAGGCCTGCTAATAAGACTAACAGATCATACTGACACTGACAGGTTCCAGTGGCTGAAATTACTGAAAGATCACACGAATGAATGTACTCACACATACACAAAACACCCTACATTGATCTTACATGCCCAAAACCTATATAACTATATAACACTATATAACATTCTATACAACTACTCAATGCAACCATTACACTGTTTAATTACAAAACCCATAGCCCTTCCTGGCACTAACGCAGCCCCTTGCCTGGCACCTCAGACTGCTTCCAGCCTCCAGCTGCCCAAATCAACCAATACAGATAAGGATTTCCTTCTGAGTTCCCCCGTATCCTGGCTCAATCCAACCACAACCAGGTTCAGATGATAGGATTACTAAAATGTCTACACTGAATTATACCAAACGTACCTTGAACCAACACGTGTCCGGCCCAACTCTGAGATGGGTTGTCCAGCGCCACCAAGGCCATCCCCAGACCAGCACGCCTACAGCACCCAACCACAGCAACCAAGTCTTCACCCACCAAGGTTTCAGGTACACAGGTTACAGTTCAACAAGAACGCAGCAACCAAGTCTTCACCCCACCAGGGTCTCAGGAACACCGGTTACAGTTCAACAAGAACGCAGCAACCAAGTCTTCACCCCACCAGGGTCTCGGGAACACCGGTTACAGTTCAACACAAATGCAGCAACCACGTCTTCACAAATTACAGTAACGACAGTCCTTCTACTGTACCTCCAACAGCGAGAAGAATACAATTACACAGAAACACAGAATCAGTCCCCTCTAGACTCAAGGCAGCTCCGCTAATCCTTAAGCCCGAACACAAGGTTCCTAAAAGGATTCACCAGGACTTTCAACATAGAATCAACACACACCACGTCAGAGACTTCCACTCTGAAACAGCTGCAAAATAACACTGAGCGACAGTTCACCCAACCCCCAGCCTGCTTTACAGTCAACTTGGCTGTGATTGGATAACTCAGTGTAAGGTTAACTATGATTGGGCAACTCACAGTGAGGATGATGCATGACCCAATTTCCCCACTTCCACGGAAAACACTAAAAAGTTCAAGATACCTCCCTACCCTCTCCCAAGCTGTGCTGTCGAACAGATATCCACTGACGCACACACACGCATGCGACGTGAGCGGAAATGTTCGCCGGCTCACCCTAGCACATATAGAGGAAATATTGACTCTGATGCGAACCACGCAAGATACGCTGACATGGAACATGATCAGTCCGCACATGCAGAAGTTCAAACATGAGTCGCCTCCACTAGATCTATCTGTAACATAGTACATACATGTACGGGCTCAAGTAGCAATGTCAGTGACCCCGACACTCTCTCTTTCATAGGCATGTATTCTTTTATGCGCGCATGCACGCAAACACACACACACACAGGCACTCTCTCTCTCTTAAACCGTTCTCCAAAGCAGGAGAGAGATAAAGTTTGTTTCCCTCTTGACCATACTTCCCATTGTTATCTCTTGTTCTCTTCTGTGTGCACGTGTGTGCGTCTGCCTCTCTCTCACACTGCGCTTCAAGCTTAATTATTTTGATGTTTCATACAACTTGAAAAAAGACTACAAAAGGAGTCTCTGAGTCTGAGTTCAGTTGCTCTCTGTGGATCACTGGCACAGGGAATGTGGAAAATCTACCCTGGGAGTTATGGTGTTAACATAATGTGGCAGCCCGAATTAACTTTGCAGGTCAAAGCCTCAGTTTGTAAGACCTGTGACTAATCTGGGAAAGCCCACTGAATTCTGAAATGAATATGCAGTTAAGGTTTGGGTTTGGCAGTGCTTTATGCCTTTAATGAGCGTTTCTTTTCAAAAAACCTTTCATGTTAAAAACCAGGTCTTGCTGCTAAACAACAGACACATACATACATGTCTCCAGTATTAAAAAAACACCATCGGCACACATATTCATGCAACAGACACATACACATGTATCCAGTATAAAGAAAAACATAGGCACACATATTCATGCAAATCATGACTTGTTTTTATCAAATATTTGAGTGTCCAGCATGATGATTTACATACACAAACACTGATACCGTAACTCTGAGGTGTTGTGAACCAAATATTTCAAGCCTGGGACAAACAGAATGCAGTTCATCACATCATTTGCTGCCTTCAGGTATGCAGAATCACTCATGAAAAACTGAAACAAGAAATCTCAGAATTCATTTGGATATTGGAAAAGAAAACAAGAAAAATCTGTTTGCCACCAATGGTGTGGGACAGTGCGAGGCAGAATAAAACAAACCTCCACCTTGCCTTCCTCCTGCTCCCTGCCTTCCCATCACCACCATCACTTTTATTATACACACACCCACAATCTTTCTTACCAATGTGACAAGCATGCAGGCCAACAAATGCTGTAGGAGAGAGAGAGGCTTCCAAGTTATCCAAAGAATTTTATATTATGCAACATGACTTCCTAGTACATATGTCAATCATACAAGGGATTTCATGTCATGCAGTATGGTTCCCTTGGAAAAATGTCATTTACACCAGGGATTTTATATTATTCAGCTCAAAGTTCCTTGTATAAAGTTCAGTTATAGCCAAGGATTTCATACAAAATATGGTTCCCTCGTTCAAACAGGATAGCCCTGTGTGACAAATCTAGACACGCGCAACCACAACACCACACTCATTCAACACACTGGTACAGAAACAACAGGGGTACTAAGCAGGGGTCAGTGAACACAAGTGATTTGACAGCAGTTGGTGTCTCCTCTGGTGGATTGCCCTTTGAAAATCTGACATGGACGGCTCCTGTGCTGAGAAGCTACAGGGCATAACTGGGTGTGGGTGTGTATGGCAGAACCAGGACTAATGCCACCTGGAGGCATGGAAAGTGAAGACAACAAATTTACTCTTGCACACTTTCATTTGATAACACTTTGAGTGAAAACATGGTCAAACTGAAGAATGATAACAACCATCCATATGAGCGCACACACACACGCACACACACACACACACACACACACACACACGCACACATCCATACTTTGAGTAACACGCTTTCAAATCCTTGCATCCGCTGACACACTGGTATAAACTCTAATAAAGAAAACAGACACAATGAAAATAAGCAAGCATGGTACAACAACAGTAAAGAAGACTAAGATCAAATCATTACTTGCTGGGTAACATTAGTCCTCAGGGGTTTCAAACACATTCTTCAAAGCACACATTCTTCAAAGTCCACCAAGGTCAATTTCCCTGAACCACGAAGATGCAAACATCTTCAAAGCTTAAAATCACTGACCACAATTGTCCTTCAGCGGTCATCTATGCCCTTTTCAAATACACATGCAAGTCCACTTCTATCGGTAAAACGACACAAACACGACTGGAATGTATCTGTTTCAGTTCATTCACAAATCCAAACTATTGCGCTGTGTTTTCAAACGAAACCACAAACGTGATCTGCAATACTGCTAAAATCATTTGAACAAAGCGCACATTCCATTTATGCACAGAAACGGTACACCATTCAAACATCACAAGAGTTCTTCTTTCCTGGAATGCATATCATCACTTCATGGAAGACTGGGTCAGGGGATGATCCAGAAAGCCATTTTGTTCAAACATAACAAATCAAACCCGAGAAATTCAGTCTCTCTGAGCATTCAGCAAAACACTGAGCCCCCAAAAGTAACAACCATTTTCATTTCTAAACACTGTTTCTCGCTCTTCTCAGGTAAGGCATGGACACATATGTTTACAAACCCGGGATCCTATCTAAATTCTTTCTCAATGCATAGGATAAGGTACAGACTTTCACAACTTGAAACAAAACGTCTATTCTGTGTGCTAAAAATGCTTTCAGCAATATTCGATGCATTTTTTTCTAAGACGCATCAATTCTTAAAGCCTTGGTATATTAAAAGGATTGCCCCAACGTTTTTGCATCTGCACCAACTGTTTGTCCTTCTCTCGCAGTTGTCTTTCCATGTCATGAAGTTGTTTTCGCAACTGAGCGATCTCTGCATCGCGTGCTGCCACTGTGTTCTGCAGGCCGTGGATTATTGTTAGTGCACAAAGCATAAGGAACGTCAGAGGTAGGGGTGGCAATTTATCACCAATATATCGCTCTGTAATGTCTGACAAAGGTAACGATTCATCACGATATATTATTTTTCATCACCCTACACCGAATCCGCACAGTGCAAGATCGGTTTTGAGCAGTAGATTCCAGCAGATGACTTGCGCATAGAAAATTACCACCTAAATTTATCTTTAACACTATGTACATTAGCATTGAATAAAAATGTTTCTGAGCATAAAAGAAAAACATTCCCAAAAGCATGCCCGCATCCTTCAGTGCGCTGCACTATTACAAAATGATAGCAAAGTCCTGCAGTATTTACACTGAATTCTATTTTAAAGCATTTTTCTTTTCATTAATCAGGCATGGAATTGACTGAAAGGGAAAACTCGAAATCTAGGGGGTCCGGGGGCATGCTCCCCGGAAATTTTTTTTTCAAGATCAAAATCTTGCAATCTGGGCTATCCTGACTTCATTTTTATGGATTTAAGAACGTAAAAAAAAATGAAGTAAATTAGCATTAAAAACAACAAACAAAAACAATTTTCACACAAAATGTTTTTATTCAGTTCTATGAGTTTATCTCCAGCTGACTACAAAGATCACACAGGCTCAAAAAACAAACAAAACAAACAACAAAAACAAAATAACAATCAACCAACCAACCAATCCAAACAATCACCAATCAACCAACCAACCAACTGGTCAACCAACCAAACAAGAAACGCCCCCACACACACAAAAGAAAAGTTAAGCCTGCACACATTCACTTGAAACTGGTTACAGACACTGGCACCAGGCATTACCTCTAGAGCTGAGGCAAGCATCTCTGAAGAGAAAACAGGAAGGTATTTGAAGTTTACTGCTGAGAAGACTGTCACACAAGCAGCTTCCCTGTTTACTGCTGTCACTGAGAAGAATGTCACACAAGCAGCTCCCCTGTTTACTGCTGTCACTGAGAAGAATGTCATACAAGCAGCTCCCCTGTTTACTGCTGTCACTGAGAAGAATGTCATACAAGCAGCTCCCTTGTTTACTGCTGTCACTGAGCTTGTTTACTGCTGTCACTGAGAAGAATGTCATACAAGCAGATATCCAGATGCTTCTTTGAGCGGAGATGGTCAGTCAGTGTTGAAACACCACGGCTGGCGTAAGATACGTCTTTGTTGCAGACAATACACCGTGCAGCTCCACTGATATTTATCTTGCGAAAGCGCGTCCCAAGGCGCTCCTTCTTTACTACATCTCCGATTTCCACCTCCACAACTACAAATATCCACTCCCATTTCCATTTATTTGGGCACTTGTCTTCGGACGGATCGCCGAAGTTTACCACACGACCAAGGCACGCCATGTTGAAAACTCGCATGTTCAAAGTTTGCGCATGCGCAGAAAGTCAGGACATTCACAAATTTGGGCTGCCCGCGAGAGTTAATAGCTGCTGTTGCTGGCGATTCGGGTAACTGAGGCAGGCGTTCGCAGCCCGCAAACACAGTACGCTCGCGTTCCGCAATAGTCTCGATCGTCCATACCCAAACTTCCGCGAGAACGAGAACAGAGAACGAGATAACGCTCGCGTTAGTATAACTTGGTCTAGGCCAGCCGAGACTAGTTCAGCAACAGCTAAAACCAGTGCTTTATATTTTTTGTACCCCAGATTTTTTTTTTCGCGGACGCAATTTCGTTTTCGCGGAAAGCAAATTTTACTGCCGCGGAAATCAGCGTTTTCGCTGACAATTCCCATGCCTGATTAATCATCATTCAGGAACAGTTTTCTATTTTGAATTTCATACACAAAAATGCAAAACACGCACACACACACCCTTCATAAGATCCTAAACAAAAAAGAAATATTCACAACACTGTTTTTCTTATTTAGTACACACTTTTCCAGTCATCACTTCATTCGACCTAAAACCTCAAGTGATTTTAACTTCCCAGGTTATGTACTTGCTTCAAACTATGATTTGCTCATAACCTTTTTTTCTGATAATGTATTCACAAACAACTTGCCTGTTCAGATGACAAAAACAGCTGACTACTCAAAAGGTCCTGGGTTGATGGCCTATCTGCTGGTATTTCACTGGTCAAACGTTGCACTGCTTCTACCTGTACAACCATGCAATGAGTGGTCAATATCTCCATTTCTTAGTTCTGTCCCAAGGAACAGCCTGCAACAAATTCTCTCCTTTGCCAAAATGTGATCTTATTTTCTTTACACATTATTTTTAAGCCTTTTTTTTCTTTCTTTCTTTCTGCGTACGCAGGCTGATACTCCTGCGGACACTCCCTGTATAGCCAGGCAGTGGAGTTTTGTGTGTATGACCCTTTTCTATCCCGCCATTAAGGCAGCCATACTCCATCTTCGGGGAAGGTGCATGCTATGTGTCACGTGTCATCCATACCAACGGCCAAACTGGCCTTCTCTTCCGAAAGTTGGTGATGGGATTTTACGTGTGTGCAAGATGTTGTGCGTGCGTTCACACACGGAACCTCGGTTTATAGTCTCATTCGAAGGACTGTGTGGGGAATGGAGTCAGAACCAATGTTAACTCCGAGGGAAAAATCCCCCTATACCGAAATTCGAACCCGCAACCCCAGGATCCCGCGTCCGGCGCTCTACCAACTGAGCTATTCCGGCCCTAAGCCTCTTAATCTAAGCCTATTGTTAAACATCGATGGAAGAGTACAACATTAACTTCACACTCACTATGGCATTGAATACAGTGTAGCTAACATTAAAACGCTGTGACGTAACAAAAATTTTCTAATTTTGACTGCCTAGCACAAATATGTCCAACTAGCCAACTGTGTAAAGAATAGCAACAATGTTATATTGAACTTTTTTTTTCCTCCATGATCTATGAGTTAAAAACTTCCAGTAAGACATGACTGGATCCATTTAATAGCAGTAGGATAAAAACGATAATTTTTCTCAGACTGCCCACTGTATATGCTGGCACAGCTGATAGGAACAACTGCCTTATATGCATGGCACAATGAGGAAAAAGTTGGACTGACTTGTCAAGTGGATATCCCTGTATATTGCAAGAGAAGAAAATCATGTTCATGTGCGCTTGCGCATGCATGGATTAATGATGATTGGCTTCAGGACATCTTGAAAGAAAAAAATTATTGAAAAGACATATCAAACTGCTTTCTGTGTGTTCTTACTTCGGATGATATGATGCTCACAGGTGCACACTGTAGCATACAGCTGAATCACAGATAACTTGAAAGCTGTCCTTGGTATAAGTGAAATAGCAAAACTGACCAAGTTTTGAATTTGTTTTTTTTCAACTCCATGGAAAGTCCTGTAATGCTTTTAATAAGGATTTTCATGTCAACCACATGTGCATAACATCCTAAATTGACTGAATGAAAAATGTCCCAAAGTCAAACTCTGGCATGAAAGCTAAAGTTAACAGCAATATTAGAAAAAAACTGCAATGACCAACTTTCCTCTTCCTATCCAATCTGTTCCTCACATTTTTTTCATGTAAAAAACAATTACATATTTTATGGCTTCTCTCACTTGTCCATTTTCTATTTCACGAATAACTGAATTCAATTTAGAATCACAAACAGTGTATGCCTCACCTACACACATAAACACATGCATACACACACACAAGCATGTGCCTGAGTGAATAGATGGTTTGTGGTGGTATGTCATATGATATATCAGTATGCTGACATCCATGAACTAACCACTAATGTTAAAGTCACATCAGCTACCATCCAATCCAAACAACAAATAATCTAATGTAATGTAAAAGGATATTTATAGAGCGCTTTACCTCGCAAGAGCCCAAAGCACATATTACAGAAAAATATGATAAAATACTAATGCTAATTCAAAGCACACACAACACACACACGTGTTGTTCACGCAGGTGCTCGCACACACACACACACACACACACACACACATACCCCCCCCCCGAAAAACTCACACACGCAGACAGACACACGAGTGCGTCAACACCAGCAAACACGCGCACAGAGGTAAGTGGGTAACGTTAATCAGTCCGAGGGAAAAGATGTGTCTTTAGGGAGGTTTTAAAAGTCTCTAAAGAGTCCATGTTACGCAGAGAAGAAGGGAGACCATGCCACAGAGCAGGTGCCTGGTAAGAGAAAGATCGTTGGCCTGAAGTTTTCAGGTGAGTGGTAGGAAGCCAAATAATAAGTAAGCATGTCTTGGTTGCATATGGAATGGAACTATTTTGTTAGTTGAACTGCAGACATATAGTGAATAAAAGTTGTGAGTAACGGCATAGAAACCATATGGCTAGGCAACCAATGCGCTTTTTCATACAACAAATATAATAATGAGGCCCTGTAAAACACTGAAAACTGGAACTGGACAAAACAACAATGATAACAACGATAACAGCATGAATATCATCTGATGCCAATATTAATCAGTATCTGTACAGCACTTAAGGAAACAAAACACTCCGTTATGTGACTTTAAATTTCCACTAATGCAGTGTGTTGATGAGTGAAAATGTTTTATTTTCTGGGTTTTATTTTCCAAGCAGTTTTCATGCTCTTGCCAGAGGAGAAGAAATTAGGTTTGCATTCATATAATGAAGCTGAAGAAAGTCAGCAGAATTTATCTGCAAATGCATTAAACCGCCGCAAAATCAATGAGCTGGAGAAGAAATGGATACCGACAACAGACAGTGATTCCACTTAGCCTAATGCAGCAAACTGTAAACCACAATGACATGGAGACCGGCAACAGACAGTGATTCCACTTAGCCTGATACAGCAAACTGTAAACCACAATGACATGGAGACCGGCAACAGACAGTGATTCCACTTAGCCTATTACAGCAAACTGTAAACCACAATGACATGGAGACCGGCAACAGACAGTGATTCCACTTAGCCTATTACAGCAAACTGTAAACTACAATGACATGGAGACCGGCAACAGACAGTGATTCCACTTAGCCTGATACCGCAAACTGTAAACCACAACATCAATTTGACATGGAGACTGACATCAGACAGTGATTCCATTCCACTTAGCCTAATGCAGCAAACTGTAAACCACAATGACATGGAGACCGGCAACAGACAGTGATTCCACTTAGCCTGATACAGCAAACTGTAAACCACAATGACATGGAGACCGGCAACAGACAGTGATTCCACTTAGCCTAATACAGCAAACTGTAAACCACAATGACATGGAGACCGGCAACAGACAGTGATTCCACTTAGCCTGATACAGCAAACTGTAAACCGCAATGACATGGAGACCGGCAACAGACAGTGATTCCACTTAGCCTGATACAGCAAACTGTAAAGCACAACAGACCTAACCTTGAGGCAGCATGATATTACAGTATAGTACAGGCAAACTGTCATCCAGCAAGCAGTAACTTAAGAAGGCAGGCTGGCTGATGAAAGATCACACAGTGATTCCACAAGACTCCATAGAATGAAGAGTAAACCGTTACAATGCCGACCTCAGGCAGCCTGGCATTTCAATGTAGCGCAAGCAGACTGCCATCCAGCGTCTCGGGCTGGTCGACAGGGAACAGATTCATGGTAGGAAACAAGTTTTTCTCTCCTCTTCTTCTTTTGTAAGTAAGTAATAAAAAAGGAGCAATTTTCAGATTCTAGACAGTTTACCTGTTGGGACCAATGAAGCTTGAACTGCTCGGGCATTCTCCCCTGGCGAGCATCCTCAATGGTTTTGAGACGTTCCATGTCTGTCTTGAACAAGTGGCACATCTCGAACAGTATGATTCCCAGGCTGTACATGTCACACTGTGGGAAAAAAATTCACACTGAAAATACAGACAGTATGACAAACTCTTTGTTAAACTTACGTACGTCTGTATGGACTCATGTCATGTCCAATCACCACATCCATGTTATATAGTGCATATGCTTACAATATAGACACAAGTAACTCCAATACTTCCATTAGTGTGCATGTGTATTCCAAGAACTTTTACCATGCTGTGACACTACTCTTTTTGTCTGATTAAATTTTTCGTTTTGCTGTTCTACCTGTCCCCCTTCCCAACACCCCATTTCCTACCCCCTCCTCGTGGCACTACTCCCACTCATTCTGTATATTCCAGCTGCCCTTATGCAGATACATCCAAGTCTGTTCTGTTGGGACTTCAGCACTGACACCGCATGAGGAGCAGTTGGTATCATCATAAAGAAAAATATATTGCTAACAGTGAACAGAGTGCCCAGCCAGTGTTTCAAATGTTGTGTTGTACAATATGACAACTAGAAGTAAGATCCACACTGAACAACAACACATACGCATTTGTATGCAATCCATTCACCAGGACACTCAGTTCAGGTAAAAGAAGAAATCAAAAACAAACAGTCAAACCAAACAATAAAAGATAAAAAAAATTAAATAAAATAGAATAAATGTTAAAAAATAAGTTAAAAAAAAGAAGAAAACAGTACAACACTTTTCAATCCCATCAAATGTGAATGGTGTTATTTGAAACAAACTGTGTGGAAGCCATAACGCTCAGTCTGATGCAAAACAATCAGGATGGCACCAAGTTACACCTGTGTATTCATGAACTAGATTTTTCTTTTTTTATTTAGTCAACTTGACAATGTCTAAATCTATAGTCCTGAGGGAAGTCATGATTTATCATGATACTGTCAGGCGAAGATTTACTTAATGTGCCCTGGTGTGTCACTAATGTAAGAGTGAACTCCGTACTCGCACCTCCTCGCCACGCAAATGTGGATGTTCCTACAGGGACATGGGGCAAGGTGGACATGACAAAGTCATGGCCAACACGGCTCGGGATGCATACAACCAGCACGATAGCAAAACTAGTACTCAGAAACTCTCTCGAGAGGAACCACAAGCTAGACTGGTAGGGTAGACGGAGCTCATCAGCCCTGGCAGGCAGCGTGTATAGGAGGCGGAAAACTCTGATTCCAAACATGGGTAGATGGAGCTCGTTAGCATGGCAGGCAGTCCATCGAGGAGAAGGAAAATTCTGACTTCAATCCTGGAGAAAGCCTCAATGGTGGAGCAGTCAGGATTTTTCTCCTAACGACTGCAAAAGCGGATGAAGATAACTCCAGGATTGGGCAGGAAAGACTCATAAGCCGTGGTAGGCAGCTTACCTAGGAGAAGGACACTCAGAATTCAAACCATGAGCTACTCTGAAGACAGCACATGTCGGCTGAGGACAGCGGGAAGACCTTCTGATCTAGCACCCAAAGCACAGAAGAAGACCAGACACGTAGGCATCACACTCATCATGGTCGTGCGTCAAACGGATATAAGATGGTATAGTGTTCGTCTCGCAGACCACCAGGCGGTGATAGTGCCGGGCCCTCAGCCTCAAAGGGTCCACCCTCTGCCACTGGAAAGACAACGCATCAGGGCGGCGTGAGTTTTGGCCCGGTGCAGTGGAACTCCAAGAAAAGCTGTGGGGAATGGCGGACTCACTGCGACGGACCGCTGACTTTGCCAAAGCTACCGGACTTTGTGTCTGATCAGCATGACCAGGAAACGCAGAAGAAGAAAAATCATGAGACAGTTCCTAGCAGAATTCAGACTACAGCATGAATGAATATGTTGTGTCTCAGCAGCATTACTAACTCTCCTCTGGAGAAGGACCACAGTCAGACTGCTCCATGCAGACACACGACATGGAACTGTGACTGAAATACACTGCAAAGATGATGCACTAATGCACAGAATAGAAAACAGCTCTACAACAAACAGCGAGACCACATGTATATGTGTGAAGACGCATACTGACACATCACACCAAACTGACAACTGCTACCAACCTTGGTGCCGTACACAGTGCCTTTCATCTGCTCTGGGGCAGCATAGGTCTTGGTGCCCACCCCCAGTGTGTGGTCTCCGCTGAAGGAAAAGTGCCCTGAAACACCGTGAAGAAGAATCCCTCATCACTGCACAAAAATAGCTTCTAAAAACATAAGCACATTGAAGCACAAATAGCTTCTAAAAACATAAGCACATTGAGGCATTCGCGCACATGGTCATACACATAATCGACTCCCATGGATCCATTACTCAGTCTGGGTCCACAACTAAGCAATGACTGTGGTCAGAAAGGGACTTGGTAGATAATGTTCCATGAGTGTTGAATCAGACTTTGCACCACTGAACCCACTAGCAGGGACTTCAAAGAACTCAAGGGTCTCCTCTGCTCGATGGCCTGAGCCTGGTTTTTTTTCCCTGCTGGTTACCAGGATAGACACTGAATGAGCCTGGACATGACCCTGAACAGTAAACACTAACAAGAGAACTAGCACATGCTGATCAACACGGCACACATGCATATGTCTGGGCACACACGCTCATGCATGCCTAAACATTTAAAACACAGGTACAAGCATTTAAGGACAAACACTCGTTCGAAAGCAAGTGCAGATATTACATAACTCAAACACACACAACCATACGCACACACACACACACACACACACACACACACACACACACCTGCCCTCAGTTTTGAAAGCCAGGAATCATTGCACCCAATTCACATGCTACATCACATTTGTCAATCCCATAAGGGCACAGTGATCAGGAACTAAAAACAAATAAATACATAAATTAAGTTACAAATGAATAAAAAATAAATAAAAAAATCTTGAAATTGATATATGAATCAACAGCAAAAAATCACTGGGAAAAGGGTTGGGGGGGGGGGGGGTGAGAAGAGGGGAGTTGTCCAGGGATGGATGATGGGGAGTATGTGGGGGGGGGGGGGGGGGGGAGGGGAGACTTGGACAAGACTTGGCAAATGCCTGACCTAAGTATCAATACAATTTTCTATTCAGACACTTCTGAAACACACGTAAGCATATGCAATCAAGCAAACCTTATGTACACACCCCATAAGAACATACTCAAGCAGGCACAAAGCATGCCGTTTTCATGCTTACCTTCCTCCATCACAGGTGAGGGAGAGATCAGGGTGTCCCCTTTACTCAGGAGGTACTCCTTGGCTAACCCAAAGTCCCCAATTTTAACCTGTCCCGTGTCCCCTTGCAGGAAAATATTCCTGGGCTGGGAAGACAATGCAACAAACATTTGTTGATTAAGCTTCATACCTCCTCTCTGTCCCTTTCCCTCCCATCCCTCCAACAAAACGAAACATACCAAGTGCAGTGAAATACCGCTATAGAGAGTAAAAAATATGTACAGAAATCCAGTAGATGGTAGTGATCACCGGGTTGTTTTTGACAGGAACAACAGATTCAGATGAGGGTTGTATTCCTCTACGAAGCAATGAGACAGTTACGATCAACACTTCTGTGTGTGTGTGTGTGTGTGCGTGTGTGCGCGTGTGCGCACATGCGCTAGCATGTGTACAAGAATATCTTTTCTCTCCTCACATTCAAGCATCGTGATTTTTCAAACCCACATTATGACTATATGACTATCCTATGGTGTCTGAGTTTTAGGGATTCATTAATGTGTGTTAACAGTCAACTCACTGAAGAAAATAGGAAAACTGGCTGCTTTTCACAGCTCTTTACTGTGTCACCATCTGCTGGGACTCCTCACAAATCCATCTGGATGGAACGATCATATCAGCTCCTGAAGAATTCATCTACTTGGGCAACAATGTTAGATAACATGGAGAAGCAGGCAATGACATTTTCCAAAAATGCTAAGCAAGGCCAGACACACTTTCAGAACACTGAATAACATGTAGAGGTCATTCCTCTACAGCATCAACAACACACTGAGATTGTACCAGAGCCGCATTCTTCCCATCCTGCTTTACAGCCAGGATGCTGGAGAACAACAGTGAGCTTTCCAAGCATTCAACTGTCCACATGAAGAATCACCGAAGAATCCTATGAATATTCTGGCCCAACACCACCTTTGACTAACACCAGCTCATCCACTGCACACAAGACAGTATGATCACCATCATTATGTGGGAGCACTGGAGATGGGTTGGGCATGCCATCTGAACAGAGCAGGACACCACCACCTGACCTACCCTTCACCACACATCAGGAAGAGAATGCTAGACACACAAACCGCTGAGAGCAGCTGGCTATGAACAGCAGAGTCAGAAGTGAAGGGTCTTGACACTCATCAGGGGTACCATGAAGAAGAGAGGACAGTGTGGAGGACTTTGTTGCTGCGCTACACATCATTAGCATACTGGGCAATTAGTAATTCATCTGCCAGGTTTTTCAAACGTTTTGAGTCATCTCTACATTCGAGCAATGAGGACGACCTTTGTTGCTGCGCTACACATCATTAGCATACTGGGCAATTAGTAATTCATCTGCCAGGTTTTTCAAACATTTTGAGTCATCTCTACATTCGAGCAATGAGGACGACCTTTGTTGCTGCCCTACACACCATTAGTACACTGGGCAGTTAGTAATTCATCTGCCAGGTTTTTCAAACGTTTTGAGTCATCTCTACATTCGAGCAATGAGGACGACCTCTGTTGCTGCCCTACACACCATTAGTACACTGGGCAGTTAGTAATTCATCTTCCAGGTTTTTCAAACGTTTTGAGTCATCTCTACATTCGAGCAATGAGGACGACCTTTGTTGCTGCCCCACACACCATTAGTACACTGGGCAGTTAGTAATTCATCTTCCAGGTTTTTCAAACGTTTTGAGTCATCTCTACATTCGAGCAATGAGGACGACCTTTGTTGCTGCCCTACACACCATTAGTACACTGGGCAGTTAGTAATTCATCTGCCAGGTTTTTCAAACGTTCTGAGTCATCTCTACATTCGAGCAATGAGGACGACCTTTGTTGCTGCCCTACACACCATTAGTACACTGGGCAGTTAGTAATTCATCTGCCAGGTTTTTCAAACGTTTTGAGTCATCTCTACATTCGAGCAATGAGGACGACCTTTGTTGCTGCCCTACACACCATTAGTACACTGGGCAGTTAGTAATTCATCTGCCAGGTTTTTCAAACGTTTTGAGTCATCTCTACATTCGAGCAATGAGGACGACCTTTGTTGCTGCCCTACACACCATTAGTACACTGGGCAGTTAGTAATTCATCTGCCAGGTTTTTCAAACGTTTTGAGTCATCTCTACATTCGAGCAATGAGGACGACCTTTGTTGCTGCCCTACACACCATTAGTACACTGGGCAGTTAGTAATTCATCTGCCAGGTTTTTCAAACGTTTTGAGTCATCTCTACATTCGAGCAATGAGGACGACCTTTGTTGCTGCCCTACACACCATTAGTACACTGGGCAGTTAGTAATTCATCTGCCAGGTTTTTCAAACGTTCTGAGTCATCTCTACATTCGAGCAATGAGGACGACCTTTGTTGCTGCCCTACACACCATTAGTACACTGGGCAGTTAGTAATTCATCTGCCAGGTTTTTCAAACGTTTTGAGTCATCTCTACATTCGAGCAATGAGGACGACCTTTGTTGCTGCCCTACACACCATTAGTACACTGGGCAGTTAGTAATTCATCTGCCAGGTTTTTCAAACATTTTGAGTCATCTCTACATTCGAGCAATGAGGACGACCTTTGTTGCTGCCCTACACACCATTAGTACACTGGGCAGTTAGTAATTCATCTGCCAGGTTTTTCAAACGTTTTGAGTCATCTCTACATTCGAGCAATGAGGACGACCTTTGTTGCTGCCCTACACACCATTAGTACACTGGGCAGTTAGTAATTCATCTGCCAGGTTTTCAAACATTTTGAGTCATCTCTACATTCGAGCAATGAGGACGACCTTCGTTGCTGCCCTACATGCCACAAGCATAGTTCAGTTCAGTTCAAGCCATCAGCTCCCACCGAAGCAAAGGCCATCAACAAAAATCCGCCAGTGCGCCCTGTCCTGGGCTGCCCTTTCCAATTCTCTCCAGGTGTGTCCCGCTCTCTTCCTCTCTGCATCCAAGTCTCTCCTCCATGAATTCACTAGCATAATGGGCAGCTAGTCATTCGTCTGCTAGGTTTTTGAAACATTCGTAATTATTTCTGCTTTTTTTTGTTTGAAATGACAGACGGCTACTACCAATTCTTGCACTGACACAAGCAGACTTCTTAACAGACAGAGACACTCATGGGCAGAACTGGTCAGTAAAATATACAGCGCAATCACTGGGAAACAAGAAGTTAAAAACCTGCCAGATAAATGGAACCAGTACGCTGCATTGCCACTTTTTCGTTCCATTTATCTGGTGAATCATTACAATGGTTTATTTCCCTTTTTCTTTTAATCTCCTGTCTGCGTTCACTAAGCTCTGAACTTCAAACAGTGCTGATCAACACTCCAGCAAATGAGAATGCTGGACAGTTCCTTGCCACTCTTTCTTCTTTCAAACTGGATGGGGGTGAAGGTCAAGGGAGGGTGGAAGTGGGGGAGAAGCCAGGCGAAGGAGCAAGGGGGAGGGGAGCCATGGTTTAAACTACAGCGACTGAATAATGCCTCTCATAGTATGTGGAGATGAAAAACAACATAGTGGGAGCTCTCATTTACCTCTTTATTTTGATCTGACTGAATTTTTTTTTTTCAACTGTCATAGCCTGATGCAAATACAATATGACTTAACCCTCTTTTGCATGCACTTACCTTAGCTTAGTTACGCCGAAAAAAACCGTCGGCAAGGTAAGTAACTCCGTAATTTGAACATGGTTACCCAATTAAAAAATTAATTTAAAAGAGAGGAAAGGAAATAGTCAAATGAAAATAATTTTTAAAAGTCCTACGAATATATATGTTGCTACATCATAAGTTTGAAGAATATCACATGAGCCATTTACTCGGGGGAAAAAAAAAAAAATCTTCTTCAGAACTTTCTTCCGAATCATAGGGCCTACCTGAAACATCATCCCAGTCGAAATCTAGGTCACTCTAAGCTTCATTACCCAGCACTTTCACTAAGTGTTATGCCCTAAATCCTACAAATCACAGTATCTTCATCACTAGATCTCGTTATAGAACGGCAGAAATCAATGTTAGCGATGGCGAAAAACAGCATTTCGACCACAAAACTTTAAAAATTCGTAACTCGAGAACTACAGCACGTATCGACTCGCGGTTTTTTGCAAACGGAAGTAGATGGCCACAGGAAGAAGGAAGTCACGTTCTCGCGAGACTTCCTTTTCTACGAGAAATATGGCGGCGCCATTGTTGCCACGTGTTTTACCGGGCGCTGGCGGGCGCTCAGCGTTTTGGCTGTGTGACTTCCGGCCGGGCGCTAGCGGGCGCTCTACTGTTAAGATAAGATAAGATAATGTTGCTTATAGCCCAGCCGACTGCAAAGGGCCATATCAGGGCTGCTACTGTTAAGAGGGTTAAGACAAGAAAGTACCAATCTATGCCAATATTTACTATGGAACCTTCTCAACAAAATTTTGACCATTTACCACTTTCTGTTAAAATTTTGACAAATTATCAGTTTCCCAGGAAGTGTGACAATTTTCATTCCCATATATAACAAATAAACAATTAAAACACACACACACACACACACACACACACAAACAAACACACACACACACACACACACACACATAAACACATCAAAGAATAGGACATAAACCTAGTACACATTTGCATCACTTTCTTTTTCACTTCTTCATAAATGATATTCCTGTGGCATTTTGCCAGTTCCACACCTAGATAGCTCTATACTAAAAGCTGATTTTTGTAAATATTATTGAAGATCTGCTTCCATTTGCTCTCAAATTATTTCGCAGACAGACAGACATGGTTGAAAACAAAAGCATAGCCCACTTTCTTGAGCACAGTGAAAATCCATACACGAAAATTTTCATGTCAGAACTTACCTTCAGATCTCTGTGAATCATGCCATGAGAGTGAATGTAGTCCACTCCCTCCAGGATCTCATGGAACACTCGCATGATCTCTGAGGACGTTGCTAGCAGCTCTGAAACAATACAACAGTCCACAAAAATACACATACACAAGCATTAAAGGGTGCACACGCACACATACAAACACACACAAATAACATGTATCAAGTTCTGATATATTTATTACCACAAACACATTCCATGCAGATTCTTTTCAGATAATTTGAATTGCCTTCTTGTAAGAAAACCAACATTGTATCTAACAAAAAAACAACAACTCATTATTACTACTAACAAACTGTAGTCCAAAACATTTTATTCTTTATCCTCCAGTCCCTTCTAACAACAAACTCATCATCACTACCAACATACTATAGTCCAAAATATTTCACTCTTCATTCTCCAGTTCCATTTTTTTCCATGAATTACTTGCTCACAGATCACATCCCTACCTTGGTCAGACTGCAGCCTGAGGTTACGCTCACGCATCCAGTCCTGCAGAGTTGTGGAGCACAGTTCCATCTGAATGTACAATGTGATGGTGTTCTGCACACAAAGGGCATCACTACTTAAGTATTCTACACACAAAGGGCATCACTAATTAAGTATTCTGCACACAATGGACATCACTAATTAAGTGTTCTGCACACAAAGGACATCACTAATTAAGGGTTCTGCACACAAAGGGCATCACTACTTAAGTATTCTACACACAAAGGGCATCACTAATTAAGTATTCTGCACACAATGGACATCACTAATTAAGTGTTCTGCACCAGGCATGGCACTGAAGGAAAATCATTTTTCCCTGAAAATGTTTGGGGGTCCAGGGGTAGAGCCCCTTGTGGGGATCAGGGGGCAGCGCCCCCTGAAGCTGAAGGTTTTTCAGCAATTCTAGCCTGTAAATAAGCCTCTCCTTGAACTAATTTCAGTTCTTCATACTAAGCAATTTCTGCCACAAAATAAGCTCTCCTAGAATCACTTTATCAGTCATTCCTTCAACCCAAAGGAGGTTTTAAACCCAAGTAGTCACATAGCAAAAATGAGTACATATCTACATTGCTTTAGGTGGCATACATTAAGTCAAATTGTAAACGTTTTACTTACTATGTCAGTGAAGCCACACACAGTGTACACACAGGAGACCCCTCATTTTGCACAACTTTGGTCATCATGTCCAGCACCACCAACACAGCATAGCACAGCACAGCAAAGTAGTGGTCTATTTCATGTCTTGAGTTCCAGTTTTGTTTACTATGTTCAATTCTTTTATGATCCGTCTCCTCTACATTAGTTACTCCTTTTACTTTTTACATCTATCTGAATACAGTACAAAATGAGTTTAAGTTTTGTGTCTCTTTTAACGTACAAATTTTAAGTTATGTGTCTCTTCAATGCAAGCAATGTGAATGAGATGAAGACTACTTTTTGCCTGATTTCTCAGCCATCTGCTTCACGAGCAGAGCCTACTTTTTGTAATGTCCAAACCTCATTCTCTTTGCCTCCTGTCTGTAATGTTCAATGGCTTTTCTCTTTGAAGCCAGCCAAATGTGTTCCTTCTGGAACAGTTCAAACTTTTTCTTTCTTTCTTCTTTTTCTTTCTCCAAAATGTGGTGGTAAGTCTATCAACTGTTCCAAGCACGACGAAAACGTTTCATTTTCGTGGCTCCTGTTCAGCCAATCCCTTCGCCATTTGTTTGCCACACCAGCATCAATATCTCCTGTCGCAGAATTTCGCGGAACTATGTCTGTACGCTTTGGCATTTTTATTTTTCCTTCTTTTTCTTTAATCTTGTTCAAATTCGATCACGTCGACCCAGAGCGGAAAGCAGTGGCGAATGTCACGAAAGCGCATGCGCGAAAGTAGTCCTGCTCAATGCTACTTCTCGCGAGACGAAGACTTGAAGTGAATGACCTGAAACGAACTAAGTGGGCTGGTCTCGTCGGGCACGGCTCGTTTTTTTTTTTTTTTTTTTTCCCGCGGATTTCCGCGAATTCGCGGACATGTACCATGCCTGTGCACACAAAGGGCATCACTACTTAAGTATTCTGCACACAAAGGGCATCACTACTTAAGTATTCTGCACACAATGGACATCACTAATTAGGTATTCTGCACACAAAGGGCATCACTAACTAAGTATTCTGCACACAAAGGGCATCACTAATTAAGTATTCTGCACACAAAGGGCATAACTAATTAAGTATTCTGCACACAATGGACATCACTAATTAAGTATTCTGCACACAACGAACATCACTAATTATGTATTCTGCACATAATGGACATCAGTAATTAAGTATTCTGCACACAAGGAACATCACTAATTAAGTGTTCTGCACACAATGGACATCACTAATTAAGTATTCTGCACACAATGGACATCACTAATTAAGTATTATGCACAAAACAGACATCACTAATTAAGTGTTCTGCACACAAGGAACATCACTAATTAAGTATTCTGCACACAATGGACATCACTAAGATAAGATAATGTTGCTTATAGCCCAGCCGACCGCAAAGGGCCACATCAGGGCTGTTGGACATCACTAATTAAGTATTCTGCACACAATGGACATCACTAATTAAGTATTCTGCACACAATGGACATCACTAATTAAGTATTCTGCACACAACAGACATCACTAATTAAGTGTTCTGCACATAATGGACATCACTAATTAAGTATTCTGCACACAATGGACATCACTAATTAAGTGTTCTGCACACAACAGACATCACTAATTAAGTGTTCTGCACATAAAGGACATCACTAATTAAGTATTCTGCACACAATAGACATCACTAATTAAGTGTTCTGCACACAATGGACATCACTAATTAAGTATTCTGCACACAAAGGACATCACTAATTAAGTATTCTGCACACAAAGGACATCACTAATTAAGCATTCTGCACACAATGGACACCACTAATTAAGTATTCTGCACACAATAGACACCACTAATTAAGTATTCTGCACACAAGATAAGATAAGATAATGTTGCTTATAGCCCAGCCGACCACAAAGGGCCACATCAGGGCTGTTCTGCACACAATGGACACCACTAATTAAGTATTCTGCACACAATGGACATCACTAATTAAGTATTCTGCACACAATAGACATCACTAATAAAGTATTCTGCACACAATAGACATCACTAATTAAGTGTTCTGCACACAATGGCCATCACTAATTAAGTATTCTGCACACAATAGACATCACTAATTAAGTGTTCTGCACACAATAGACATCACAAATTAAGTATTCTGCACACAATAGACATCACTAATTAAGTGTTCTGCACACAATGGCCATCACTAATTAAGCATTCTGCACACAAAGGACATCACTAATTAAGTATTCTGCACACAAAGGACATCACTAATTAAGTATTCTGCACACAATAGACATCACTAATAAAGTATTCTGCACACAATGGACATCACTATTAAGTATTCTGCACACAATGGACATCACTAATTAAGTATTCTGCACACAATGGACATCACCAATTAAGTATTCTGCACATAATGGACATCACTAATTAAGTATTCTGCACACAAAATAGACATCACTAATTAAGTATTCTGCACACAATGGACATCACTAATTAAGTATTCTGCACACAATAGACATCACTAATTAAGTATTCTGCCCACAAAGGGTGTCACTAATTAAGTGTTCTGCACACGAAGGACGTCACTAATTAAGTATTCTGCACACAAAGGACATCACTAATTAGGTATTTGGCACATAAAGGGTGTAACTAATTAAGTATTTGGCACACAACGGGTGTCACTAATTAAGTATTCGGCACACAAAGGGTGCCACTAATTAAGTATTCTGCACACAAAGGGCGCCACTAATTAAGTGTTCTGCACACAAAGGACATCACTAATTAAGTATTCTGCACACAAAGGGCATCACTAATTAAGTGTTCTGCACACAAAGGGCGTCACTAATTAAGTGTTCTGCACACAAAGGACATCACTAATTAAGTACTCCACACACAAAGGACATCACTAATTAAGTACTCTGCACACAAAGGACACCATTAATTAAGTATTCTGCACACAAAGGACATCACTAATTAAGTATTCTGCACACAAAGGACATCACTAATTACAGGACATCGCAAATTAAGTATTCTGTACTAAAAAAAACATCACTGATTAAGTATTCTGCACACAACTAACAAAGGACATCACCTAATCAGATATTGTTTTTACACACACACACACACACCTTTCTTTTCATTATTACTTTTTATTAAACACAAATATTCAGTGTCTAAGATTATGGAAAACTATTTTCATGCTCCTGCATATACAGTATATATTACACTACATATTACACAGCCATCTTGATCATTTTATGTACATTTAACTGTAAAAATCTTGCACAAACACTGAAATCAGCATACTGGCAGTTTAGTCTTAAAATATAGTACACACACACGCACGCACGCACGCACGCACGCACGCACGCACGCACGCACACACGCACGCACATGCGTGCACACATACATACACTCACACACACACACACACACACTCACACACACACACAGCACATATGTAACTCGAATATCCAACCCTAATACAGCCTCTGTGCCAGACTTCCTATCACACAGTGCACAAGGGACGTCACCATCGCACCTTGAACTGGAAGTTTTCCTGCACTTCAGCCATGTCGCCCACAGGAACCAGGTAGTTCTTGGGGCTGGAGGCAGCATCAAAGCTGATACTGCGCTGAAACGCATGCTCTGTTTGCAGAGACCCATCACCCCCCTCCTCCACCTTCTCCTCATCCCCAAAATTGTCCTTGTACACTGACCCTGTCCTAACACCTGAGAAGCTGACGTTTCTGTGCAGTAGCTTGTTTCGTTCCAAGACTGGCACCAGCGGCATATTGTTCGAAGTCTGAGGCACAACCTGTTTATCCGATAACGCTCCAGAGTCACCACTCCCACTAACCACACTGGCACCACTTTGAAAACGATTGACCGGAATGTCCAACCCTGTGTCCTGGTCACTGGCGAATACCACAGAATCTGAATCTGCCACATCGTCATTGAGCTCTAAAATTTTTATGGTGCTGAAGCGCTTTGCGGAGAGTGCCAGTCCTTGCTGTAACGGCACAGAGGCAGCAGCTGGAGCGTAGCCGTTCTCCTTGTCCTCAGAGAAAGCAAACTGGACACTGTCGGAATCGGAGTGAGTCGGAGATGTCCAATTACCCTGGTGTTTTGAACTGAAAAATCACAAAGGCAAATCACATTATGAAAAAAATATATCAAAACAAAGACCAAGGTCCTGACAACAAGAACGACAAAAGACATCATTCTACATGCCTATGTCATACACAAATTATCTTGTCTGAATGTATATTCAATTTTCAGGTCAATATTAAATTGCCCTGCTTTCATAAACAGCAGAAGAAAAAAGGGGCAAGAACTTTTTTTGGTTGTTTTTTGTTTGTTTTTAATCTGTTTCCTTTTTCTTTTATTCAACTGTTGAATAACAGTTTCTTGCAGTTCTTGGGTGCCATGGCTCAGCTTAAGTAGTAAGTGTTACATGACAAACAATAAAACATGAGAATTTCTGTCATAAAAGATAACCTTTTTTTTTAAAGGTCTTTCTGTTGTATCTCTGCAATCTTCAACTTAGTGTGAAACATCTTCATAATTTTTCATTGGACAAAAGTTCCTACTATTTATGTCTGAGCTGTTATTTTGAATTCAGCATGGAATGTCCTGAAGGTATTCCATGGAATATGTGCCACATTGCTTTACCTCAGATAAAATGGTTTAAGAGATGGTAATCGTTTTGCAATCCCAAGAAAAAGCATGATCATATATATGAACTGAGAGCAGAACAGTTATACTGGAAAAGTAGTGTAGCATGTAATTCCACAAAATTATATGTCTGTACACTTTTCTTGTTATGGAATCACACAGTATAATTACTTTGAGCAAGTGCTTCTTTGCTTCTTTCTTTTTTTTCCCATTCCAACAAGCTGTGGATTTATTTGTGTTGAAGAAAAGCCCCGAGTAAAGCTGAAATGTTAACCCCCACCTGTCTTCATCTGTAGAGGAAGGGCTGTTGTCTTCATCGCTGTCATCTAGCTCCTGTAGTGACGCTCGTTTTGAAGCTGACCCAACTGTACAGATGTGACAGCATCATAAGCTTAAAGCTACAAATTCACAAACCACCGGATTCACACACACACACATGAACACAGCGACAAGTGGTTTAAACTACATGACCTTTAAAGTACCAATAGCCCCCCATTTCCAGACTCTGCTTACCAAATACCAATACACACTGTTCCCACCCACTCAGTCTACTTTCTATTAACATACTGGTCATTTGGGTAGAACTGTGGCATTAAGACAAAGCATTTACTCTGGGTAATTTCAATGTAAATTCCTGTTACAGATATCTGCGTTGGCTCAAGAACAAGCAAAGTAAAAGTTTGAATGAAAGTTATACAAAATAAAATGACAACAGCAATGCACTGGGCATGAGAAAAAATCCACACCACACAATCACTGCAGACAAAACAACAACAAAAAAGTGAAAACATATGTGCACGCTGCAATCAAACTTTTTTCAGTCTCAGGAATATCCTAGATCATGATCATGTTCTAGTTAACATTAATTCCACACACACACCCTCCCCACACTTTTGCCACCACCCCCCTCCCCTCTCCTCTCTGACCTGCTGCAGTAGGACTGTCGTATTCCATCCAGGCCGCGTTGTATCCCACAATGCGTGTGTGAGATAACTTGGCCAGAGCCTTCACCTCTCTCAGCAGCTGAAACATTAATCATTAATTTAACGTGACACCCAGCGTTATAGCCAGGAAGAATAGACGTACAAAGGCAGTGACTGACTGACAGTGCTCTCTTCCTTTTTCACAGGTATGAACTTATTTTAAAGATTTAAAGATTTTGCAGGAAACTGGCAATCCTTCCCATTCTGTAAAACAAATTATAATTATTACATCTACAATGATGATTGTTCAAATAATGATAAAAACCGACACGCTGGTTATTCTTAAAAATAAATCATAGTTATTACAACTATAATGATGATTGTAAACATAATGATAATTAGACGTGTGGGTTATTCTTTAAAACAAATGACAGTTTTTACAACTATAATGATGACTGTAAAAATATTATAAATACAGACGTGCTGGTTAGTCTTTAAAACATATTACAGTTATTACAACTATAATGATGATTGTAAAAATAATGATTAAATACAGACGTGCTGGTTATTCTTTAAAAAAAATCATAGTTATTACAACTATAAGGATGATTGTAAAAATAATGATTAAAAACAGACGTGCTGGTTATACATTTGCCAGTGGTCCTTTGTTGTCTGCTATCACACTAATCACTATAAATATTAGAGTTACCCTTATCATCACTTTTCCTATTTTTTAGAAGAAAAAAATCTTTAATGGGGCATTTATAATTTTGAAGGGAAAGACAAATAAAAAAAAGCGAAAACTGACAATATCTAGTGACATATGAGGCTAATGTCCTGGACTGACAATGTAAATATTTTTACAACACCTCTAGCATGTTGCGCATGATCAGGGAACAGTGGAGATCTGACTCATTACAGCACCCTGATGATCTGATCATGGAATGATGAGGTCACACGCTTTAAACTGATAGACGTACATGCAGTCCATTTGACACAAGTTTCGAAATTATTATAATCCGATATACACAACCAGATTTTACACTCACAACCTAGAGCCTTCTTTTTCTCTTCCAAAATTATTTTGTAAAGGCAAGTGTTTTAACAAAATCTTTAACTTATGACAAGCAGGGGTTTCTTTTTATATAGTTTCTGATAAGCAAAATGTTTTATCATGAATCTATTTGTGACCTGCCACCTCGAAACCAGTCTTAACTCGCGCGGCCTACTTCACGGCTACAGCTGAAAATAGCTGGTGAGGGTCTACCTGGGGCATTTTGACTTTTTTGCAGAAATGTGTTCCTTACACCCTAAACTTTCATGTAACACTATCCATTTGCTCCAAAACAACCAATACATTAGTTAAAATTGAGATTTATAAGCCTAACCTCGAATCAAAATGAACTTCTTTTAACCCAACCCATTTTCACTCGCCTAAAACTTAACGCAACCCTTACAGAACCCCATCGTGTTATATACCGTTCGAAAGTGTGTGTGACGCTCTCCCGGTTTCTCTGTGTGTCATCTAAAAATAAGTATGGTAAAAAGTAAGATGCCGTTGCTAAGGAAAATATGCTGGAGATGATAGCAAAAACTTTAGAAGTCGTTTTCTCAAAATGGCCGTTGGCACAGTAACCCACTTCAAATGACCATAACTTTCTTATTTTTTGCTCTATAGCGTTCATTTGTATATCAAATTAATCAGAAAAATCTGTAGATTTTAGATATATGTATATCTCAGAACTTTCAAAAATCGAGTTAAGACTGGTTTTGTGGTGGAAGGTCACATTTAAGCAAAGACAAAAAAAAAACAACAGTCAAGGTGCAATTTTCACTTTGTTTTTTGATTGCAGCATTTGAAAATAGTCCTATAATGTGTTTTGTGACTGATTGTTGCCTTTAAAGCCAGCACACTTCTCAAAGAGCAGGCCATCAGCCGCACAAACTCATCAAACAATTAGCATCTCAAAATTATGGGAAAATATCATTCTTACAAACTCGAATTTACTACGTCTGAACTGATGTACTACATCTCATCTCAGTCATTAATTCCTTTATCCATCAGCTTTAAATCATGCGCAGTGTGGTCTCAAAACCAAGCGGACGTGGTGTAGCGTATATGGACTAGTCCGCACGCAGTGACATCTCCTTGATGGAACTGAAGCTGCAACTGATGTACTACAGATCGCAAATACCACCTGTTGAACTCTGCGACAGCGATATCATAACAAGTATAACAGAAACAGAGTACTTGACAGTCCCTCAGACTGTGCATTCACTCATGTATGTAAATTTTTGTGCCTCTGTTAGTGATTGTTTTTACATGTTGCATTGAACAGAAGATCAAGAGTTGAACTTCATTTGAGTATTCTGATCTGGCTTTGTGTCATGGTAATTACAGCTGTTGAGAAAAACAGGTCAGGTGCGCTCAAGCCATGTTCATGAGCTTTCTCACATTCACACAGCATTTGCTGCCACTCCCATATACTTCTTGAGAATTCATTTGTTTAGCACAAAAATATTAGTCAACACACATGGCACATGAATATTCTCATTATTCTGTAATTCTTGTTAAATGTACACAATTTTACATACAAAGAGACCACAAACGGGTACACAATTCTGTGCACATCACTTAACATACAAAGAGACAACAAAGAGGTACACAATTCCAACAGAAAGATGGACATGCAAAGAGACAGACAGGTGATGAACAAGATTAAAAACACAGAATGACCTTACCTTTAACAGCGACTCCATGTGCTTCTGTCGAAATTTGATTTTCTTCACTGCATACATCCTCCCGTCAAGATGATTTTGGGCCTGAGGAGTGAACATGTGTTTCAAAGTGAGCTGACTACAGGCAGGAATTGAAACAATCTTAAAAGAAATTTTCTAAGTAACTCTGCCTATTAACATAGACAAACAAATTACAAGACAAAACGTTACACATTTCGACCTCTTAGGTCTTCTTCAGGCAAAATAAACAACATTCAGGACAACGAAAAGAAAGAACAAGCGGGGGCCGGATAGCTCAGTTGGTAGAGCGCCGGACTCGTGATCCTGGGGTTGTGGGTTCGAATTTCGGTGTAGGGGGATTTTTCCCTCGGAGTTAACATTGGTTCTGACTCCATTCCCCATGTAGTCCTTCGAATGAGACTATAAACCGAGGTTCCGTGTGTGAACGCACGCATAACATCTTGCACACACGTAAAATCCCATCACCAACTTTCGGAAGAGAAGGCCAGTTTGGCCGTTGGTATGGATGACACGTGACACATAGCATGCACCTTCCCGAAGATGGAGTATGGCTGCCTTAATGGCGGGATAAAAAAGGGTCATACACACAAAACTCCACTGCCTGGCTATACAGGGAGTATCCGCAGGAGTATCAGCCTGCGTACGCAGAAAGAAAGAAAGAAAGAAAGAACAAGCAATCGCTAATCTTATCATCTTGCACCAAATTTGACAAGTGATAGCTCATTCTTTATTTTCATAGTCCTTCATAGTAGAAGCAGGGGTGGGTAGGTAAAGGGGTAGAATCTAGCTGAAGCAAGTGTTGTTTGCATTAAGCATGAAAGTTTAAATGCATCTATGGTGCTCCATGTGCACTGGCAAATCTTATGAGTGTTCATGTGTGCTATCATTATCATCCTCTACATATATACCTACACTGCATTACTGTCGTTCGTCTCACCTTATACACCGACCCATATCCCCCTTTCCCTAATCTGCCAAGTTCCTGGAAGTCGTGATAGTAGCGGGAAGTCTGGGAGCTGATGACTTCATCAGGTGTGCTGGCCAGACGCTCAATCCTGCCCGCAACAAAGGTCACATGAAGTCACATGTAACATGTAAGTCACACTGCAAATGTCACTTTAGTCTTTGTCTCTGTGAGAGTATGTGTGAATGCTTGCATGAATGTGTGTGACAAATGTGTGTGCATGTGTGCATGTGAATTTGTGTTGTGCATGTGTGTGTGTGTGTGTGTGTGTGTGTGTGTGTGTGTGTGTGTGTGTAATCTGTGCGCGAGAGAGGTAATGTTGCATTTGCCCAGCCGACTGCAAAGAGCCATATCAACTAATCAAGTCTGTCAACTAGTTGAAGTCAATAGTTAAACGAACACACCAAAAACAAAAAACAAACACACAACCCATGCACTCACAACTTTTTAAAATAGATTTTCTAAAAACATACTCAAGTTTTGTTAAAATCTTTCTTTCACAAAATCTTAGATCAGATGGAAAATGTTGATCTCTTTCAGACACTACACAACCACATCAGTGGGACATCTGTGAACACGATTTTCAGGGAGTCTGCTGTAAAGTGTTTATGTATAACATCATGTAAGTCCTAACACTCTATAACGACTTGTTTCATTGTGAGTGGTACATGACACAAAATTTCTTCATCTTTTAAAAGAGAAGAGTGGGTGTAAAAAGAGTGGCCTGTGTGCAAATGGCACAAGACATTTTCTTCTTTGCGGCCACCCAAGGCACACTGTTGTAATCTGTTCCACTCCAGTTGCCAGAGGTATCTGACATTAGACTGGGCTTTGGGTTTCAGATCAGTGTGAGTGATAGAGAATCTGATCAACTGTGTATTTATGGCACTCTTGGCAAGTTGATCAACCACCTCAGTGCCTTGAATGCCGACATGACCGGACGATCTGACAGGAAAGGAGACAGGCACAAAGACATAAATCTGAAGAAAAGTACTGTCACACACCTGACATTTGGCAAAGATGGCAGGACAAGAACGCTCTCATCCTGAAAAAAAAAGAGGAAAGAAAGATCAAAACTATGCAAAGAATGTCGATACTTTGTACAATGCTTTAGCAAACAAACTAGCAAAAATCCATCAATAAAAGAATCATTAAAAAGGACAGAGGAAGAGAAACACACGATCACTAACTTTAATAATTGTGAAAGAAGTGTGTGTGCATGTGTGATAAGTGTATGTGTTTGTGTGTATTTTTGTGTCTGTGTATGTGTGCATATGTGCATGTATGTGTGTTTAAGCTTGCATGTATGTGTGTGCTTACTTGCACGTGCATGTGTGTATGTGCGCGCACGTGTGTGTGACCTTGAATGTGTGTATGTTTGCGTGTGTGTACTTGCAAGCGTGTGTGTGCGTCATGCATGCTGTGTGTGTGTGTGTGTGTGTGTGTGTGTGTGTGTGTGTGTGTGTGTGTGTGTGTGTGTGTGTGTGCATGTGTGCGCGCACATGTGTGCATGCGTGCATGCGAGCATGCATGCGTTCGTGTGTATGTCAGAGATTAAGGCAAAGTGAGACAGAGGTCAACTAGACAGACAGACTCTGACTAAATTATTTGAATATATATCTACTTAAAATGTCTTGGCTGTGAAAAGAACTTGTGTGGGGAGAGGATGGATGAGGGGGAAGGAGCAAGGGGGAAGTAGCTGTGATGGTGGTGGTAGTGGCGATGGTTTGGGTTTTTTTTTTCCCTCCAGATTTCCAGGTCTGTCATGTCACTACAGGGATTGACCGAGACATGAAACACCAGACAAACACTCTCGGTCCCTGACCTTCGTAATTTCCTGCAAACTTTTGCGCATGATGTTCTGGAAAAGCATGCGATGCTGCAGACGCAGACTCCTCATCTCGTCCATGAAACTCAACGGGGAGATGATCTTCAGCTTGCTCAGTTGGTCACATAATACTGAAAAATAAATGTCAACTACCAGAAATGAACAGATTTTGCAGCATGTACCCCGTTTTAAGAAAAAACAAACAAAAAGATAAGAAAAGAAGTGCTTTTGGTGCTGTTATTATTCTAAAACATTGTAAACAAAATGTAAACTGAAGAGTTTGAAATAAAAGACATAACTTAGAATACAGTAACATTCAGAGTAACTTTAGGGCCTTTAAAAAAAAAAAAAAGATGCGGCGATAAAATAGATTGGTAAATATTAGGAAAATATGCAATATTCAGCAACCAAACCAAACCAAATTACAATCTGCATGATCATTCTCAATTGCAGATTAGCAACATTGTATACACACACACACAACACACACACACATTACTTCACACACACACACACACACACACACACACACACACACACACACACACACACACACACACACACAGTAAGTATCAGTCGAAGACAACCAAGCCAGTCATAGCACAAGCAAACCAGTGCTGACCTTTGAAGAGCTGCTCAGCCTTGCTGGTGTCCCGGACATAGCTGAGACACACCTGTTCCAGTATGGAGACCATCAGCAGGTGGGGAGGAACACTGCGGGGCACTGCCGCCGCCTTCTGCACTGCTGCCTGAGCCGGCAGATCCAGCGACTGGATGTCTGACCCTGCAGAAAGGAAAGGGTTGAAAAAATATCTCTCTTACTCACACACACATACACAGGTATGTTGAAGAGTTTCTGTTTCAGGTTCATCAAGGAGGCGTCACTGCATGCGGACTAATCCATATACGCTACACCACATCCGCTAAGTTTTGAGACCACACTGCGCATGATTTAAAGCTGATGGATCAATGAATTAATGACTAAGATGAGAGAATTTAAGAAGAGGGTCTCATGGCTACGACTTAACAGATGTTGGAAGGTCAAGTTATTATAGTGAAATGTGCTCACGCACAAATATGAGGTTGGAGGCTGCCATGTATAATGGTTGCTTTGCAGAGATTATAAACAGCCAGAAATTTCTCGCTGGTTTTCTCATCATGTCGAATTAGTATAATGCAGTGTGACTCCGCATATACAGAAAGAAACGATGTCTTTCTGTCTCTCTCTCCCTCTTTCTCTCTCTCCCTCTCACACACACCAAGACACACACACACTTACACACACACACACACACACACCATACACATATCCACTTGCACATATGGTGTGCACTAATTCACTACCGGAAATAATTTGACTGATTACCTCTGGGTTATACTGACATACAGGCACACAAACAGATACAGATAATCAAGATCAGATCACTTCATCCAAGCAGGTGGAATACGGGTGAAAGTGACGGGGTGGCCAGTTTCTTTTTTAAATCTAAAGGAGAAAAAAGAAAAAAAATCTATCTGACAGGGGGAGAAAACTGGGATGCAGACTTTTACACCCTTTAGACCCTTGCATACTGAGGCAAGCTGAAAAATATTACCTTTGATTGAAAAGATTGATCTGAAAGGATACATGCCATGGCCCTTTCACAATGACAGCAACTTAACAGATTCACATTCACATTCTTCACATCATCTCCTTCCCATTGCCATACTGGGACTATAATAACAACAGTACACTTGCCAAAATCAATCATCAGCTACATTATAAATTCCCTTTTTTCAGTGCCTTTGGATAACACAGCTGCCTGGCGGAACAACAGCAGTACAGTGCTATTATGAACACATTCAACGGCAGTGAGCACTTGTTCTATCGAATGAGCCAGTTGCGTTCTCAGAAGCTCAGTGAGATCATGGAAGCAGCTCCTTCAAAAGTTTACTTTTGCCATCTCTAGAATTTAATGTAATGTAAAAAAAAATAATAATAAATAAAATAAAGTGGAATGGCTGAATAAGGCCCTCAAAAGTGTACTTTATCAAGAAGGCAAACAGATCTAGGAATGAAAGGTGTGTCAGCTCTGTGTGCTTGAGTGAGTGTGTGGTGTGTCTGTGCGAGCGCATGTGCCAAGCTCTGCAAGTGTGTGGACATGTGTACAGTACATGTAGTCTTATATTCATAATGACTCTTTGGATGCTTTTTCTTGGGGTTTTTTGTTTTGTTTTGCTAAAAAAAAAAAAAGAAAGTACTCACTGTCAAAAGTCCTGATTGGTTGCTGTCTATCCCGTAATTTGAAGCTGGCCTGCGTTTGAGGACGTTTTTTGTGTCCCATTTTGTCGTTTCGTGGTTGCATATCTTCACTGGTCAATGAGCTGCCAGACTGATTTTGAATTCAGCTGCTCTCCACCCATCTCCTGTTATGCACATTTCATCCACAGTGAATCTGACATGAAAACCTTTGCATCCCCAAAAGCACAAAATGATGTCCACAGCTGAAATAGTTCACTAGCTTAATTCTGATCAAGCTGATTAAATAGCAGATGAAGCCTGAATTTTATAAACTGGCATTCACTGTGAGTCGAAATGGCTGAGTTTACTAGCCTAACTGAGTTTGGAGAAAATAACGTTGTTTCTTATAATTGGTTTCAAGTGAGCTGAGTTCCTGTGCAGTTTAAGGGCATCTTTATACTAGCCTAAAACTTTAACCTCAAATGAGTACCTTTCCGCAGAACGCTGAAATAACAGTGTGAAACACAGATCTTCAATTCACAAAATGGACACCTTACCCTGCTTCAGGCCACATACAGTTTCATTACCTGTGAAAATTAGCAACTAGTATGACAGCGTTACATGTAATATCAAATGGGATGCATAATATACACAAACCAACCCAGGATGAACTGCCTCTGCACTACTATAACACATTAAGTAATGCTGATGACTGGGCAGGCTGTGCCATTTCTTTTCTTCTTTTTTTTTTAGGCTTAAAACACAGTAAGTTTTACAATACAACATGGGAAAGAAACAGACAATGACAGACAAATTATCGCTTTAGCAAAATGTAAAATCTGATGGACTTAAAGCACAAACATAATAATATCAAACAAACTAACACACCAATAGCATCAATCTCATTCTCTCAATTTTTTCTTCAAATGACTGAAATGTTCCACTTTCAGCTAGTGGTAATAGAATGTTTCTTGAACTCTGATCTTGGTTAATACTGCTTTCATGAAATAATAATTTCTCAGAACACCGGTGAACAGAGCTATGATTTGTGTAATACCACTTAGGCCATTTTGGTTTATGCTAGAAACTGGAAAGGCAGCAGATGTTTCACTTGCTTATTATGTCAGTAAGTGATGATGTAACAGAGATTTCAAAAAGTCTGCAAAATTACCACAATATCAAAACAGTTATTAGAGTTAATACTATGTTTCAATCAATTATCAGTATCATTATTAAATTTTATCCTATGAGAATGAATAAGCCTTAGGTAAAAACCAATTCATTCAGTATAACCAGAAAAAGTAAAAGGGAAGAATATTCACTGTGCCAAGCCCTATACTATATTTTCCTACTAACGGTGGCTGAAGCCAGCCCTTTCGCGCCGCACGGCAGGAGGCAGAAGGTAGAATGTGCTCACCACCTTCCTGCTAGGCTGCAGAACTGTGGCTCACAAAGCAGACACACATAGCAAAATTAGAGAGAAAAAAGACAGTATCTGTGTTATTGACCACTTTAATTAGCTTGCAACAGAAAACCACAAACTGCTACATCAACAAACTGACAACAATAATGTTGTTTAATTAAATTTTGACAATACCATCTTTGGGGACCACTACAGCAACATCAAAATCACAGATTATTAGTGCTCATTTTATCAGTGACCACCATTTTTCATAACTTTCAATAGTTTCACAAACACTTTAAAATGGAGCCATTATCAGAACTGATCACACAAGTCAAGTTAAAGTCAAAATCACTCTATTATCTCAAAAACGAGAAATTTGTATCAGTTGCAACAGTTAAAATACATGTATGGAACAGGGTAGGCATATGAAGTAATCAATGAACAATTCTCTACAATAAAATGACCTCACACTGCATTCACATCACTGAACCTGCATGCATGTATCCCAAGGTCTTTGACAACATCATGACATTAGCACTGTATGTTTAAAAGAATACTAAACATTAAAGATAAACAATACAACATAGTTACAATAAACGTATTGTAAACATACAACATATGTAAGACAAATAGCTTTAATATCTTAAAAGTGACCGCACAGAGCAAGAATTGAAACACGTGATTTTAAAAATATTGTTTTAAAAAAAGTCACCAGGCATTCACTTATATTATATAATACTATTACTACAGGAATGGTTGCAGTTAGGAGCTGCACACCATGCACTGCCTTTACTATTTACCAGCCTTTCTCTAACATGGAAATACCCAAACCTGAAAGGGAGAGGTGATATCAGCAGAAATATGGCTGCACGCAGCACTGCCTCACACAGCGGCAGAGTGAACGCTCGGCCCTTTGACTTTTTCTGGTATAACCCTTTTTTGTACTATCTTTGGTATTTATCACCAATTTCTATTCTCTTACACTAGTTACAGTAACACATAATTGTAAAAATCAAACAAAAATTCAAACAAACACTGAAAAGTTGGTTGTGCAACAGGGTGAGGGGGCGAGAGAGGAGGGAGGGTGGAGGGGAAGGGGGGCTTTTAAAGTAGGGCTTAATTTAAAAAAAAAAAAAAATTCAACATTGGAGGCTAGTAAAAACAGTAGCCTATACACTGAATGCCATTAACAAAACCAAATTAATAAAATAAAAGGAAAAGAAATAAAATGAAACAACATCAACGGCAAAAACCTCACCTTGATACCAGCAAGTGTTGTCTTAACATCAGAATGCCAGGATAAATCATTTATCTTATGCCTTGTATGAACTTGCAATGTTCACTTTAGTTTTACTAATGAATTTAATAACACATTCGTTAACTCAAAAGCAACTGGTGACAAAATTTCATCCACTGTACCTATCGTCAGTACTAAATTGGCAATCCACTAAATGATGCAATTATTGCAGCATATGTCGCCGGCTGCTTTTAGTTCAAACTACAAACTGAACTCCAAAGCAACTTGTTAGGAACTTTGCACTGGCAGATCTACTACGATGCTTCTGCTTCAGACTCAAATAAATCCCAAAAGACTCCGGGTTAACCACACACCAAGCTAAACCATTCTTACATGATGTTCGAACGACTTCTGCTGGATCGGGAAAGTTCTAGGCATCAAGTCTTTCACCACAAGGCTTGTTTCCATGCGACATTTTCAGAGATGTAACTGTGAATGTGAGTGGTCTCCCTTACATCTACAGTTTCAGTTTCTGTTTCATTGAAGCGGTCATTGCGTGCGGACTATTCATAATTCAGAGACCACACTGCGCAGGATTTACAGCTGATGAGTAAATGAATAAAAGACTAGGATGAAAAGATTGAAGAGGAGGGTCTCATACCAGATGTCTGATGACCCTCGCAGTCGTCAAACCCGCTGTCTATGTGTGCATGCGCTCGCGCGTGTGTGTATGCATGTACGTTCGTGTGTGATGTGTATGCTTGTGCATGCATGTTCCCGCATGCATGCATGTGCGTGTGTATTCATATATGTGTGTATGCCTGTGAAGCTTATATATATGGACGTACACGCATGTGTGTCTGTGTCCGTGCATGCATCCGTGTATGTGTGTGTGTGTGCGTTGTTTGTGTGTGTGCACGCGTGCGCACCTGCATGTGTGCATGTGCGCACGCGCGCTTGTGTGGTGTGTGTGTGTGTGTGTGTGTGTTCATAGAACACCGTTTACACCCTATTATTCGATAAAACTTTTTAAAAATAATCTAAGATAATGACTGGAACAACCTGCCTGAAACAGCTGTGGCCGCGGACACCTTGGACACCTTTAAGTCTAGGGTGTCCCCCAGTCAGTAGTTAGTTAGATAATAGGTCCCTTCCCCCCCCCCTCCCCCTCCCCACTCTTACCCCAATAGGATTTTTTTTTTAATAATTTATTTTGGGGGCCCGCCCTGCTGTCTTAGATCAGCAAGGGACCGGTTAGCTCGGAAGGGCGAAAAGTGAAGCCACAGTAGCCTGCCGGAGAACCCACTTAGAGCAGGACTAGGTTTTTATCCTCACTTTTAGGTCTATCGCTTTCTATAATTTGTTTTCTTTCATCGCAACCCCCACAAAACGGCGTAAAAATCAATTGGATGATTGTGGCCGTGTATGCAGTAAAAGTAAAAAGTAAAAGTAATGTTCCGACACATATACAGTTTACACGTGATTGTAAATCTCTAACTAAGACCAGTAGCTAATTAATTTCAGGTTAGACTGTGATTATTGAAAAAAAAATGAAAATAAAAAAGACAAAAGGGGGCGGGGAGGGTAGAAAAGGAGGGGAAGAGAGGGGAAGGAGGTGAAGAAGGAGACGGGGACAGCGAGAACTGAGACTTGGAATGGGTGAAGGGGCCGCTGCTGGAGAGAGGAACCAAAGCTTCATATTGGGAATGATCGAAAGTATAATTACAGAATATTTCGTAAGCTGAACAAACTTGGTACAAATGATGGAGATGGCAGCGTTCAATGTCTTTTTCTGCCATTACTTTTATGGTTAAAAAAAAAAAAGAAAGAAAGAAAGAAAGAAAAAAAGTTAGGAAGACCAGTAGTCAAGTGGTTACAGCGTTTGCCTGAGGACCTGACGGTCGGGTGTTCGAACCACTCGTGGGGTCAAGTTTTTTTGGCTTGATAACCCTCTCTTTCCACTCAGTAGTAAATGCGGTATCTGATTCAATTCAGGAAGTTTAAAGGTGGTGGAAGGGGAGGGAAAGGCTCCGCCTCCCATCATGCCGTGCCCTAGACACAGTGAATCTCTGACAGTTAACTGCCCCTATGATCAATAGCCTTTGGGAACTTCAACCTTTTATTTCATTATATTTTCTTTCGTTTTATTTGATTTTCATTTCATCTTATTGTATCTTATGTCATTGTATTTTATTGCATGTCACTCTTATCTTATTTTATTTAATTTCATTTCATTCTGTTTTGTTTTCATTTTATTTTATTCTATTTTATTCGTTTTTTACTTTCTTTCTTTTTTTCTTTTTTCTTTTTTTTGAGGGGGGGGGGGGAGGTAGGGGGGTAAACTTTTAGAGAGAAAGACCATTTTGCCTTTCAGAACGATGACCTCTATGTGGACCATCAACAGTTCCACAGACCATGCAGCAGCCAACATCATGTTGAACAGACACACGTTGGAAGGACTGAACCCCTTCCAGTGTCTTGAGTACAACGCCGTGACAGTGCACAGTGTGACACAGACCAAAGGTGAGATGAGGTTCGCCCTGGCTATGTCTGCAATAACAAGAAACGTCATGTGGAAATGGTTGGTCCGACAGCTTCCGCCATGAAGGCAAAACTACTATAGTATCTGTCCATCTGATGGATGCCAGAATTTGACACTGACTGATCTCGAGCAGAACACACACACACACACACACACACACACACACACACACACACACACACACACACACACACACACACACACACACACAAGCGCGCGCGCACACTCACACGCACGCACATACACGTACGCACCCACACACGCACGCACGTACGCACACCATACGCATTTGAAAATAAACGTTTCAGACGAAATCCACCTCTCATACTTGCAGCATTTATGAGACAAATATCATAGGTCAGGCAGCGAGTCAACACATGGTTCACGGCGCAGATAAAAGCATCTCCTTTCAGTCAAGCGCTCTTAGTTTGTCTGGTGTGTGTGTGTGTGTGTGTGTGTGTGTGTGTGTGTGTTGTTGTGTATTTATGTGTGTGTGTGTGTGTGTGTGCGCGCGCGCGCGTGCCCGCGCATGCGCGTGTGAAACTTTTCCCCCTGCTTTCTCTCTTTTCTCTTCTTCTCTTCTTCTTCTTCTTCTTCATCTTCTTCTTTTTTTTTTCTTTCTTTTTTCTTTTTTTTTTTTGAGAGAGAGAGAGAGGAGGTGTGGTGTAGGGGGAATGGGCTTGAGGCGGTAGAGGAATTAGGAAACTTATAGAAAAGGAGCAGGAAGGGTTGGAGAAAAAGAGGCAAAAGAGAAAGAAGGAAGAGGTCAAATTCAGGCTGACGATGGAACTGAATATAGTAAGGGAAAACAAAACAGAGCAAAACAAACAATGATCCCACACCACTCTCCACTCCGCCCTCCCATCTCTCATGCTGCCTTGCACTGTGAAGGAGAACGCAGACATAGCTTTGCTACAGTAGTGAGATTTAGCTGAAATGGTCCCTGTAGTTGTATGGAATATAGAAAGCATGACTGAGAAATCGACTGACTGATTGACGGTTAGATTGATTTGGGAGATTGATTTGATCGATCAATTCATTCATCGATCATCTATTTATTTACTTTTACTTCTTCTTCTTCTGCGTACGCAGGCTGATACTCCTGCGGACACTGCCTGTATAGACAGGCAGTGGAGTTTTGTGTGTATGACCGTTTTTTATCCCGCCATTAAGGCAGCCATACTCCATCTTCGGGGAAGGTGCGTGCTATGTGTAGCGTGTCATCCATACCAACGGCCAAACTGGCCTTCTCTTCCGAAAGTTGGTGATGGGATTTTACGTGTGTGCAAGATGTTGTGCGTGCGTTCACACACGGAACCTCGGTTTATAGTCTCATTCGAAGGACTGTATGGGGAATGGAGTCAGAACCAATGTTAACTCCGAGGGAAAAATCCCCCTATACCGAAATTCGAACCCGCAACCCCAGGATCACGAGTCCGGCGCTCTACCAACTGAGCTATTCCGGCCCCCATTTACTTTTACTAAAGCCAGTTTTCAACGCGAACATTCGAAAAACGGAATGATTTTGCGGTGGGTGGTTTTCAACACCCGTTTTGTTTGTTTTGTTTTTGTTTTGTATGTTTGTTAGTTATTTTGTTTGTTTTAACACACTTGGTAAGCCATTGACGATTCTGGCCGATGCTCCCATACGGACGAGGGGCCTAGGTAAGTATATCAGGGTGGACATGTCGGTGGAGACTCCACAGATGCTCCTGCTGAACCACTAAGATAAGACACGATCAGTACTGTGGTCAGTTCCGGACATGAAAGTTGATCGCACCATATGTCCAGGTTAAGATTTTCCACGTGCGAGCTTATCTATAATTATGGAATCAATCTGTTCTTACACACATATCTACGGATGTACTAATGTCTCAAGTGAAGTAAGAGAAACTGTGGCTACAGCTTGGCATTTGTCCCTCAGAGCATGTTGGTGTAAATCACAGAATCGCTGAATCGCTCAGAATTTTCAGCAGCGGCTCTAACTGTGCAGTGAACATATCTCACTGAGTTTTAGATTAGCAAAGAACGTTCGATCTTACAACCATGTTCTTTAAAACTGTGCTTCTACTCCTAGTCTTTGGACTACATGCTGGGTACGGCAAGAAAAGCATCAAAAGCTCGAATCCCTCTTCCTTCAGTAACGGGGAAGGAAACGATCACGACCTCACGTCGGGACAAAATGACCCGGTGAAACTGCTACAGTCTCAACTGAACAGCCACGAACGCATGCTTCACGAGGCTAACAACCTGATCCATCAACAAGCTGAAAGGCTGTCCCAGCAAGAAATGATCCTTCATCAACAGGCGGAGACTCTGGACAAGCAGAGGACACTCTTGGAACGCCTGGTAGTGAAAGCAACCCACACGGATCCGCAAACTGACGGATTTTTTTCAGTCAGTCACCTCGAAACCCGATCTGACGACAATGGGGCGTTACAAATTGCCATGGACCAGATGAGCCTGAAGATCACAACAATGGCCGCCCAGATCCAGAGCCTGGAGGCTGCCTACCACCAGATCCAAGACGTGCAGGCGTCCACCTTCGTCCACTGGGGGAGTTCCCACTGCAACAGCGACAACGCGGAGCTGGTGTATTCTGGTGTGGTCGGGGGGTCCTACTATTCCCATTCCGGCGCCCCGGCCAACCCCCTATGTCTGACGATGCACCCGGTGCCCAGCAACCACTCCATCCCTTCAGCTGTGGCCTACCTGTATGGGAGCGAGTACTACACCTACGACGACCACCTCAACAAGGATCCTGTGTGTGCCGTGTGCAGGTCCAGGTACTCCACCACCGTCATGCTTCCTGGCACCAACGTCTGCTCTCCAGGCTGGCACCTGGACTACGACGGTTTCCTCATGGCGGGCACCTACAACCAAGGGGGCTCCAGTGAATACATCTGCGTGGACTCCAAGTTTGAAAGTCGGGTGGGGGAGACTCCAAGCACTATGGGATGTTGTTGTATTTCACTGTCTCCCAGTGTGGGAGCCTGCCTTGTGAACCGTATAAGGCCGACACAGTGGTCACGTGCGCCGTCTGTTCCAAGTGAGAAACTGTCACGTCCTTTTGAATGTCCGAGATAACATTTGGTGATTTAGGTGAATTCGAACACACTGACTTCCACCATGACATTCAAGCTTGTACATGGGCACACGCCGCTAATCATGTGAGTCTGGTTGGACGTAATTCAAACTAACCAAAACGCGAGAGGTGTTTATTCGCTGCGTGAAGATCTTGACGTGAAACAGTGATTTTGAAGGGGGAAAAAAAAAAAAAAAAAAAAAATCCGAAAACTGCTCGTGATGCTTTTAACTCAATGATTGAATCCGCTCTCTCTCTCTCTCTCTCTCTCTCTCTTCTCTCTCTCTCTCTCTCTCTCTCTCTCTCTCTCTCTCTCTCTCTCTCTCTCTCTCTCTCTCTCAAGAAACTATCTTACTTGGCGACTTTAATATGGATCTTATGAAATCAAACAGCCATATATTGTATTCAAACAATAAGCCTGTTCAATTCATACCAGCTTCTGAAAACAATCGCCAGAGTCGCACCAACTTCAGAAACACACGTCGACCATATTCATGTCTTTAAATGAAAATAACATATTAGAAGCTTCGTACCAATTCCAATTTCGTGATCATTATCCAGTGTTACATGATCCAAATATGGAGTAAAATCCCTAAACCATGCCACAAATTTATAATCCATTGTTGCTTTTTTAACTTTAATCACCAGCTTTTTCTGTTTGACTTGATGAACTCAAGTTTCAAAACAGAGTGACTGGGGCGGAAAATGAAGCAACATTTCGAAAGAGATGGGGTTAGTTACCGCCAAGGACACAGACCAACATAGCAAAGGACAAGACACTACATTTTGTCCTGTGCTATGTTGGTCTGTGTCCTTGGCGGTAACTAACCCCCTCTCTTTCAAAATTTTGATTAACTCAAACCTCTCCACAGTATATTACGCATCCAGATT
>CM031612.1:68786353-68798853 GCA_018398815.1 Conus ventricosus | reverse complement strand
GGCTTGTTGAGTGTTAATGATTTGACATGGCAGTAGACTTACAGAGCTATCGTTGTGCTATAGGTCAGTTTGCTGCAACTTTTATCAAAATTATGATTACAAAAATGATGAAATCATTGTGCAGAGACAGTGGTTATGAACCGTTTGCAGGTCATGTGCACAATGGACAAGAAGTGGCAGTGTTTGTTTTGTGGCTGTTGCTGTCAACAATAATTCTGTTCAGGCCCCTTTCTGCCTGCATAGTCCGACAGTGTGTGGTGATGTTTTCAGGGCAAAGCGCAGTATGTATGATGACTTTCCTCCGTCTGCCGAGCATAATACTGTGACTTTCTACTCCCCTCCCTGCCTTGATTACCACCCATACCCCTCATCAACTGAAATTTTCTCCCATTTCGTTCTTATGATTTCCAATGCTCCCCCTCCTAATCTCAGATTTCTTTTGCTGAGATGTGGCGATATTGAATCTAATCCAGGCCCTCTCAACATTCCTGAATCTGTCAATGATTTAGAAGTGAAACTTAACAGTCAAAATGCACGATTAGAAGACAAACTAAATACTCTTATTGATATGATGAGTACGGCCCGATCTCACAACGAGCAGCTTGAAAAGAAACTCGATGCTATGGATAAAGAACTAAAACAAAACAGTACAGAAATACATACACAGCATCTTATGCTAAAGAACTGCACATTGAGGTTGGAAGAGCAAGTACAGTCAAACAAAGAACATTTACAGGACATCCAAGGAAATCTTCATAACACAAACACCCGCCTCAAACAACTGGAAACCGCTGTAGATAATCAAGGCAGGCTTTTACGACGCTCAAATCTGGTATTTTATGGTATTAAAGAAGAAAAAGGAGAAACCATCCAGGGATGCATGTCCAACCTGGTACAGTGTTTGACAAGAAACTTTCCGCTAAAAAACTGGCAAGAGGAAGACATGGAAAGTGTTTATCGTCTGGGTTCCATGCCCCGTTTGTCCAACCACCCACGCCCCATCCTTGTCAAGTTCAGCAGATGGAGAGATGCCATGACCATCGTGAGGGACAGGGATGGTAGGGACAGGATGCGGAGTCGGGAGGGACTTCGCGTTGGGGCTGATCTGACCAGGACACAGAGGGACACCGTGCTGTATCTCAAGAAGCAGGAAAGCATGCATACTATATGAATGGAAGACTTATAGTGAAAGATTCCCATGCCACCCCCCAGCGTTTTTCTGGCAGGATATCCAACCAGCCACCCATTGACTCTCTGCCTCCCACTAGTGGTACTGCTGCATCCTACTCTGAAGCAGCAGCAGCATCACCATGCCAAAGGAGCTCTGCCGGATCCGGCCGACACGGCTTCCTGAGAGAAAATGGTGACAGCACCAGTCAGCACCAGAACACCAGTCACAGTGTCAGCCTCGGTCAGCCTCTGTGTGAAGTCACCCTCAAGCAGCCCCAGCAGGACATCACCCTGAATCAGTCTCCATGTGATGTCATCTCCAGTCAGTCCCCTAACGATGTTGTTGCCGGTCAGCCTCTTCATGGGGTTGTCACTGGTCGGCCCGAGTCTGAATGTTTTAACATTCAGTCCTCAGCAGAAGCTACCCAGAGTCAGTCCTTTCATGACGTCATTCCGAGCCAGATCCTCCACGATGTTATCTCCAGTCATCCTCTGCAAGAACCCAGCTCCAGTAGGCCCCCTCATGACGTCATTCCTGGTCATCTGCATCATGGTGTCAACCAGATCTTACACCATGTCGACGCCTGTCAGCTTCAGGCTGGTGTTCGCCTTAGTACTGACGCTGACACCTCAACCTCAACTCCAGAGGAAGGTGCCAAACTTGACCCTACCACTTCATCACCTGCTGTCACCAGTTCCTGGCGCCGTTCCCCTCGAGGTTTTGGGAGAGGTTTCCCCCTACCAGGTACCCCACATCAAGACACGCCATCGAAAAATGTAGGTGTGGGTGGGAAGGGGAGGGGTAAAGGCAAGACTATGGGTTCACGTCAACCCAAACCTATAACGGTTCATGATAGTCAGCCGTCACCAGTGTTGACCAGAAGCCAGTCTAGCAGTGGACAAACTTCTTCCTGTCCAAAGCAGCAAAAGCTCCCTAGTGATTGGCACTGTAGTCAATCCACAACTGAGGACGCTGATGAATGTGGCAAATGAAGGTCAGGCCAAAGCCCTTTAAACATTAATAAAGTTCATGTTTCTAACGTTGGAACCAGTCAATCGTTCAAAAATAGACCGTTTGACAGATCAAAACATGTTGATGATAAAAATTTACTTTCTTTTGCAGTCTTTAATATTGAAGGATTTTGGAGTATTACTCAAGTGTTGGATTTGTCTTTTTTTGTAAATAGCTATGATATTGTTCTTTTGGTGGAAACCTTCATCGTAACTTTACCAGAATCATTTTTCCCTACTCATAAGATATTTATTTCCCCTGGTGTAAAGGTTTCAGACAGTGTCCATGGTCGTCTGTCCGGTGGTGTTATCATTCTCGTGAGAGACAAACTTGTTAAATATGTTGAAAGACTGAATATCGAATATGACAACATGATTGCTCTGAAGCTGTCTCATAAATTATTAGGTACAAACACTGATTGTTTGTTGTTAGGAGTTTACTTGCCACCCGAAAATTCTGTATATTGTGCTGAAACAAATATATACAATGGAGTTTCTATGCTGGAAGACTGCCTCTTTGAACTAATTAGGGTAAATGGTGATTTGCCACTGATTGTATTTGGCGACCTTAATTCAAGAACTGGCTCTGTTAATGCCAGTAGTTCTGACCCTGTGGACGAAATGTGTGATGTGGTGTCCCATGTTGACTTCCACTGTTCACACAGTTCGATGAAAGTATAACTAGGGAATCAAGAGATGCTACTACGAACTCTTTTGGTCGTTATTTAATCACTGTGTGTGAAATGTTTGGTTTGTCTATTGTAAATGGCTTGCGAGTATTAAAATTTTCAGGCGATTTTACGTATATTTCTCCAACCGGTAGTAGTGTTCTAGATTACTTCATAGTTTCACGTGGGTTACTTTCTCGATGTGCCGATTTTAACATAGTTTATAAAGTTGAATCTAAACATGCAGTGGTGATTTTAGCTTTTACGATTGACAGTAATGGATGTGTTGTAGAAAGAGAAGAAGTTATTAGGACTACTATTTCGAAGTATAAATGGGAGGATCAAAAACATGCTACGTTTTCCGCTTTGATGCAAACCGAGTATGTCCAAGGTCTGTTGAACGAAGCAACATTTTTAATTGAGTCTGATGTAAACCTTGCCTTGTGCAGACTTCATGAGTGTTTCAGATATGCTGGGGAATGTATGAAGAAAACTATATTCCTTGGAACCGAGAAAAATAGGGTCTGGTTTGACCTTGAGTGCAAACAAAGCAGAAAATTGTTAAGAATAGATTTACACAGGAGTTCAAGATCCCATAATGATACGGACAGGGCAGCATATTGTGCGAAGAGAACAGCCTATAAGGAGTTAATTAGGCAAAAGAAAAAAAGCCATAAAGAGAATATCATAATGTCTTTACAAGATAATTTGAAGAATCCAAAGAAATTCTGGGATACCATTCGATCTGTCAAACCTAAATCTACCCAACCAATGATTTCCATTGAAGATTGGTATAACCACTTTAATAATGTATTTAATGGTGTTGCAAATGTAAATGCTCTGGGCAATGTTGGTAGCGATCGTTTTGAATGTGTCTCCGACGCTGACTTTGATATTAATATTGACTCTCTAAACGAGAGAATATCTGATAATGAAATAAAAAGTGCAATCAAAGCATTAAAGAGGCAAAAAGCGACTGGACCGGATGGTATGCTAGGAGAATTTTATAAATACAGTGTTGATATTATTGTACCTTTCTTGATTAAATTTTTCAATCACATTTTTGACAATGGCCTGTATCCAGATGAATGGTCCTTGTCAATCTTACACCCTGTATTTAAGAAAGGGGATATGAACGTGCCTGACAACTACAGGGGAATCTCACTGCTGAATGTATGTAGCAAATTGTATAGCTTTGTGTTAAACAAAAGAATTACTAACTGGATCGATGATAACAAAATAATCGGTGAAGAACAAGCTGGATTTAGAGCAAAGCATAGTACCTCTGATCATGTTTTTACGCTCATGGCACTGATTCAGAAACAGCTTGTAAGACATCGGAAACTGTATGTTGCTTTTATTGATTTCCGTAAAGCATTTGATACGGTTCATAGAGAGAAACTATGGAAAACTTTAGGCAACAATGGTATTAAAGGAAAAATTGCCTGGGCAATAGAAAGCATGTACGCTGTTGTCAGGACTCGTGTTCGGGCAGGTGGTGATATATCTGAAATTTTCTTCTGCCCACATGGCCTTAAGCAAGGTGAAGTATGCTCACCTGTCCTGTTCTCCTTGTTCATTAATAATAATAATAATAATAATAATAAGGAACATTTAGTGCGCTTAATCTTAAACAAAAGCCCTAAGTGCTTACAGCAATAAGCCCTAACACACACACAGACACACACACACACACACACACACACACACACACACACAAACACACACACGCACACACACACACACACACACACACACACACACACACACACACACACACACACACACACACGCACGCACACACACACACACACACACACACACACACACACACACACACACACGCACACGCACACACCCACACACCAGCGAAGGAGCAGAAAAAATTATGTTTTGAAGAGAGTAGTTTTGAGGGAGGACTTAAAAGAAGAAAGACTGTTTGAGTTTCGGAGTGCATAAGGGAGATTGTTCCAGCAGGAAGGAGCCTGAAAAGAAAAAGAACGTTCACCAAGTGTTCTGGCCCGAAAACGAGGGATTTGCAAAATGCGAGTGTCAGAGGAAGAGCGAAGCTGTCTAGAAGGAGTATAAGTCGACAGAAGTTTAGAGAGGTAAGATGGAGATAGTATATAGAGAACAGTGTTAATGAGTCATTAATGAACTAACTAAGGATGTCATCAGTAATGGTAGACATGGAATTCAGCTGTATCCTGATATTGTAGAACTTTTTATTTTGCTCTTCGCTGACGATGTAGCCTTATTTTCAGATAGCGTGGTAGGTCTGCAGACACAACTAAATATACTTTACAACACGTCTAAGCGCCTAGATCTGATAGTTAACCTGGAGAAATCTAATATAGTTGTTTACAGAAACGGTGGCTATCTTTCCATGAATGAAGAATGGTATTTTGGAGAAGAAAAGTTAAAAATTGTGAGCATGTACAAATATCTAGGAATATATCTAACAACAAAGCTATCTTTTCAGCCTACATTACGAGATCTCGCAGATCGCGCTAAAAAGGGTATTTGTGTTATTATGAAACTTCTATGGTCCATTGGAGAACATTCTCCAAACATATTCTTGAAAATGTTTGATTGCCAGATTCAGCCAATTTTGACGTACGGCTCAGAAATTTGGGGACTGTCACAGGACCAAGAATGCATTGAAAGAGTGCATCTGTCTGCTTTGAAAAGGTTTATGGGTGTTCATCCAAAGTCTCCAAGACATTTAGTTTATGGAGAAATTGGAAGGTTTCCCATTTTTGTCAACACATATTCTAGGTGTGTTAAATTTTGGCTGCGGGTGGTATATATGAATGATGATAGGTATCCAAAAAAGGCGTATAAAATGCTTTTGTCCTTGCAGAGGCAAAACTATACCACTTGGGCCTGCAGAATTCGTAATGTTTTATATGAATTTGGTTTTGGTGTCGTTTGGGAGGCACAGTGTGTTGGAAGCATTAATTTGTTTATGAGAGAATTCAAACAGAGATTGATTGATTGTTATAATCAGAATTGGCATGCTTCCTTGCAGTCTCACGAATTTTACAGTGTTTATTCGCAATTCAAGAGCACATTGATTCTCAGCCCTTATATGTATCTTATTAAGAATGTACAAATTCGAAGAACATTTGCAAGATTTCGGATTGGAATGTCTCCTCTGAAGTCACATTTCTTACAGTATATAGAGAACAGTGTTAATGATAAATTATGTCCGTTCTGCAGAAACACACCAGAAACTGAATTGCATTTTGTTCTTGTATGTCCTCTGTACGATGAAATAAGAAATGAATTTATTCAGCCCAAATATTTCCATAAGCCATGTATGTTTAAATTCTACCTACTTATGTCAAGTGAAAACGAAGGTGTTGTTTTACGGTTATCTAATTTTGTTTACAAAGCGTTAAACTTAAGGATGCAGTTTATTCAGTTTAAATGATTCTTGTTGTGCTATTGCTCCCATGTTATGGGCCAGAGGCCTGACATTAAAACATTTTTGACTTTGACTTTGACTCTCTCTCTCTCTCTCTCTCTCTCTCTCTCTCTCTCTCTCTCTCTCTCTCTCTCTCTCTCTCTCTCTCTCTCTCAATTCCCTATAACGATGTTGAATTTAAATTTCTACATAATGCCATGCCATATGAAAAATGCTTACAATTTATGCCTCGTTACATCTTTCCATCTCTCTTGTCCTCTCCTCATCCTCCCCCCCCCCCCTCTCTCTCTGTCAGACTTTCAATGTCTCTCTCTCTCTCTCTCTCTCTCTCTCTCTCTCCTCTCTCTCTCTCTCTCTCTCTATATATATAATATATAATATATATATATATATATATATATATCTGGTCGTCGTCGTCATCATCATCATCATCATCATCATCATCATCATCATCATCGTCATCATCACCTGATCATGCTTACTGATAACCGCAAAAAGTCCACCCGTCCTGCTCCCCCCCCCCCCTTCCCCCCTCCACCCCTCCTTCTGTCCTACATTCTGTGACCTTTCACGCACTACTCTAGTGGCCAATGTCCTCATGTTCAAGTTCATCTTGAAATCATTGCTTGTGGTGTGTTTACGTCAAAGTCAATGGTATCAGCAAATTCACGGTGGTGCTGCCCTTTTGAGGCGTGGGGGGGGGGGGGGGGGGGAGGGAGGGGGGGGGGGGGGGGGGAGGGGGAGATCTCCCTTTTTGGCTCTACGACTAAACATTTGGGTCTATCGTAGTCAGGAAGAAGTTTCGTAGTGGTATCTTGCACTTGTCAGGTCAGAATATAGCGTGTTAACTCCGAATACCACCGAAGTGATTTTTGCAGCAGTGCAGCGTCTCCTCTGGTGAGGTGCATCATGGCGATTTGATGTTGATTGCTCTCTGTGCCTACTGTGCTGAGGCTGTGGTTGAAACCTTGGTGTGGCTGTATATTATGGGAAAGCCAAATTGAGCAGCATACTGGAAGATGCAAAAAGGATGAAATGGCATACATGAAATGAAATAGATAAGTAGAGTGAAATATAAAAAAAACATGATAAAGAAAATCACACACACACACACACACACACACACACACACACACATACACACGCACACACACACACTATCTCTCTCTCTGTCACACACACACACACACACACATATACACACGTGCGCGCGCGCGCGCACGCACGCACGCACGCACACACACACACATACACACACACACACACACACACACAACAGAGCTTACTCCCAAGTCACTCGTACTTACACTCTGCACTTTCTCGTACATTAAGCAAGCCAATCAAGATGGGCTAATGGGACGACACGGCTTTCGAACGCCTTGGAACCACGATACTTTCAATAATCGGATTTCGCGGTGACTTGAGCAATACTGGCTGGCAGTGCCTGATGTCAATGGCAAATCCGCTTTGACTGATCGGCGTCCATTCAGAAATGGGGGCGGGAAGGTTCTGCCTGGCAACCTCCCCTCAAGGGACAGAACTCCTGGATTCTGTCACGATTGGTTAGGACCCTTGGTCGTACACAAAAATGCGCAGCACGTGTTAAGTGTTTGAGCTGTATTTACTCTGATATATGTAAACAAACTCCGATGATCATGGTGATAATGATGACGACAGTTGTGAGGATGATGATGATAACAGTGAGCTGATAACGTTTTTTATTTTTATTTTTTTAAATTATGACATTCGGAGTTTGTTTAGGTTTACATCAAAAATTGACATTTCAAACAGGGATTGTGTCTGATTGTAGCGTGGGGTGTGTGAATACACGCACAGGAGGCTGAGCGCTCTGTTAGAAACGCGGTCACTTGACCATGACCCTTTTTAATCATACGTTGCGTTCTGCTCAGCAGCATACGAATGGACAATGATCATTAACGGACAAAGGCAGAATTCATCCTACAAAGCCCCAATACTTTATTCGGAACTATTTGTTTTTGCTTGCAGTTTCTTTGGGTTCAATTCTAGCTACACAGTAAACAAAGACAAAGATATCAAGGAGAACTGGTGATTTAGAAAATCTTTGCAGAAGTTATATTTGCTGTTATTATCTGAAAATGTTTTTAACCTAAATTTAGGCCTACTGTCAGCTGCTTCTGGGGTTCTTTTTTCGCCTGAAACTGGGAAAAATAAGAAAACACAGCAAAAGAAAACCAAAAGGATTACTGGGTTAATTTCACACACCCAAAAAATGACTTTGCTATAGGATATTTTCTGACTCTGTATTACTTGCGTCCGGGATGATTTTTTTTTTTTTTTTTTTGGTAAGGAAATGCGTTACTCTGCACAACTTTAAACCATCTTGTTGACTCCATTTCATAATATTTCTTTTATAAATATGTTATGCTGCAATGGGCTATTTAAAGGAGCTGCACTGAAGTCCTTCAAAATTTCATGAGAAACTATGGTCTGCGTGGATGGACACATTATCTCCACAGTGGTCAAAGTAATATCTGGGCTTTCAGAGTTTATGAGGTCCCAGACGTGTTCAAATTCATGCAAAGTCATTGACATTTTTTTTCAAAGAAGGACGCCACAACATGAACACTGCAACAAAGGTTTTGTTTGTTTGTTTGTTTGTTTTTTGAACGTGCTCTCTTGAACCTATGCCAAGATATAGGCTATCACCAGTCAATCACTGCATTTCTAGTGGTTTATGAGGTTCGGTACCCACGCAGAGGCGGGTGAACCTTCACTGTCCAACCGCAGGCTGAAACTGTCTTTGAATTATTATATCCGACTGTTCTCAGAACCAGAAAACCCTGCCTATGACTGTGTCTTTGACCCTCCGTTCCAAAGTAAGTTTGAAAACAACCCTAAATGTATTCCGCCGTTTGGTCTTCGTATGCAGCCTCACGTGCGGAATGCAGGTCTAGACCTGGAGTAGTTTTCCGATTTTTCCAAGTTTCCGGATCAACCTCCGTGGACCTTTTTCACACCAGAGATTTGCTTCGATCTTGCAGCTTTTCGCAAAGAGTCTACCAGCTCTCTGGCGTACAAGGCATTGTATGCTGACCTCTGTTCCAAATTCCCATCCTATCAAAAAGTTTTTACTGACGGTTCCAAGTCTGAGGATGGAGTGGCCTGTGCAGCCTACTGCCCTGGGGCTCCTTCTCAGATACTGTTGGAACATATACATTCAGATGCTTCTGTCTATTCTGCTGAACTTACTGCTCTGGTTCTGGCTTTGAAGATAATCTCACATTCTTCAAAGAGGGACTTTCTGGTTCTGTCGGATTCGCTGTCAGCTTTGGAGGCCATAGCTGGCCGCAACCTTCAGCATCCAGAACTTTTACTTTTTTTTAAAACTTTTAGCAAGTTGAAGGCAGACGGTTACAACATTACTCTTGCTTGGGTTCCAGGTCATGTTGGCATCGGCGGGAACGAAATGGTTGATCGTTTAGCCAAGAACGCCACAAGAGAGAAACTGTCCAACACTTATATCCCCTGCTCAGATGTGAAACCCAAAATTAATGATTATGTGAGAGACCTCTGGCAAGAGGATTGGAACACACAGACGAATAACAAACTCTTTCAGATCCGTCCAAACCTTAAGGACTTCCTCCCATCCACGTCGGGAGGTCGTAAAGAGGAAACGGTTCTGTGCCGGCTACACACCGCCATTCGTATTTTACCCATGCTTACCTTTTAAAGAGTGAAGAAGCTCCGTGGTGCATTCCATGTCATGCGCCACTCACAATGAAACATGTTCTTTTAGAGTGTTGGGACTTGCACGATGTGAGACACAAACATTTTACGGCGGAGTCCATGAAGATCCTGTTCAGGATGTCCCGCCTGATGTGATCCTTGACTTTTTGAGAGAGATTGACATTTTTCATCTGATTTAAGATTTTACGGAAGAAAGATTTTTAACGAAGTTTCTGGTACGTTTCTAGACGATGTCATTTAAAGAGATGTGTGAAAGTTTTTTTTTTTTTTTTTTTTTTTTTTAAATGACTGGTGAGTTGATTTTAACGTGGTGACAGCCCTGATGTGGCCCTTTGCGGTCGGCTGGGCTATAAGCAACATTATCTTATCTTATCTTATCTTACCCGTTTGTGCAAACCCAGTTTGCTTGAATTTACTGACCCTTGAGGAGACCAAAATAGTTCTGCTCTAACCATGGTTTTTGTTTTCTTCTTCTTTTTGTTTGTTTGTTGTTGGTTGATTTCAGCCTCGACTGACAACTTTTGGTGTGCATCTGCTTGCAGTTTCAACAAAATGTGGAAACCTGGACCTCAGGACTTTGAATCAAAGTGAAATAGATGCTGGTGATTCTCAATGGATATTTACATGATAGTTTATCCATATAGATCTGTCTTAAGGAGACAAAGTGAATCAAGTGATCTACTTGGTCTGTTGTCCAAGGATTTACATCAAGGAAACGGATCTAGTTTGAACCGTAAGCATGGTGTGGGAAGAGCACCACGATATCTTATCCTGTCCACCTTGTACACATAAACCGTCTCTATGGTGCTCTGCAACATCATCTGTATTGAAGTGTTTGTACGTTCTAGTTCACAAGCGAAAGGAGGGCGTGGGGTGGCGTGGGGGTATGGGTGGGGTGGGGTGGGGAAGGAACTTATCTCGCCTTGAATGGAAATACATAACTATTGTCGTTCAGCAATGTTATTTCGAGGGCGGGGGTATAGATCTAATGGTGTCATAGTCAATTTCCTTTGATTCCTTGTGTCTGTTTTAGTTAACCCAAAGGATCATCTCAGAAGTGGAACTGGGTAAGAATGAATTTTAAATGTTAGTAACAGCGCACCGCCAAAAAAAAAAAAAAAAAAAAAGTAGACAAACGAATCACAAGGCAAAACACGGCGCGTTTCGACCCCTTAAGTCTTCTTCAGGCAAGATACAAAACATTTAGGACAGGGAAAATGAATGGGCGAGCAATCACTTGTCTTCATCCACTTCAGTCTGCAGTCGCCTCACTTTGCAACTAGATCTAACGATGAATGACTTCCAGTCGCCCCCTTTTTGTACTCCCAGTTCTAATAGAACAGGGAGTCAGGAGTACTTTACAATGGGAACGAAGAAATGCTGTCTGTTTGTCTGTCCGTGGTCAAAATGTGTTCCACTCGCTACAGACAAAACGTCTGGGCCGATCTTTCTGAAAATGTGTAGGTATCTTCATTATGGGGCACGGATGATGCCTGATGTTTTATTTTACCAGAATAGCCGTTACTAATGGCTATAATGGCCCCAGACGGTTTTTCTTCTTTATGGAATATCTCTCAAAGTACTTCGCCGATTTCTTATCTCAGTGACGAAATACATTATGACTCATGGTTGAGTGTGACGTGGGTTTTTTTTTTTTACTATTATGACGCAAGTTTGATTGTGGACGTGTTTTTACACGCGTGTTCAAGATAGATCTAAACTGGGAGTGCGTTTATATGCTTTGCATCTTGTTATTTTCTGCAGCGTGTCGATGCTTTGTGTGCACATACATGTACACGGAACACCCATACATGCGTGTGAAAGCTGGAGCTGAAGAAGCAATGTGTCGATCATACCTGCATCACACTTTGTCACCCACCTCCCTTTCCTCCCCCCCCCCCCCCCCCCCCCCCCCCCCCCCCCCGGCTATGTGATTGATGCCTGTGTGTGTGTGTGTGTTTGTGGTGGGTAGGTGTTTGTATAAAGTTTATTCATTTGAAATGTTTGTAGCCTACATATGTTGTTCTTTGTCAACGCCTAGAACCTTTGATAAGGCGCTCTAGTGTCACTGCTCAGGTAATCTCTGATTACACTTACTTCTGTGCAGACATGGTCATCACGGGCCGATCATTTTGTGCGGGGAAGGTGCATGCTATGTGTAACGTGTCATCCATACCAACGGCCAAACTGGCCTTCTCTTCCGAAAGTTGGTGATGGGATTTACGTGTGTGCAAGGTGTTGTGCGTGCGTTCACACACGAAACCTCGCTTTATAGTCTCATTCGAAGGACTGTATGGGGAATGGAGTCAGAACCAATGTTAACTCCGAGGGAAAAATTCCCCTGTACCAAAATACGAACCCGCAACCCAGGATCACGAATCCGGCGCTCTACCAACTGAGCTATTCATGCCCCCTGAAATCAGTTTGATAGCTTTTACGTAATCTTGACACACAAACAAACAGACGTGAATGAACACATTTGGTGGAAGTAA
>CM031612.1:68748853-68781353 GCA_018398815.1 Conus ventricosus | reverse complement strand
TGTGATGGGAGTGATACCATGACATAGTAGTAATTGTATTGTACCTTGCGTTTGCCTGTATTGTGTATAAATCATTGCTTCAAGTTCATCGATGTTAACAGCGCAATGGTTTGTCGAATTTCCTGTAATAAAACAGTTTGACACGTGCGAAACAAATTAGTTTGAAAACGAATCAGACCGAGGAAGAATGTCTTCCGTTTTCAGCAGATTTGTTTCGTGAATTCACCAGCGGACAGGTGTAGAAAAGATTAAATGGCGATTTTTTTCCCGACTTAAATGAACCGGACAATAACGAGTTTGAAACTTTATCCACGTTGTCTGCTCCATCATGGTTGCTAAGGAAGCGCTTCCTGTGTTGTCGCCATATTGGAACATGTGATCCTCCACCCTCCCTTTACAGTTGTTTTGTATGCATCAACAGCAAAAGAAAGTATCCCCCTTATCCCCAGTTGTTGCATATACACAACATTTGGTACATGTGCATGAGCTCACTTTCTGTGAGAACCAAGCATGTAGGTTCTAAAAGGAAATGAGCACCAGTCCATCATAATCTTCATCTTTGAGACAGGTCTATTGAAATATAGTGTTTGCAGTGATTGGTTGTTTAAGTTTTCTGAAGAAAATCCTGATTTGGAGTCTCACCCTCAGGCAGACAATCAATTAAGTCGGTAAATAACTTGCCCAGAATATAGTTTTGGGGGGCCGATAGCTCAGTTGGTAGAGCGCCGGACTCGTGATCCTGGGGTTGCGGGTTCGAATTTCGGTATGGGGGGATTTTTCCCTCGGAGTTAACATTGGTTCTGACTCCATCCCCCCTATAGTCGTTCGGATGGGACTATAAACCGAGGTCTAGTCTGTGTCACATGCACTAAAGACCATACACAGACTCTAAAGATCCCGATGCTCATGTCCTAAGACGGGTGAGTACCGGCTACACGAAAATACACAATGCATGCAACCTGTGTGCCAGAATAGTCTACTTGAAGACTGTGGGCACGGGGCAGGTTAAACATCCCCATCTGGAAGGAAGAAGAAGGATACAGAGGGCTAAACTGCACTTTTATCCAGCTTTTATTTGGTGAATGAGGGAAACCATGTGAATCTCTCTCTCTCTCTCTCTCTCTCTCTCTCTCTCTCTCTCTCTCTTTAAATTTGACCTCTTCATCCCATCAACAGTGCAGATCTGGCCTCTGTAATTGGCTAGGCTATAATCATATTAAAACGTGACTTGACTGCATCTTGTTATGTAGACTTGAATGTTTGTCTGTCATGAAATCAGATCAATCAAAAGTTAAATAGTACTTTCAGAATGTGAGAGAAACATGTTCACTACTATTAATATTTTAATCAGTGCCAAGTGAAATAATGAATCTAGGGTATTGTTTTTAAATTAAATAAGTAGATTAAACCATCAGTACCACAGCCACCATCACCATCAAACTAAACAAAGAAGAAAAAAAAATAACACAGCAAGTCCAAATAATGAACATTTTGTTTTTAAAGAAATCAAGGAGAAGATGGCTGATATATATATATATATATATATATATATATATATATATATATATATATATATAGATCAGTATATTTAAAATGCCTAAAACAATTTTTTAAGTGCTCAACCCCTTGGGAAGCAACATTAGTTAAAACAAGTTAAAAGAGGAATCTTATATATATATATATATATATATATATATTATATATATATATATATATATATATATATATATATATATATATATATATGTGTGTGTGTGTGTGTGTGTGTGTGTGTGTGTGTGTGTGTGTGTGTGTGTCAGTGTGTTGTACACACATGACAGCCCTTTGCGGTCGGCTGGCCTATAAGCAACATTACCTTACCTGTTGATCTCATAACTGACTGTTCTGGTCACATTCCAGAGAGAATTAAAAGACTGAACTGCACATTGATATCTGCTGACTGCATCTTGGTAACCAAACTCATTGCCTCTAAAGTTTCAATCTCTTTAAAACACATGATCTGTACAGTGGAATGGATGCTGCTGTCTAAGTTGTTAATGTTGCTAAACCAGCCACAGTCATGTTAAATGGATTGTCATCTGTACATCTGTAAATTAAGTTATTGTTTTTGCCAGGCATACTTGATGCTATAGGGAGAAAGAAAATTGTAGCTACAATTGAAGCACATAGAAATGGTGTCTGCAGGAGGCAGGGCAGAGAGCTAGATAGTTGTCTGAACTCATTTCTTCCTTATTAACGGATTTGGAAACAAAATGTAGGGTTGGTCTTGAAGAATAGGACTGTAATTAATGAATGGTGTGGATGGGCAGTTAATGGGTTAATCATTTATAAGATTGTTAGATTCCACACCCCCACACCCCCATACCCCCTGCCCCAGTTTTTTCTCATTGCAGTTTTATGAGGATTATTGTTTACCATTAGAAAAGCTCCTAATCCTAGCCTAACAGCCTTTTTTTCTCCTGAAGAGGAGTGAAATTCTCTTAAGACAGAGTTTGATTCCCTCTGCTTGGTGAGGTGTTAAAGAAATGTACTTCAGTCCTCTCAATCTGTGAGATGCACTTAATGACTTGACATTTGAAGTTACATGAGGGTGCATACACTTGTTGGCAGCCAACGTGTTCAGCTGAGGAATTCCAACCAACAAGCAACAACAAACAGGAAATCTAGAGCATTGCATGAGTCCTATGTTATCAAAGTGAATTTTTCTCTAATTTGGTAATGTGATAGTATGTATGAGTACTATGACCTTGTTCAAGTTGTAGTGTTTTGTTGTTGTTGTTTGTTTACGTTGTTGTTGTTTTTTTCAGTGATAAAATGCATGTTATGAAAATTTGTAAATATTTGAAAGATCACCTCAAACAGGCAATTCATGTAACTTACTGTATCAAATCCAGATGCTGAGCAATGAAACAATATCACTGCTCTTGATGTGAAGTGATAATGTTATGTATGTGAAGTGATAATGTAATGTTATGTGTATATATATATATATATATATCTCTCTAATATATAAATGGCAAATTCTGTCTGCGTGTGTGCGTGCGTGTGTGTGTCTGTGTACGCTATAGACTCAAAAACGGCTCAACCGATTGTAATGAAATTTGGCAGGTACGTCTGTTGTGACCGAGGATGGTTTTGGGCTAATCTCTTAAAAAATAAAACCGTTAAAAAAACTGTTATAACGGTTTCAAAGACATCTTTTTCCCCTGCTTTTCTTCAAATAGCCGTTGTGACATTGCACACGTACAGGACTACTTCTCTAAAATGAGAACCGTTATTTGGCAGTTACAAAAACCGTTATTTATAACAGTTAAAAACCGTTAAAAACACCAAACCCTATAAAAGAAACTGTTTAAAACCCGATCTTCTTGAAATTTAGCAGGTACGTCTGTTGTGACCCAAGGATGGTTTTGGGCTTTCTTTTTCTTTCTTTCTGCGTACGCAGGCTGATACTCCTGCGGACACTCCCTGTATAGCCAGGCAGTGGAGTTTTGTGTGTATGACCCTTTTTTATCCCGCCATTAAGGCAGCCATACTCCATCTTCGGGGAAGGTGCATGCTATGTGTCACGTGTCATCCATACCAACGGCCAAACTGGCCTTCTCTTCCGAAAGTTGGTGATGGGATTTTACGTGTGTGCAATATGTTATGCGTGCGTTCACACACGGAACCTTGGTTTATAGTCTCATTCGAAGGACTATATGGGGAATGGAGTCAGAACCAATGTTAACTCCGAGGGAAAAAATCCCCCTATACCGAAATTCGAACCCGCAACCCCAGGATCACGAGTCCGGCGCTCTACCAACTGAGCTATTCCGGCCCCCGGGATGGTTTTGGGCTAATCTCTAAAAAAAAAGAAAACCGTTAAAAACCGTTAAAAAATCGGTTATAACGGTTTGAAAGACATCTTTTCCTCTGCTTTTCATCAAATGGCCGTTGTGACATTGCACAGGTACATCGAACCTAGAGGGACATCTCCCGAGTAACATAGGGTCATTGGACAGTTTCTACGACAGTTATTTATGACCGTTAATTAAAAACCGTTAACAACACGTACCCCCCTAAAAACGATCAAAAATACAATCTTTTCTGATGTTGGCGGCAAAAGGAGTCGTCGGATCGCCACCAAACTTGGCATGAGTCTAGAGGGACATACTGTGGATAACATTGGGTCATTCGATAGTTTTTATGACCGTTATTTATCACCGTTAAAAAGCGTTATTTTCTAAATTTAGACCTTTCTTGATGAAATTTGGTATACTGGTGTAGTTTTAAATGCTGAACAATGATGTACAACTTACACGAACCGAAACTTAAAATTGACCGTTAAAAACCGTTATTATATAAATTTAGACCATTCTTGATGAAATTCGGTATACAGATGCAGTTTAACACGCTGAACAATGATATACAACTTACACGAACCGAAACTTAAAATTGACCGTTAAAAACCGTTATTATATAAATTTAGACCGTTCCTGATGAAATTCGGTATACAGATGCAGTTTTACACGCTGAACAATCATACACAACTTATAGGAACGGAAACTTTAAATTGACCGTTAAAAACCGTTATTATATAAATTTAGACCGTTCCTGATGAAATTCGGTATACAGATGCAGTTTTACACGCTGAACAATGATATACAACTTACACGAACGGAAACTTAAAATTGAGCGTTAAAAACCGTTAAGATCCGTTATTTTCTAAATTTAGACCTTTCTTGATGAAATTTGGTATACAGGTGCAGTTTTACACGCTGATCAATGATAGGCAACTAATATGAACAGAAACTTTAAAATTGACCGTTAAAAACCGTTATTATATAAATTTAGACCGTTCCTAATGAAATTCGGTATACAGATGCAGTTTTACACGCTGAGCAATGATATACAACTTACACGAATGGAAACTTAAATTGAGCGTTAAAAACCGTTAAGATCTGTTATTTTCTAAATTTAGACCTTTCTTGATGAAATTTGGTATACAGGTGCAGTTTTACACGCTGATCAATGATAGACAACTAATATGAACAGAAACTTAAAATTGACCGTTAAAATCCGTTAATTTCTCAATTTAGAGATGGTAGTCAGCAGAGGATTCAGAAATACACCGAAGTTATGATGCTCTGCAATACCCTCTTATTTTTGTCTTTCAACAAGAGCCATGGTCAGACATTTTCATCCCATGGGGCAGATCTGACCGTTCCGTGTTTTACACATAGAATGTTCTACGTTGCAGCATCACGAACTGGAAGCGCAGAAACACCGACTATACTTGCGCCAAACAGGGAGACCAGAAATGTTGTCAACCCAGAGGCCCTCCAATAGACATGATACATCGTGAAAATGCAATCTTTTCACAGAGTTGTCATGTTTGAGTTGGGTTTAACGTCCGTGCCAAAATCAAGGATATGCAGACGGGTGGTCCTCACATTAGCCTGACCCTGCAGGGCCAGGGTGGATATCGGGGTGAACTATGGTTATTTTAGCTGAAAAGATTCCACGTGAAAATTTCCAAGACCAAACCGGGATTCGAAACCACGACTTTGGATCATGAGTCCAGCGCCTTATCCACTAGGTTATGGCGGCCCTAATAATAATAATAATAATAATGGGGATTTATATAGCGCCTTCCACGGCACAAGGCGCTTTACAAAGGCAGAAAAAATACAATTGCTAAATGTAAAAAAAATGCATTGAAAAACGGCTCAGAAATGAAAAACAAAGGCTCTCTCCCATTCTCTCCCACGCGCACACACACTCTCACGCACAGACACACAATACACAACAGCCGCAACAAACACAAACTACTAAGCGATCCACAAAAACAACAAGAGTCAATCAACTATCTGGTAATGACTGTCTTCTTAGTATTGTTTGAAAAGGTGGGTTTTCAGGGAGGTTTTGAAGGAAGAAAAGGTTTGAGAATGTCTTAAGTCATAGGGGAGTTTATTCCAGAGTTTGGGAGCTGCGTATGAGAAAGCTCGTTCGCCATGCTGTTTACGATGGGGACGGTAACTGGGAAAGCGGAAGGTCCTGGTGTCGGTGGAGGAGCGGAGCGTTCGTGATGGGACATATACTTGAAGGAGATCGGAAAGATAGGCAGGGGCATCGCCAGTGAAAATCTTGAAGCAGAGACAACAACATTTGTATTTAATTCTTTCTTCAACGGGGAGCCAGTGCAACTTTTTCAGGAGAGAGCTGCAGGGTTGGGTCCTAGGAGATTTGCAAATGAGACGGGCTGCAGAGTTCTGTACACGTTGGAGGGGTTGGATGACAGTTGAGGGACAGCCAAGGAGAACACAGTTGCAGTAATCTAGCCTTGAAAGGATGTATGATGAAACGAGAGTTTTTGTGGCGTCTTCAGTGAGATAGGGTCGAATAGCAGCAATTCGTTTAAGTTCCATGTAAGCTAACTGACAAGTTTTTGTGACATGCTGTTTCATTGAGAGGTCACTATCAAGGAGAACACCAAGGTCACGAACAGTGTTTGAAAATTCAATAGTGCTGGAACCTAATGTCAAAGAAGAAGGGAGCGGATCAGGGCCATGATGTGACCGCTTTGAAAAACGGATGGCTTCAGTCTTCTCACAGTTTAATTTAAGCTTATTTGCTGACATCCAGGTCTCAATATCAGAAGTACAAGATTGAAGAGTAGAAACAAGGGGTGAGTAGTCATCGATGACAGAGGAATGGAGCAGCTGAGTATCATCCGCAAACATTTCGTGTGAAACGGAATGGCCGTGGATGACATTAGACAATGGAGTGGTGTACAAAATAAAGAGGACAGGTCCCAGCACGGATCCCTGAGGCACGCCAAACTGGAGGTTAGATTCATCAGAACGGTGGTCACCTACTTGAATGAACTGTTTCCTATCTAGAAGATAAGAACGAAACCAATTTAAAGCTGTTTCCCTGATGCCACATGTGTATTTCAAACGAGAGAGAAGGATTTCATGGTCTATGGTGTCAAAGGCTGCCGAAAGATCTAGCAAAAGAAGGACAGAAATTTTGTTTTCGTCTAAGGAATTTAGAATATCATTGAGAATGCGAAGGATGGTGGTCTCCGTGCTGTGCCCAGGGCGATAGGCTGACTGATGTGGTGTGAGGAGGTTGTTTGAGGCCACAGTTGTCATTTTGGAGCACTTCAATCGAGGAATTGATAATGCATCGGTAAGTTCATTAAGAACAGGCATCCCTCTATCGACTGTGTATCGTATTACGAAAAAAAATTGTGAAGTAAAATTGATTGAGAGGCAAGAAGGGTCATAGAGCAGGGTGAGGACAGCTACCCCAAGTACAGGAGATGCGAGGAGTCTGATGGAGGACATACTGGGACTGTGAAGCTTGGACAGAGAGAAATCATCGTCACCAACCAGTGGGTTGTCCCCTACAACCCTTACCTCCTACATTAGTTCAACTGCCACATCAATGTGGAAATATGCAGTAGCATAAAATCCATCAAGTACGTCCTGAAGTATGTCAACAAGGGCACAGACCAAGCTGTCTTCCAACTCCAAGCCACTCAGGCTGGTGAAGGAGCAGCTGAACAACCTCCAGTCGTTGATGAGATCCAAATGTACCAGAATGCCCGCTAAGTAGGCAGCATCGAGGCGACCTGGACACTCCTGGGATTTGACCTGCATGAGCGCCACCCCATGGTGCAGAGACCCGCTGTCCATTTGGAGAATGGACAATGGGTCTACTTCAATCCACACAACGCAGCGCAAAGAGCACAAGGCTCTCCCCCAGAAGCAACCCTTACCGCCATCTTTAGCCTATGCTCTCAAGACCCTACAGCACGAGAGCTGAAGTACGTGGAAGTCCCTGAGCACTTCACATGGATGTCCACTCAGAATATGTGGAAGAAACGACAAAGGGGCACTGCAATCCGGCGATTGTACAGCATCAGTCCTCGCCAGGGAGAGTGCTACTTCTTGAGGCTTCTATTCAACGTTATGAAAGGACCCCGTTCGTACGAGGAACAGAAGATTGTCAACGGCTATGTCCACAACATTTTTCGAGATGCTTGCAATGCTCCTTGGACTCCTAGAAGATGACAGTCATCTACAACTTGCCCTGGAGGAAGCCTCCATCTCTCAGAGACCCCGACTGCTGCGTGACTTCTGTATTATCCTGGTGGCTTGCAACCCCAGTAACCCAGGCAACCTGTGGAACCTCTTCAGAGACCATCTTGCTGAAGATGTCCTCTTCCAAGTCCGAAGAGATGTCTATTATGAAGCGCAGTACACAGATGCCATCTACAACCAAGCTCTTACTGTGATTCAGCACAAACTCTTCCTTCTTGGGTGCAAGTCTACAGAGGAGTATGGGATGCCAACAGTCACACAACAACAAACTGTGCCTCGAGAATACTACCGCGAGACCAATTACGATACTACTGCACTCCGGGCAGCAGCTGATGACCAGCTGAAGAATCTGACAGCTGACCAGAGAAACGTGTGAGACAGCTTTATGACCATGGTTGAGCAGAGGCAGGATCCCACAGCAAGCAGCACCATAATGTTCCTTGATGCTCCATGAGGGACAGGAAAGACCTTCATCCTGAATCTTATCCTGAACAGGATCCGCTCCATGGGCAAAATAGTGCTAGCCACTGCTTCCACTGGCATTGCCGCTACTCTTTTGCCGGGTGGGCGGACAGTACATAGCACTTTCAAGGTCCCTTTGGATGCCGACAAGCAAGAAACGCCAACCTGCTCTGTCAGCGTGAGTCAACGTTGGCCAAAGTCATCAAAGAGGCTGCAACCGTCATAATTGATGAAGCTCCCATGACCCACAAAGCTGTCTCGAGGCCATGGACTCTACGCTGCAGGACATCACCCAAGTGCACAGGCCAGTGGGAGGCATCTCAACGCTGTTCTGGGGACTTCAGGCAGATCCTCCCTGTCGTCCTCAATGGCACCAGATCCACCATTGTCAACACCTGTCTGAAGAAGTGGCGAGCATGATTGTTAAATGTCTAACCACCAATATGAGAGCCCACCTGTCTGGAAACCCCCAGACAGCCAGCTTCGTCAAACTTCTGCTTGACATTGGCAATGGTGCCATTGAGTCATGTTTCCAGATACTATATTGGTCCCACAACACTATGCCAGTTTTATGATAGCCAGGAGGATCTGATAGAAGCAGTCTACCCAGATCTTCATGCTCACTGTGCAGACTCGGACTGGTTAGCAGAAAGGGCCATAATCTCCTCCCTGAACGAGACTGTCAACAGGCTGAACAGAAAAATCGTAGCTGACTGTCCCTGGAGAGGAAACTCTGTACAGATCTGTTGACACGGCCAAGAATGATCATGAGGGAGTCCTTTATCCACAAGAACTCCTGAACTCCATTGAGATTTCTGGACTTCCACCACATGAACTGTTGCTGAAATCTGGAGTCCCCATTATCATTCTCCGCTGACTGGACCCGCCAAAGGTGATCAATGGCACCCGATGTGTCTTCACCAGACTGCACAGGAACGTTGTAGAAGCGAAAATATCATGTGGCCCCCATAGGTGAACCGGTGCTGCTCCCCAGAATTCCTCTGGAACCCATGAACTCACCCCTGCCATTCCAGTTCTGATGGCTTCAGTTTCCATGAAACCAGCTTTCGCTCTGACAATCATCAAGAGCCAGGGTCAGACATTTTCATCCCTTGGGGTAGACCTAACCGTTCCGTGTTTTACACATGGAATATTCTACGTTGCAGCATCACGAACTGGAATCGCAGAAACACTGACTATACTTGCGCCAAACAGGGAGACCAGAAATGTTGTCTACCCAGAGGCCCTCCAATAGACATGATACATCGTGAAAATGCAATCTTTTCACAGTTGTCATGTTTGAGTTGGATTTAACGTCTGTGCCAAAATCAAGGATATGCAGATGGCTGGTCCGTCACATTAGCCTGACACCTGCGGGGCCAGGGTGGACATCGGGGTGAACTACGGTCATTTTAGCTGGAAACATTCCACGTGAAAATTTCCAAGACCAAGCCGGGATTCGAAACCATGACCTTTGAATCATGAGTCCAGCACCTTATCCACTAGGTTATGGCGGCCCCTACAGAGATGTCATTTTGGAGCACTTCAATCAAGGAATTGATAATGCATCGGTAAGTTCACAAAGTACAGGCATCCCTCTATGGACTGTGTATCGCATTACGAAAAAAATTCGTGAGGGAAAACATGATTAAGAGGCAAGAAGGGAGTGGGCGTCCGAAGAAATTGGGTTAAGTAGATGGGAGGAGCTGGGGCAATTGGTTCAGCATGGGAAAAACGAAACGAACCCAAGCTGAATTTTATTGTATTGTCTTTTAAGTGGTGAGAGAGAGGGGTGCCAGAAAATCATTGTACAGATATACCCGAGCGAAGCCGGGTACACCGGCTAGTATAATATATATATATATATATATATATATATATATATATCTATATATATATATATATAATATTACATCTGTCCTGTAGAAAGAAACTCGTGGAGAGCGTGGCAGCAGAGAGTCCTCAGAAGAGAAGCCCCCTTCAAGCAAGTGTTTCGGCCCTTATCTCCTGACACTCTAGGGGGTTGGGCCACACCCGGTTCATGACTCCGGATGTCCCTCTGCTGCCCCTTTTTTTTTCCCCCATCTTGGGACGAGCCATGGCTGGGATTCGAACCCATGACCCTCTGGACATGCTCAATTTCTACTTAATGACTCGCGCTTTAACCACTGAGCCACAGGGACACCTGATATTTGTAGGGAAATTAAGCCTTATGAAGTTCACTTTGTTCCTCCTTGACCAGATCCAGCTTGAACACCTCTCTGCCGCTTCTGCCATTGCTTTCAGGGCTCTGGTTTTTTTCTGGTAGACTATTATGTGATTAAATAATTAAGAATGGAAAATATTGTGACTTCACACTGCCTTCAAAGTTGGGCTTTGATGGACTAGTTTTGTGTTTCTTATTCAGTGCTTAAGAAGTTGTTGGTACTGGCCAGGGTTTCTGCTTTACTTTTTGAAGATCAGCATCGCAGAGCGTATGAAGAGTCTCATTTAATTTTAAAAGTCTCACTCACTCTTTGAATTGCTTTGTTTTGAAAGTCTCACTCCTAGAGTGATGGTGGTGGGTTGTAAGAGGGAGAAGATACCTGTAAAAATGATTTCACAGATGTCTCCTTGAAATGTAAGTTCTAGAGAATGCATGCCATTGTTGTTAATTCCACCTTAGGTGCCTGTGAACAGTGCAACATAAGAAGTGATGAAGAAGTAATGAATAATCTCTTTACCACTAATTTATCAGGGGACCATGTATCAGTGGATGATGTGGCCCTTTGCGGTCGCTGGGCTATAAACAACATTATCTTATGTATCAGTGGATAATGCAAACAAGGTGAAAATAACATGGAATGGGAAAATGTGTCTGTAAATGTGCGCCCTTTAAAAGCCCCAACCCAGAGGTTTGACAGTTTAAGTAAAGCAGTCCTGATTTTTCAAATGAACAACCAGAACATTCCAGGTTGGGAAGGTTACACAACCAGGTGCTATATTAGGGCCAAGAGGATCAATAATTTTAAGTCACACAGATTTAAACTGTCTGCTGCTTACATTCAAACACAGAGAATGAATATAAGAATGTTTGAGTTTATCAAAGCATCAGTCAGAAAATGTGTGATAATGATAATTACATTGGTTTTGATATGATGCAAAGCAATTATTACGTAAGTCATGAAAGTTTTTTTTATCTTGATGGAATAATTTTACAAGACATTAGGGTGAAAGTGAATTTACCTGTCCATTCAACCTAAAAAGTACAGTAATGTTTAAGTTTGACAGAGCTTCACAGGCACAAAGTACAGCATATTTATTTGACATTTTAATGAACATTGTACAATCATGTGACAATAACCAAGTGACATTCTTTGCCATTTGGTGGAAGAGTTTGTGAGAAAACAGAGTTTAATTAAGAGTAGTACCTCTGTCATTCATGCAGACCAGCCCAAATTGGTCAGGCAGAAGAGGCTGCCCAGGCTTATAGTCAGAAGTGTTGAAAAGGTTTTATGTTTTCCGTAAAGTTTTATTTTCATATTGTATCGCTTGCTTCTGCGCAGGTTTATTTTTTCTTAAATATATAGAGGTACTTAACAGAATATTGTTGTTGTTGTTGTTGTTTTTTAAATTGCCCTGAAATCATCAACTGAACAGAACAGAATGGTGCCGATTAATCGGCTTTTGATTATGTTATTGAACATCCCTGCTCCAGGGTTTAGTGTTGATATGTACTTTACAATAAAATGGTATTAAAACAGTGCAGAATGACTGTTTTCTAACCCATATGATACTTTACAATGTATCCCGCTATTGTTCAGGTAAACTTTACACTTGATTTGTGGTTTGTCTAGATGTATAGACAATGCATCTTTTGAATACTTTTCATATCTGTTTAACTTTAAGTCTTGTTATTCATGCTCATTTATGTCGTCTAGAAGTTAAAAACTGAAAAGTTAACCCAATGGCTGTTTGATCTAATTCAAATTTAAGTTTTGAAAAGGTATACCTGAAACATTGATATCAAAGATTGCAAGATTAAACTCTGTTTTTTAATGTTTTATTTTATTAGTTTTTTTTTTTAATGTGTTGTTACTTAATTTGATTTGATTTACTTATTTATTATATTCATTTATTTGTTGTGCAGGTCCGCAATGGTCATATCAAACGTATCACAGACAACGACATCCATCACTAGTCTTAGACATTGTGGGGACGAATGTCAGGTGAGAATCCTAAATGTTTTGTGAAATCAATAAGAAAGATGCAGACACTGTATTAGCAGGGTTTCTCATCAAGTGGGCTTTTTAGACGCGTAAGTAAATTCCAAGGGTTTCATTCCCCCAATTAAAACTTGGGAGGGGGGGGGGGGGGGTGGGGGGGGGGGGGGGGTAAGAAAGAAAAGAAGAAAGAAAAGAAAAAGAGAATACAAAAAAGGGAGGAGGAGGGTCTAGTAAAATGTTTTTATGCACAAATGCTTCTGCCCTAGCTGTGTCAAGAATCAAGTTACATTTTGGCACCAGAACACTAGTGGCTTTTACTAATGGGCTGAATGAGCAAAGAAAAAAAGTGTAACTCTAACCCAAAATACAGCTAGAAGTTTGGCAGTTTTGTTTGAGCCCAAGCTTGCAAACATTCACACCGTTTGATGGTGTGTGGGTTTTTTTTTTCATGCATTATTTCAAGTTTCAGTATTTATGTGAATGCTCCCTCAATACTGGATTTGAAACTCTGCTCACAGTGTAACTTATCCTAGTTTTGTGTGTGTGTGTGTGTGTGTGTGTGTGTGTGTGTGTGTGTGTGTGTGTGATGGAGAATTTATTTCTAACTCCCTCTGATAAGGGTGGAATGACTTGATGTTGCTTGAGGCAGAAGTTATCAATCATTCATGATTATTGAATTCACGGTAAATATTTTTTACATTTTATACATGTTCTGTTCACAGTCTGTCCACTGACATGCCTTTCTGCGCTGTCTTTCTTTCATCGTGCTTTACCAAACTTATGGCCCCAAAGAAACATATTTACAATAGTTCGATAAAATCTTATTTCTTAAAAAAAAATCGGGGGTGGGGGATAGGTGAGAAGAGGAGGAGGGGGGGAGGGAAGGAGAAACAGGGTTGTTTTGTGCACAAAGTTGTGCGACATAAACAGAAATAGTCATGGCTATGTACTCACTTATAAACAATAATCTGTGGGGTCCTGGACATTGTACAGGATAGTTCATTTTTTGAACAGAAATGCTGGTATATTTTTAGCAATTCATTTTTTGCAGATTCAGTTTCTGTAGAATTTTAGTTTTATTATTGCTCTTAGCATCAGAGCTTCTGATTTTGGGCAAGCACATTTTGGCACAGTTTTTGTTTAGAAAAGCAGTTTGTGGTACTTCAGCTGGGTATGCCTGCCAGGTGCACTTTGATCAGACAGTGCCAGACCATTGCAAGGAGTCTCTGTCAACATTAAACACAGTCTGATGATGCTGCAACAAAACAAATCAAAAGTTCTAGATGGAAATGCATCGCAGTTATCTGACTGACTGGGTGTTGTAAGGCTTTTTTGTTTGGGGCTTTTTTTTTTTTCTTTTGGTGGTGGTGTTGGTTCTTTTTTTTACTTGTTTTGTCTGTCATGTTACTGTTAGTTTTAGTACATTAGAATGTCATTCAGTAAATTGAGTAGTTACAAATTTTTTTTTTCTTGACAGGTACACCTATACATGAGGTAATTCAGACTAGGCCCATCTTTTTCATGATTGCCACACATTTAAACCAGCAATAGGTCATTCGACTCAGATGCCTCAAATGGATCTGAAGCTCAGCAGCATTTTGACTGGAAGAGGCATGCATGATGCAAGCTTGCAAGCAGGCTTGTATCTGTTAAGTAAATGAACACATTCACAGAATTTAGCTCACATTGTCCCAGTTGGACGTCATCAAAAAATGTCAAAGCACATCGTCAGAAAATTTCAAAACACCATTTTCCAACAACTGCTAGTGAGACAACATTCAAACAAGTATAGCTGGGGTATTTTGTTATCCAAAAGTCATTTACTAGTGTTTTTACCAGACGACATTTATTACAGTGTACTTTTGTTAAATATATACAGTTGGATTCACTGCCTTTATTCAAACAACTTCATTGCCTTTTCCTTTCACTATACAAAGTGGAGATCTCTTACACTTGCCATTCCTGTCCCCTCCCCTTCAAATGAGTTGCCTAAGCTCATTCATATATGTGTGTGTGTGCGTGTGAGTGTGTGTGTGTGTGTGTGTGTGTGTGTGTGTGTGTGTGTGTGTGTGTGTGTGTGTGTGTGTGTGATACTCAAACCTCACTGTTCAGTTTTAAAGAAGTATGGCCACTGTCTTCTCCAGAAGAGACCTGTGCCAGAGATATGAATCACAAAGAACCGGAAGCCTGTTCCTGACTGTGTACTTAAGCAGAAACATTTGGATATGAATTTCTTGCTCTTCCCCGAAGATGGAGTATGGCTGCCTTAATGGCGGGATAAAAAAGGGTCATACACACAAAACTCCACTGCCTGGCTATACAGGGAGTGTCCGCAGGAGTATCAGCCTGCGTACGCAGAAAGAAAGAAAGAAAAGAATTTCTTGCTGGTCTGAGCTACATCAGATCACATAAGTTGTAGCTTCCAGTGGTGAAGATTGCGGTTCAGGTGCCCCTACATTGTTAATTAACAGCTTGATAGAATTCTGTATATAACCTTCCACATTTTTGTTCTTGACAAATACTGAACAGGGCAAGAAACTGTTACCAGGAACAGGGCGAGAAACTGTTACCAGAATAGAACATGGTTTTCCTTTCTTTTTAGATTACTATTTGTATGTTGTGTTTATGTTGTTGCTGTGCTTGACTGTTTTAATGAATCCCCCACCCCCCCGCCTTTTTTTTTTCTTTCTTTCAGTACGACATTCATCACCTGCCCAGCAGACCCCAAGAAGACTCTGGGCATCAAGCTGCCTTTCCTAGTTATGATCATCAAGAACTTGAAGAAATATTTTACGTTTGAAGTGCAGGTAAGGACTGCTGTAGAATAGTGCTCTTGTAGGTGGTGGTGGTGGTGTTGTTGCTGTTCCTGCTGCTTTTGTTATCTGTAGCATGTGCTCAAACTGAAATTAGCTTGTTTCTATTCAGTTAATTTTGTTCTGATGTTTTGTGTTGAGTCTTTACAAAGAAATGAAGCTTGCTGCATGAGCAAGAAAAGGAATGTTCGATGAAGAAAAAAAAAAGATGAATAAATGCAGTCATTCTTCAGTTATGTGCATGTAAAGTTACTTGAACAAGGTGAGTTGATTTTAACGTGGTGACAGCCCTGATGTGGCCCTTTGCGGTCGGCTGGGCTATAAGCAACATTATCTTATCTTATCTTACTTGAACAAAACTCATAACACATCCTTTCTTGCTTTTTGAGTATGTCAGTTTTCTCCCTTAATGTATGCAGATAGATGGACACTCCAGCATGCTTGCATGTGTGTACACATACACACACACACATATGCACATACATATATACACAAACACACATGCAAACACACACACACACATACACACACATGCACGCAAACACACACACACAGACACACAGACACTTACACACACACACACACACTCTCTCTCTCTCTCTCCTCTCTCTCTCTCTCTCTCTCTCTCTCTGTCTCTCTCTCTCTCTCTCTCTCACACACACACACACACACACACACACACACACACACACACACACACACACACACAGGTAGAGAAAAGCACCCCATGCTGCATCACACCACAGACAACTCACACCCACTCCATCATGAAAATAACATCACACTATCATGTAGCATACTTATTACATAGATGTTGACGATGTGCAGGTCTTGGATGACAAGAACGTAAGGAGGCGATTCCGGGCCAGCAACTACCAGAGCACAACTCGTGTCAAGCCCTTCATCTGCACAATGCCCATGAGACTGGATGACGGCTGGAACCAGATCCAGTTCAACTTGTCAGACTTCACCCGCCGAGCCTATGGCACAAATTACATCGAGACTCTGCGAGTCCAAGTGAGGACAAAACATATTAATTTTGTTGGCTCTGTCTGTCCGTCTGTCTGTCTGTCTGTCTGTCTGTCTGTCTCTCTCTCTCTCTCTCTCTCTCTCTCTCTCTCTCTCTTCTCTGTTTACTTGCTGTCTCATAATTATACAAATTTACTCTTTTTTTTCACTGTCTCCCTGCATAATCTACTCTGTATTGAATGTAGCACATTTTGCCACTTGGTATACAGGTATACATGTCAGTATATGTTTGTCTGTATCTTCATCAATAATACACATTATTGAAAGCAAAGATGAATTTGAAAAGATGAAGGAAGGAAAGGGGTATTATCGGGTATCTTTATTCACACCAGTGTCAGCTTGAGCTCATTTGCAGTTGTTTTTTTTAAAGGTCTACCAAGGTTCTTATTTCACATGATGCTCATTGTTACCATTCTTATTTTAGTCTTGGTAGGCTTATGTATAGGGATTAAGCATGCAAGATTTAAAAGCAGTGAGTGAAAATTGTAATAAAGTGATAATTAGAAAGAATCATTTTCAGGATAAAGATGCTGTGCTTCATGAAATTCAAATAAAATGAGAATTAGAAATGATCAGTCTCAGGATAAGATAAGATAATGTTGCTTATAGCCCAGCCGACCGCAAAGGGCCACATCAGGGCTGTCAGTCTCAGGTAACAATGCTGTGCTTCATGCTGTCATTTAGTGGGCCCATTGTTTTTTATGCTTGATACAGGTTTTATAAATAAACCAAAACTTTGCACTATGCTTGTTGAGTGTTGGTGGCTTGTACTATACAATCTATCAATGATACAAAGAGAATTCAGTAAACCATATATTCATTTATAATATTAGCGTATGTTAGGTCACTTTCCTACTGTCATTCAAGAACAGTTACAGTGAATCACAAACGTATTATTCAAGAAGTGAGAGAATTCACAGAGTTGTTTTTTTTCATTTGAACTTCCACAGAACTGAGCTTGCTCTTATTTACTAACAGGAAAGGTAACAAATGTACACACTGAATGTAATATGTGCAACACTCTTACGTATCCTGAGGTAGCCCACACCATCACGTACCATCAGTATATCTTTGGGGAAAAAAGGGTATGTTTTACCAGGGGCTAGCTTACAGGAATGATGTCCTCAGTCTAATAATTCAACGTCCAGTTTGTGACACAAAAGAATTTTTTTCAAAGAATAACAAGCACCTTGGATGATTGTGCTCCATTTACAGATTTATTAGATATTCAGTGTGTATCTTTGTCATAGTCAGGGTACTGATAACTTGTTGTTCTCAGGGGAAAAAGTACCCAAGGGTAATGACACAGGGGAAGAGTTCTATCTTTTTAAACTAGTGATCAGTCTATCATGCTGCTATTTTTGCTAGCATTAAGTTTATCTCTTACCACTGGATCTCAGGAAAAAAAGAAAAGAAACATAAGCGGCAATGCTAGAGGAAAAATTGACCAAAGTGGCAATGTAGAAGAGGATATGTGTTAGTGAGTTGATACTGCAAACAGTTTGATTCTTGTCATTTTTTTGAAAGAATAGAGTCTTGGATTCTTCTGATTTTTGTGAGGAATAGAATCTTTAAATGTTTCAGATATTGAACTGTTCAGTCTGATTTAAATACACTTTTATCAAATATTGTTTTGTTGTTGTTTTTTTCTTATTTTCTCTTTTTTGCACACTAGTTCTTACAGACCTGTTTTTACCTGTATGACTTCGCTGTATTTTGTACATATGTTTGACAAAAATTTGGGCTTAGAAAAAATAAATAGAAAACAAGTACAAAAAAGAAGTCAGGGAAAGAAATCTAAAGGTGAAGTTCTTGAGCAGTCATTTCACCAATGGAGTTTAACCATGGTGGTGTCTTGGTGAGCTGCGAGCAAAGCACAACAATTCTTGCTTACTCTTGTGTGAGAAATCACACCTTGCTCTGTCTGCTTCGTAAATGAATGCCGATGCATTGGAACAAAAGTGGCGACTAGGCCCTAAAATGAATTTGGGGGGGGGGGGGGGGGGGGGGGGGGGGGGGGGGGGGGGAATTGTGCTCACCTCTACTGTTGCAAGGAATTTTAGATTTGTACCATTTTTGGACAGAAAAAAAACCCACATTTACTTGTGTTGAAAAGTACACAGTTGCAAATTCAGGGTAAACAGGTCTGTTTGTTCTCGTATCTTCATTCTCATTCTTTTATTGACTCCAAAGTACGAGTGTATCTACTCAAATCCTTGTGCATGCATGTATACACACACAAACGGCGCGCACACACACCACACACCACACACACACACACACACACACACACACACACACACACACACACAAATACACACACACACACACATGCCGCGTCATCAACTCACAAACCTGCTCAAGATGTTTGGGTAGCACAGTGCCAAGAGATGTCTGTTTGTGTTTCAGATCCATGCAACTGTCGCATTCGTCGAGTGTACTTCTCTGACAGACTGTACTCAGAAGACGAGTTGCCTGCAGAGTTCAAGCTGTACCTCCCTGTGCAAAACAAGACTAAATGAAAGGCAGACCAACTCTGATCTCTCTCTCCTTCCCTCCTTTTATCACTATGTCTTACAACAGTTTCATATTCCTCTACACCTTTCACTTACTACACAACATCTGTCCCTTTTTAGCAGTACTTGAAAAGAAGAATGTTTCGTAGCAGTTGGGAAATTGAGAAGCAGTCAAGATCTGTTCCCAATATGAAGGTGTTTTGGGGGCACAATTTCTCCAGAAGAACTTACAAATTAAAGAGATAGACGTGAAGGCAGTATCCTGTGTTCAGATCTTGTTTTTGTTAAAGATTACAGTTGCTGAAAACAGGATGGTAAAGAAGACACGGTTAGGCTTCTTTATATCGGTGTGTGGACGTGACTGTTGATCTTTATTTCATGTAATTGGTTGGTAACGTGGAAGGAGTTACTGCTGAAAAGGACAGGATAATGAAAGGAAAAGAACTGATGATCTGTGTCAAAAGTTAAAACAGAAAAAGACAATCCAAATTTGTTTAAGTGTTTTGGAAAAAAAAAGGAATCCTGGTAAAGCTTATACTTCAGCGTGGTTGAATGTGAACTCAGGTTGTCCTCTCCATTTTGTTTATTGTTGTTTTAATGATGAGAGAATGACAGATATGTTCACTGTACTTTTCCTTTTATTTTTTTTATGACATGAAGATGCTAAACATCTCCAGCTCTCGACCTGAAACTCGTGAGAATGCTTTTTTTTCTTCCATATTTTGATTTTGTCTTGTTCCTGTTTTTGTTCCATTGTTACTGTTTTTTTTAATAATATATTCTCATGTGTAAAAAGTCATTCTCAGTTGTATGGAGATGCAAGAATTTAGGTGGGATGTTGGGAACACAATGCAATGTCTTGTTTTATCTTGCAAAACATTTTGCCGCTTTATTGATGTACCTTGTATTTCTCATTTCTCATTAATCACATTTTCCCAGCATCCCACCTAAACTGATTCGCCATATGCGTATGTCTGCATGCACACAAGTACTTGGAACACATTGGAATAAACATGTGACCGTTGTCATATGCATTTTATTAGGTTTATTTGTAAATACCCACTCAGAATTAGCGAAAAAATAAATATACATGTTCTGTCCATATTGTTTCTGTGGACTTATTCTGTGTGTGTGTGTGTGTGTGTGTGTGTGTGTGTGTGTGTGTGATAGAGAGAGAGAGAGAGAGAGAGATTCTGTGTTTTTACTGGTGTGGATATCTGGCTCATTTCAGCTCGCAAGAGAAGTAGACCACAGTATATTACATGATATCTAGCACTTCCTGCAACATAAAAAAAAAAAAATTCTGTTATGTTCTTCAGTTAAAACAAGCCTTTCATTTAAGTACCAATCTATGGTTATGTAAAAAAGAAAAACCAGCAAACAAAGAAAACATCAACAGTCTACTGCATATCTTGTGCTGTACTGCTTGTAATAAAATGTGTATGAAGAATATTCTTTTCTTTTGTTTGTAAATCAGTGAAAGGAAAGCATGAATTAAAGTTCTTCAGATGAGCAAGTGCATCAAAATCCTAATGCGAGACAAGTCAGTATAGGCACATCACACTTCTGTTGTATGACACGCTGATATGAACAACTTGTCTGCTGCTCTCCACATCAATCAGCTGTCCTGTACAGCCAACTTGCTGTGATTGGCTGGTGGTTAATGTCAGGTGATTCAATGTCGCAAACCGTTAGATTTAGGTAATGTCTGGTAAATGATGGTCTATGTAAGGTAATTAGCATTGGAAACTGATAGCTTTTATGAATGACTGGCAAATAGTGGTCAGTGTTGGATAATTAAGCATCGCAAACAGTTTAGTCATGGGTAAATGAGTGGTGGTCAGTATATGAACAAAACAAAACAAAAATCAGCCCTGCCAAAAAAGTGACAGACTGTCAATAATCAGCAGTTCACACTGAACATGGTTCACTCTGAATGTCTGGCAATCAACGTGGGATAAGTCAGAACTGGAAACAAGGAAACGACTCTACAATACTGGTGGTCACAGCTGGTAATTCAGCACCGCAAAGAGGAAACTGACTGTATGTAACTGATGGTCAATTCAGGATAAGTGAGTGCTTTAAACAGTAAAACTGATTGCTAATAACTGGTGGTTACAGTTGGATAATTCAGCACTACAAAGAAGAAACTGACTGTATGTAACTGATGGTCAATTCAGGATAAGCGAGCGCTTCGAACAGTAAACTGATCGCTAACAATCGTGGTCATAACAGGGTAATTCAGCACTTCAAACAGTGAACTGACTGCTAACAATGGCGATCATAACAGGGTAATCAAGCACTTCAAACAGTAAACTGATTGCTAACAATGGTGGTCATAACAGGGTAATTCAGCACTTCAAATGACTAATGCTGATAAACCTGGGGTAGTTCAGTATGGTGTAAGGTTAACTATGAATGACTCGAGGCCTATGAAGTGTCTGTAACTCAACATTGCAGACAATAAACTGACTGTGAAGAACTCACGGTCAGTGTGAGGTTGTTCAACACTGCGAAAGGATAACTTGTAAACGAATGGTAATCAATGTAGTAGGGTAAGCCAGCCCTGCAAATGGTTAACTCACTGCAAATGACTTGTGATCGATTACTCGGTAAATAGCCATGCAAACGGTTCACTTACAAGAAATTGACTGGTGATCATTGTGGGTAAGTCAGCATTACAAGCAGTTAACTCGCTCAAAATGATTAATGTTCATTGCAGGGTAAGCCAGCATTACAATTGGTTAACTCGCTCAAAATAACTGATGTTCACTGTAGGGTAAGCCAGCATCACAAACGCTTAACTCACTCTAAATAACTGATGGTCATTGAAGGGTATGTCAGCACTACAAACAGTTAACTCTCTCTAAATAACTGATGATCATCGTAGGGTAAGCTAGCATTACAAACAGTTGACTCACTCTAAATAACTAATGATCATTGTAGGGTAAGCCAGCACTACAAACGGTTAACTCTCTCTAAATAACTGATGATCATCGTAGGGTAAGCTTGCATTACAAACGGTTGACTCACTCTAAATAACTAATGGTCATTGTAGAGTAAGCCAGCATTACAAACAGTTCACTCACTGTAAATTACTGATGGTCATTGTAAGGTAAGCCAGCATTACAAACAGTTAACTCGCTGTAAATAACTCGTCATTGTAGGGTAAGCCAGCATAACAAACAGTTAACTCACTCTAAATAACTGGTCATTGCTGGGTAAGCTAGCATTACAAACAGTTTACTCACTCTAAATAACTTATGGTCATTGTAGGGTTAGCCAGCATTACAAACAGCTAACTCACTCTAAATAACTGATGATCATCGTAGGGTAAGCCAGCATTATAAACAGCTAACTCACTCTAAATAACTAATGGTCATTGTAGGGTAAGCCAGTATTACAAACTGCTAACTCACTCTAAACAACGAATGGTCATTGTAGGGTAAGCCAGCATTACAAACAGCTAACTCTCTCTAAATAACTGATGGTCATTGTAGGCTTACTCAGCACTACAAACGGTTAACACGGTGGAAATAACTGATAGTCAATGTCGGATCATTCAACACTGCAAATGATTAATTCACTTTACGGGACTAGGGAACAGTGTAGAGTATTTCAGCTCTGCAAACAGTTGCCGTCAAGGATGAATGTTCATGCGCGCTGGTGACCTACTCGTTTTTGAGTGAACCAGTATTTTAGGAAGAAGAAGAAGAAGATGTCCTTACTGTCGAGATTTGTTGATGTGATATCCCTCATACCCCAGTAAGGGGTCAGGACTGCTAACGGTGAACTCGATGGAAATAACTGATGATCAAAGCAGGATAGAGGTGTGTGAGTGGCCGTTGATGTTCCGTATACACATACGCACACGCACCCACGCACACACACACACACACACACACACGCACGCACGCACGCACGCACGCGCCGCGCGCGCGCACACACACACGCACACATGCACACACACGCACGCCATGCACACACACACACGCGCGCGCGCGTGCACACACAGGGTCACAAGGGTTACAGTAGACGAGACAAAAATCAAGAAACAAGCAAAAAGAATAACAGGAACGACAACCACCTCCAGCAATATGATAACAACAACAAACCGAAGGAGATGGAAGGTGGAGATGGGGAGCCGTGGGGCCTGGGAACTAATACATATATGTGCGTGTTCTTGCACTAAATGGGGACTGTCGCTGGACGGACGATCGAGGTACTTGGCGCCCGCCTGGGGAAGACGCTTGTTTTGTCAGGACGCACAATACACACAACGCCTCGTATGTCAGGATAGACAAAGGGAGAAATATCCCTCAAGCGAGCGTACCACAGGACACACGTCTTACAGTGGGGAGAGCTCTGGCAGAAGTGCAGCCAGTTTATTCTGCACACTGGTCGTTTCCCAGGATGCTTAGGATGTGAGTCATGCATGCATATTTCATAGTGGGTAAAACCATAGACACACACACTCAGTCTCTACAAGTTGGTCTCATCACAATCTTCCCCCTTCTAAAAATAATTAATAGCAATTAACTAAATGCACAACATTTTATCTTTAAACTTTAGGGTGTTATCTTTAGAGTCCTTTTCAATAGAGAAAAATCTGTTATTATATTGGGGGAGATAATATCAATGTGGAAAAGTTTTCCAATTGTCACTGTTACAGTTCTTTCATATTTCCTATACACAATGATGTTTGTACAGTTCTTTCATGTTCATCATTCAATACAGCGTTTTTCACTTGACGGTTTAGGACACTATTGATTGTCAGCGTTTTGATTTTATGGCTTCCCCATGTAGTTGCATGTGATTATATAGTGAAGGATAGAACACAAATCACAACACTGCATGCAAGGCATATTATTTCAAACACATTACCGTAATATTGCAATCATGAAGGGATGAGACAACATAAGGTTAACTTGCCATAATAAAGAAGTCACCACACAGGCTGTCATCGAAAGCCTTATCAAGCACAATTACGGTAGATGTCGTTTGAATGATAGATAGCACACAGAGATTATAATAAAAAACTAGGAGTCACAAGTGAACTTCACAGTTCTAAAGGAACTACGACACAATGATGCCATTATAAAGGACTTTGGGTGAATTTTCAAAAGATGCCGTCATAAACAAAATTTCAGGCTCGATTTAAAAAACACACATAGGACTGAAATGATTGGCATTTCACTGTAATCCATAGGGAATACAACTGTATGCCTGCCAGACACGGGCACCAGGCACACAGAATAACACATCTACGTTGATACACAGTGATACACAAACTAAACCTTTCTAAATATTTGATATCAAAACTGAATATTGCAGTGTGCCTGCCAGACTCGGGCATCAGGCAACTGTGAATGCACAGCTATCACTGGAATCTTGCCGGCTTCTGGATCACTCGACCGGAACGCGTGCATAAGGGTGGTGGCGGTGGGTGGATGGTGGTGTGGACACAATGGGATGTTTACTCTGCCCGCTGGGTGATGGCGGCGCTAGTCGCGAGCTGTCTGGCACCGGCGATGATCGGGTCGGCGGCTGCTGTCTCGGTGGCTGCTGCTTATCTCGGAGTGACCTCGTGTTGCCCCCAAGATGAATGGGAGTAGAGGGACGACGGAAATCGTCCGGTCTGCATGCTTCTGGGTGCAGTCGCTGCAGATGACGTCGGTTGCGACGTAGCTGGCCTTCAGGTGTTTTGACCAGGTACGACCGCGGGGCACATTCTTCCACGACTTCGCCCGGCAGCTTCCAGGCTTTGTCGCTGCCCGTCTTTACGAGGGACAGGGTACGCCAGGCTTCAAGTCTGGGAGATTCTTAACTCCGTGATGGCGGTCGTAGCTGCGTTTCTGCCGTTGCTTGGCAATTGCGTCTCGCTCCTGCCCTTTGCGGGGGTGACGATGCGAGGCTCCAACTGAGATGGAAGCATGGGCAGCGTTGAGCGAATTTTCCTGCCCATGGCTAGCTTGGCGGGACTTGCTCCAAGGTCTGGAATGGGTGTCGCCCTGTAGGTTAGGAGGGCGAGAAATATGTCGTCCTGCCGTAGAATTTCTTTAGCAGTTCTCACGGCTCTCTCGGCGGCACCATTACTTTGGGGGTAATGAGGGCTCGATGTGAGGTGCTGGAACCCCCACTTTTCCGGCGAACATCCGAAATTCACAGGATGTGAACTGAGTTCGTTGTCCGATTCACTTGCTGAGGAATGCCATGGTGGGGGAAGAGGACTTCATTTTCCCCACTACAGCTGCAGCTCTGATATTCGGGAGGTAGGCGATGTTGATGTACTTAGAGTAGTAGTCTACCTGCACCAAATAGTGTTTGTTTTTATAGTCACAGATGTCTACGCCCACCTTCTGGAATGGGCGGTCCGGGAAGACAGATGGTTGGAGGGGCTCACTGGGATGCGCCAGCCTATATGTCGCACATTGTCGGCATCTGGAGACAGTGTCTTTAATGTCTTTGCTGATGTGCGGCCACCACACAGACTGCGCGGACCTGCTCTCGGCACTTCGTGACCCCCATGTGCCCTTCATGGATTCTTGTAGCATTTCTTTCCTCATAGAGTAAGGTATGACCACTCTGTCCCCTTTCTACGAGCATTACCGTCATGGATGCTCAGTTCTCTCTTATTACATAGTAGTCACGGGCTGCTAATATCACATCTTCCTTGTGTTCTGGCCAGCGTTGATCGTATAGTTAGTAGCAGCTTTGATGCAGACATCAGACTCGGACTCCTTTCTGATTTTGTTGAACCCAGCGTCGCTAATCGCCGACGACGACTGGACTGAGTCGATGTGTCTCTCAACATCGTCTTGCTGTGTTGTTGAGGTGTCGGCGGCCAGAGGACTTCTCGACAAGGCGTCGGCCACCAGCATCGCTTTTTCCCCGGCACATGCGTGGCCTTGAAGTTGAACCGCATGAGCCTGATCAGGAGACGCTGGCACCTTAGGGGAGTCTCTGAAAGGTCCTTGTTATTAAACAAAGGAACTAGGGGCTTGTGTTCGGTGACGACTTTGAAGTGTTCCAGGCCGACGAGGTAGCGATCGAACTTCTCACAAGCCCATGTTGTTGCTAAGCACTCTTTTTTCTATTTGGGCATACCGTCGCTCGGCCTTCTGCAGCGTGCGGGATGCGAATGCCACAGGCCGCACGATGTCATCGTGTTCTTGGAGGGGCACGGCACCAAGTCCGAAGCTGCTGGCGTCGGCACTGATGATGGTTGGCTTCTACGGGTCGTTAGAACGCCAGCGTCTGGCCGGAAGTCAGTGTCTCCTTGACCTTGCTGAGAGCACTGGCCTGCTGTGGTCCCCAGACCCACGCACGATCCTTCTCTAGCAATTCCGTCATTGGCTGGATCGTTGAGGAAAGGTTAGGCAGATGGCGTCCAAGGAAATTTATCATACCCAACAGACGATGGAGTCTGCCACGTTCTCTGGGTTGGGCATATTGACAATGGTTTCTACCTTCCCTTTACTTGGCTTAACGCCTTGGCCATTGATAGTGAAGCCAAGAAAGTCGATTTCTTTCTTGCGGAGTGAACACTTATCTTGTTTAAGCTTAATCTCCAGCTTCATGAAGGGTAATCAGCGCAGCATTCAGTGTTCTTCATGAGCCTTTTCGTCCTCGCTGAAGACAAGAATATCATCGAAGAAGCAGATGACATTCTGTTGGTCTGCCAGAATGTTTTCCATCGTTCTTTGGAAGATTTCCGGGGCGGAAGTGATACCCGGGGTAGTTTGTGGTAGAAATATCGACCACAGGGTGTGATGAAAGTGGTTAGTTTTGCTGTGCTGTCATCTAGAGGTATTTGGAAGAACCCAGACGTCGCATCCAGCTTGCTGAATATTTTGGCTCCTTTCAAGCGGTGTATCACATCTTCCACTGAGGGCAGCATATAGCGCTCCCTCTTCACTGCAGCATTTTAATTTCTTGAAGTCAGTGCAGATCCTGATTTCAACCATTTTTCTTGGCAACTGGCACCATTGGTGCACACCAGTCTGTCGGTTCATCCACCCTTTCGATTACACCAAGTTTTTCAAGCTTCCCTAGTTCTTGTTTGACTTTGGGTAGAAGGGGTATAGGGACTCTACGTGCCGTCACAAACGCTATACGGTTCAGAGTCTTCTTTTATTTGTATTTGACTGGAGGGCACTTTATTGGGTTTCCGTCTAGCTCACCAAACCCGATAGAGTCAACTCTTTTCACTAAACCCATCCTGCATGCTGCTTCTCTACTCAAGACATTCTGCTGTTTGAGTTCACTACGTACACGGGGATAGGAAAGGTTTGTTCCATTGTATTTTGCTTCTATTAGGATCTTCCCCTTACAGGTCTATGGTTTCCCCCAGGGCTGCGGAGGATTGTCTTTGTGGGCTGTATTGGGGGCTGAGGTTTCAGTTCATCGTAGGTGTCATGTGACATGATAGAGACATCAGCCCCAAGTGTCTATTTTGAAGGTGGCAGTACTGCTGCCAAGGAACAAGTCACAGTCCAAGGAGATCACCATTGGTAACAGAGCAGAGGTAGTACTCATCTTCCTCTCTTCCTCCACCCACGGCTCGCGGCGCTGGTCAAAAATTTCATTCACAGATTGCTACCCTTACAGGCCTGCGAGCGCGCGAAGTGATTTTGCTTGCCACAAGCTTTTACAGTCCTTTCCGTAGGCAGGGCAACGCCGTCTCGCGTGAGAGCCCGCACAAAACCTGCAGTTGTGGATCAGGCCTCCCGTTCGTTGCCATTTCGCTGGTATCCGGCGCTGGCGGCGTGGCGCCCCTCTCACTTCTGGGACCACGCGGTGTGGGATGGCCTCGCCCCCTGCTGGGTTTCCCGCCGCGAGACGGTGATGGGGTCGGCTAACTGCGGACACTCCTTCTCACTCTCTCTTTGTGTTTTTAGCTGCAACTTGATCATTTCACTGTGCCTTACTGTTTGCACTGCCCCTTGCAGGGTAAGTTCACTCTCCATTTGAAGCTTCTCTGAAAGTTCTTGGTCACACACTCCAAGCACAAGTCTGTCCCTGATAGTAGCCTCTCTATTCTCGAATTCTGCTAATTCCGACAGTTCATAGAGAGCACGCACTATTCCTCAATGCTTTCCCCAACCTGTTGGCACCGTCTGTGAAACACTGCACGTTCATGGATGACATTTCGTTTAGGCGCGAAATAGTCCGTGAAACACTGTTCCACAGTTGTATAGTCTTTCTGTTGGTCGGCCGTCAACCCTGTACCGTTAATTAAGAGTTGATTGAAGATCTTGTCTGCCTCTAGGCCCTACAGTACACCAGGCTGGCCACTTGGACTTCACCAGATTTCTTGTGTAGCTCTGACACTAACCGGTAACGGCGGAAATAGTCTCTCCACGCCGGCCACCGGGATGGCTCCCGAAAGTTGAAGCTTTTCGGCGGACATTGTAAACACTTAACTGTCACTTCACAGGAGAAATCAATGCTTCACTACTGACACCATGTTTTGTCAGGACGCACAATACACACAACGCCTCGTATGTCAGGATAGACAAAGGGAGAAATATCCCTCAAGCGAGCGTACCACAGGACACACGTCTTACAGTGGGGAGAGCTCTGGCAGAAGTGCCGCCAGTTTATTCTGCACAATGGTCGTTTCCCGGATGCTTAGGATGTGAGTCATGCATGCATATTCATAGTGGGTAAAACCATAGACACACACACTCAGTCTCTACAAGTTGGTCTCATCACAACGCTTTTACACTCAATGGTCCTGCAACTAAGCGATAATTGTCAAAGCGAGGCTTCGGGCTTAATAGCTTGGTATCCTAAATACGTTGGTCAGCAAAAGCATGACTGAACGCAGATTTTAAAAAGAGTTATTTGTAAGCCGCTAAAACAACTGGGACAAACGCATGGCAAGACAAAACGATGTGTTTCGACCTCTTAGGTCTTCATCATGCAGATAAACAACATCCAGGACGATGAAAACGAAAAAACGAGCAACGGCCATCTTGCGCCGAATTTGAAAATGTAATCAAGTGATTGCTTGGATAAAGACATTACAAAACAAAACACGACGCCTTTCGACCTCTTAGGTCTTCATCAGGCAGGATAAACAACATTCAGGACAGTGAAAACGAAGAACGAGCAACAGCCCTCTTGCGCCGAATTTGAGAAATAAGTGATTGCTCGTTCTTCGTTTTCATTGTACTGAATGCTGTTTATCTTTGCTGAAGAGGACCTAAGAGGTCGAAACGCGTCATGTTTTGTCTTGTAATTTGTTTGTCCAGGTGTTTGGGCGGACTTACTAATAATTCTTTTAAAAATTTGTTTCAATTTTCGCCTGCAGCCACTTCATTTTGAAAGTAAATACCACCAAAATAATCGGCAACAGTGCTGTGTCTACTCTGGTGGGAAACCTCATGACGACTTCATAATGTTTGATGCCTGCGGACTTCTGGTGCTGGGGCTGCCACAGTGTGAGTGAGACCTGAGTAATGTCACTAGGAGGAAAATATGGTGAGACAGGAAAGAAGTGTGTGTACTTACTTTAATCAGTGTATGCTCATATTCGTACAGGAATAAGTTTTGCACAAACTGACTCACACAAATACACATTGCACTCACGCGCACACATGCACACACACTATGTATATATAACGTGTGTACGCAGGCAAGCATTTACTAACACAGACAGAGAGATGAGGGGGGGCGGACGGAGAGAGAGAGAGAGAGAGAGAGAGAGAGAGAACTAACGAACGAACAAACGAATTTTATTTTAAGAGGGTAATGGATTGAACATTAATACCTTTCTACATCCAGCTCTCTGGGCAAGAAAAAATATGCATGATGAGAAGCAAAATCAAGCAATACGCATGCAAAACTGCGACAATCAATGCATGGGTACCTTTGAAAAACAAAAATCAATGAACAAAAAAAATGGGGGGGAGAGAGAGAGAGAGAGAGAGAGAGAGAGAAATGGGTAAACACACCAGTGAAATACAATGAAAACATGTTAATGACACAGGATGATCAATGCATTTTTGGCGTAGAGTTGACTTCAGGTTTGAAACAAGCATCCGATATTTGTTAAACTAAATCTGAATTGGGAATTACCAGTATTTTTTGGGGTATAGTGGATTCAAACCCGATACCTTCATTAGATAGGCCTATTTGTGAAAACTATATTTGATTTGTTTTTCGAAGTTTGATTCAATCTTAAGTTGTTGTAGAATATGATACCATAACCAGCCCTTCTGAAAACGCCAGACTAGATTTATATAAGATATTCATTGCAAGGGGGAGGTTTATATGATGTGATTGTCGTTTATTTGATGTGAGATATTGTCACCTTATTTGTTCTGTATACTCAGTGTTGTCATTTCTCGTAAGCAGCATTCATTTGGAGTTATGGGCCTGTAATTTTTTCATCACGGAAGCGAGAGTTCTTCTTCTTTCCTTTGGTGCCCACGATCGTGAGGATGATCATTCTGGCACATAAAGGGGAGAGGGGGGGGGGTGTTGTTACTTCTAGGCAGTCCATTTGCATGCTCTGATCACTGATCACGTTCACTGCGATTCTCATTGTCCTTAAACCATAGCCGGTCCGTTACCGTAAGGACCACATGTTATCATTACACTGTCACTGTTACGCAGAGGTTTGCGACACAAAAGCGTCGACTGTTGTTGCCTCTACTGTCTCACTGGGAAGATGGTTCCAGTCCCTAACAGTCCTGGGTAGAAATGAGCCACCTCTGTACTGAGTTCTGGTGTTGATAAGGCAGAACTGCTGGTTGTGGGTACGGCGCTGTCGTGGTGGAGGTGGGACTAGCTTGCTCTTGATAACTGGGCACTGGATTAGTCCATGGTGGATCTTATAAAGGAGCCCCAGGCGTGAGGTTCTTCAACGCTGCTCAAGGGACGCCCAACCGAGTTGGTCGATCATCCGGCTCGCACTTGACGTGTTGTGGTAGCGGTTGAGCACAAAACGGGCGGCACGTCTTTGAACAGCCTCCAATTTGTCAATGCTCTTCTGTGTGTATAGGTCCCATACTGATGATGCATAGTCAAGAAGGGGTCTCACAAATGCCTTATATGCCTTCTCCTTGATGGAACTGGAGCTGATCTTTAAATTACGCCTGAGGAAGCCCAGCGTTCGGTTATCCTTGTTTACTATGTCGTTGATGTGGGTGTCCCATGTCATTTCGCGTTGTAGCGTGACGCCCAGGTATTTGGCTGTGTGGACAGTGTCCAGATTGTGGCCATGCAGGACATAGGAGTGGTCCAGTGGGCTCCTGCTTCTGGTGACTGGCATACACACGCACTTTGCAGGGTGAAACAGCATGTCCCAGCTCTTCTCCCATTTCGATAATCGATTGAGGTCTTGCTGTAGCTGGTCTTGTTGTTCACTGTTGGCTACTACCCTGTACACTGCTGTGTCGTCCGCAAACAATCGTGCCAGTGCCGTCAGCTTGTCCGGAAGGTCGTTGATATAGGCCAAGAATAAGCTGGGACCCAGTACGGAACCCTGAGGTACTCCTGACCTAACGCTGACATAGGAGGAGTGGTGACCATCAACTACGACTGCTTGGCGTCGATCATTGAGGAAGCTGTTGATCCATGTGAGGGTGGGGCCTTGTATGCCATAGCGTTGGAGCTTGTGGATCAGCAGACTGTGGTTGACCCGGTCGAAGGCCTTTGCAAAGTCCATGATTAGGATGTCCGTCTGCTTCCCACTCTCCAAATTGGTGGTAAGCTCCTCTACAAACTCCAGGAGTTGGCTCTCACATGAACGTCCCCGTCGAAATCCGTGTTGACTGTCGTTGAGAATGGCGTGAGACTCGAAGTGCTGCATGACTGCGCTGACGATGATGTGCTCCATGATCTTGCATACGATACATGTCAGGGAGACTGGCCTGTAGTTGGCTGGGTTATACTGCTCTCCCTTCTTGAAAATTGGTGTAACGTATGCACACCTCCAGTCAGCTGGAACAACGCCTGAGAGAAACGATGACTGGAAGATGGTGGTCAGTGCCGGTGCTAATTCCTCTGCAAGCTCCCGCAACACTCTCGGGCTTATACCGTCAGGTCCTCCTGCCTTGTGTGGGTTTAGGTTCTTCAAGAGTTTCTTCACTCCTTCACAGCTGATGATGATGTTGTTCATAGCCGGTATAGTTGTGTCAGTCATTCCAGTCTTGAGCTCAAACTCCTCAGCCGTGTACTCATGACCATCCCCGAAAACTGACTGGAAGTGTTCGTTCAGCAACTCTGCTTGTTCCTGGGATCAGAGGTAAGGCGGCCGTCTTTCTTGAGTGGGGCAACACCGGCGTTACTTGAACGCTGGTTCTTAATATATAACCAGAACCTCTTGTTGCCTGCCTGGTAGGCGGATACCTCTTCAATGAAGACAGAGT
>CM031612.1:68646353-68733853 GCA_018398815.1 Conus ventricosus | reverse complement strand
GACGTAAATCTCACCACCTGAGAAGTAAAAAATTCCGCTCGAGTGGAAACGGATATTGCGCTTTGTGAAGAAATTGATCGGGAGTGACACACTGGCGGTTTCATCATTCGCGGATCTGGCGAAGGATTCAAACAGCTCTGAGAACGGTTTTAGTGTTTGTGGGCAGTCGATACGGAACTTTGGGTTCGATTTAGGCTACCTTTCGTTCGTCAGTTCAGTAGTTCGGATTAGATATTTATTTTCATTTTATTTTTAACTATTAGTGGCCGAAAAAGGGAATAATATACGAAATTTTAGGAAGAGAAAAAAAATCATTGAAATATTATTCTTGTGACACTCGGGGGAACTCTCGACAAGACAGAGTTGTGTTTCTCCTACCATTTTGGTCCTGACGTGATCCTACAACATGGCGGATAATACGGAAGCCTCAGTTTTCGAAGATGTTGTTTCAGCGGTTGGGGACAAGATTCGTGATGCTGCTGTGAAAACAGAGGTTGAGGAGTTTATGAAGAGTTTAGCTGTAAACCGCGACACGGGAAAAGAACAAGCGGGCAGGTAAGCTTATAGTGACGCACTGCATTTGTCCGATGCAGTGATACGTATCCCTCACAGTTTGTGCCTAGTTTCGATTTCTGTGTGTGTACGTGTGTACGTGCGTTGTGTGTGTGTGTGTGTGTGTGTGTTTGTGACATTTTAATTCACCAGATTTATTCTAAAACTGTTGTTTGTCACGATAAAATGTGAAATTTTAATTTGGAAACCTGTTCTCCCAGATATCCATTGCACGCTGGTGACCTCCTTTTTGAGTGAACCAGTATTTTAGGAAGAAGAAGAAGAAGAAGACGGCCATTCCACCCGTTTCTGAGTTGGTTTAGGTGCCATCAATAGAAAGCCAGGTGTGAGAATCATGGTACTGTTACTATATCAGTCAGAAATTAGAGAATATATGTATTTACTATAATTATAATAAGATTGCATTTTCTTTCCACTTGGCAAACTGAAAGCATTCTGCTTCCATAAAATAAAGAACCTATTCATGAGCAAACTAACCAAAACAAACCCACTTGAGAAAATTTAACGCAATGCTCCAATATTTCTTCTTGCGGACTCCCGGCTGGGAGGTCGTGGGTTCGAATCCCATCAGAAGTCATGTGGGTTTTTCTGCCCCGACCGACTCCTACCCAGAGTTGAGTTTGCTGCGGACTCAGTTGGGAAGACTGGGACCACACAGTCGAGTTTCATCCACTTAATGGATGCGTTTCTGAGAGTGTTGCTCAAATTTCCTGACCAACACTGCAGGTGCATGTATCTCTCGGGCCTGGTTGACGCCGGGATATATTATGAAAGGAAACGTAGAGTACAGCCCTGTCATGTAGTCTCAGACCGAAATGGAATTCCGTAGCATCATCTTAATCATCCTCATCCTCATCTATCAGCATTAAAAAAAATGTCTCAAGTTCTGTGGCCCTTCATGCCCTGCTCTCATGGTGACCTCAGTTTCGATGTCCTCTCCACGCCTGTGGCCTTGGTTTGGTTCCGTCGGGGTCAACGCTATCGAGTCCATGGGGGCTGTCGTTGGACGGACGTGGTGGCGCCCTCCGGAGGGAGAGCTCACTCACGCCGGCTCCGCGACTAAGCAATTATTGTCGTCAGTAGGGGGCTTAGTAGGTGGTGTCCTGCGTATGTTAGATCAGAACAGGCGCCACTGAACACCACCGAAGTGACTCGACAGCAGTGCAGTGTCTTCTCCAGTGGGTTGCCTCTTGACGACTTGACATTGACTGCTCCCTGTGGATTGCCGGTGCCGGGGCTGTGGCGGGGCCGACCAGGCTGTGGCTGTGGACGGGGTGTCGGAATGAGCGGCGTGGATGCACTGCCTCTGAGGTGGCGCAGAGGTTGGGACAGCAAAAAAAAAAAAAAAAAAAATTTCTTCTTCTTTTCATTCTTATTTTCTTTGTTCTTCCAACCCCTTTCTCTCCCTGTTTTTTTTCTTTGAATCTTTGCCAGATCATTAACATAAGAATACAAAACAATTGTTAGTTTGAACTTGTTTTATCCCTGTACTAAAATAATTCAATGATTGTTTTATTGTTTGGTCAATCAGTGGGAAATTGTATATCTGACAAGATCTAAGTGAAGTCTGTTTTGCACAATTTTAAGCTGCTTGAAATGCATGGGGTTTTTAACGGTTGAGCTTGGCCACTCTGACTGTTGACAGTTTTTCATCTTTCTTGCATCCTTAAATGGATCCTCAAGCTTTTAGGGTTAAAGATTTAAACTTATATTTTAAGCAGGAGTTTAGTTTTTTAGCAACTTTTTTTTTTTTACCACACTTTCTTGCTTTTGGGGTGCTGTTAGGTTCTGCTTTTGAACCCATGTTGGTGAGGAAACTATGGAATTGTAGACAGTGTACTTTGATGCTACAGGACCACAGACACAATCAGCTGTGCCTTGCTGACGAGTCTGATCCAGAAGACAAAAGGCCTTGGAGCAGGCAATTTGAATATTCAGTTCTGTCTTCAAGATGGTTTACAATGTTCTCCATAGGCTGCTAGTAAAGGGTCATATAAATATATTTCCCTGACTTTTTCTTTCTTTTTTTTTTTTTCAATCTTAGTTAAACATACACACCCACCCCCATCACCCCCATTTGTCCTTTTTTTCCCTGAGAATACCTGCCAGGTCATTAATGTAATGATGGAAGAATTGTTAGCTGCACTTGTTTTCTCCCATTACTAAAAGGATTTATTATATACATACAGTACGCACTTTTTTCTTTTAAAGCTGAACAACAGGGAATACAGATGACAAGACGTGTGAGGAACTGAGAAAGGAATTGTTGCACCTATGGACTGGGTACAGTTTAGATTTATCTTTAATGAGGTGGGGAAACATGTCTATAGATAGCAGATAACATATCTAGAGGCAACTTCTGATCCCAAAGTCAAATGTTTCTTTGTTGATATTTGTTCTGTGTGCCTTGTGTCTGCATCTACATCAGGGGAAGTGGTGAGGTGGTAAGCATTGATTTGAAATTATGGGCATATAATTCTTACACTATTGGACCACAGTTTGCTTTCCTTATTTGTTAATTGTTACTCACTGAATTATGAAACTTTTCTGTCATTTCTTATCAGTCAGTGCAGCTAGATGTCACCTTCACACAAAAAAGTTACTCTCTTTGTAGTCAACGATAGAACTGTTCTCCACAAGAGCGATGTGCTGTTCTTTTTGTGTGGAGGACATAAAAAAACAAAACGAAAAAAGTGCACCCTAGCATCTTTAAGAGTTATTTGCACTTTGGGTCAGAGCTTTCTGTTCAGTGAGTTTGAGGGTCATATTGACAATGAAATGGCCAAATGCATTTCAAAAAGTCAGCCTGAAGGAAGAAGCATGCAACAAAATGTTTTTTCCCTTTTTGACACATTGCCTGCATTTTTACAGCTGAAGCAAGTCTTTGGACCAAAACTGAGAACATTCAGTTAGGAATGTGCCATTCTCAATAGAATATTAGAGACTGCATTGTGTCTCTGCGTGTATCATCAATAATGGATAAAGTTGTTTCCAAACTATTGACTATACGAGTATGTACACATCGAAAAAGTAGGGAAAGCAAGTATTTTCAGTTCTATGTAATGACAAGGTTCATCATTAGGCAATGATGCCACCACTAAATAATCACCTACTGAGGTATCATCATGTTTAAGAAAAACAAACACAAACAAATGTAACATCATGAGAAATCCTTAAAAACAATATAGCTGAGGAATGTACCTGGCTGGAAAAACAAGACAGCAAGTGGATTTGACGAAACACAGTAGCAGCAGATACAAAGTCAGTTACTCAGAGATGAAAAGACAAAATGTTTTGGCCACTGGGCAATCAGACTCTAAACATTCTGTGGTAACGAGGTTTTGTTTAACTCTCCAAGAAGTTTAAGATGATATATATATACAAATTTATACACTAGAAAAAAAAAATCTCTGATAGGGTAAGCAACTCCAGAAAACAGAAAATTTTTAGAATTGCATTACAGTGTATTTGTAATTTTTAAGGCATAAGCATATTCTTTTCTGACTAAGATGGAGTTGATAACAATTGATTGTTGCTTATTTTGTTCATTTTTGCAGAACATTTATACTCACAAACATGGGACAGGTCAGCCTTTTCCATTTACATACATGACTGGTGTTTCCCGGAACAGGTGGTTGGAGTGGGCCCAGCAAAACAAAAACCTGAAGATTGTCAGTTTTCCGGTGCCAGTGGGAATTCTGCCCAAGGAGTGCCCTTCAGGTGAACTACTGGATGTCAAAGTCTTCTGCCGCGGACCTGACGACGCTGTCTACGATAAATACCAGCTGATCAGACAAAGGGTAATTCATCCAAAGAATCATGTACCACTGTGTTATGAAAACGAAAATGTGATCTTGATTTTGATGAATGATAATAGGTCAGGTTAGGGCAAAACCCTGAAATAGTTTTGATTGTTGCAAAGCTTCCCAGTTTGATTATTCCCTAGTCTATGCATAATGCCAGTTCCGGTCTTTGTCAAGTTGCTGAAGTTCAGTTTCTGTTGTAACATTTCAGTTTGTGCTGCCGCTGCTGCAGTAAAACTGTGGCAAAGTTGTGTATGCTTCTAGAAGATAAGAACTTTGAGGTCCAATCGCAAGAGAGAGGGCAAAGGAATTTTACGTACTTCTCCACCAAAGTATTCATAATGGGCTTTCTCTCTTTAATTTTCTGTCTGAACTTCTGTGTCCATTTAGTTGCTTTTTAGTCTCACACTGCTAAATCTGACCTCCTATTAACAGCTATTCCCAGGACTATTGTGTCACAGCTGTGGCACGGGCATTCCACAGAAGGCAATCACCACAGGTCACCATCAGGCAACCTACCGGAGGAGACTCTTCACCTTTGGTGGTGTTTAGTGATGCTTGTGCCGATCCAGTGTACACAGGACAAGGGACTGATTTATCCACCATGTATGACTATCATACTTTTAACCATGTGAAAAGGTAGTGATGATAAATTTTACACTCTAGGTACGCATTAATGAGGTTGAATTTGACACAGTATAGGCTGTAACACAATTACAGGACAATGTGTCATGTACATCCTTATACTCCCCAGTCCAGCATGTAATTGGTGAACTAATGACGATGGATGTCTTTGTTCAGGTTGCCCGCGGTAACTGCTTTCTGCGTATTGACAAGGGAGAGCACGAGGATCACGGTTGGCGCTTTACGGACTGAAGAAATTTACTGGTGGTCTTGGAGATGATGATGACAGGGACAGGGGAGATAATCACACATGGCAGCGCTATTTTACAAAGGTTGGTGTGCACTTTGAGCTGAATGTGAGTTGTTGGTGTGATTTTCTTTTTTATCGTGTGCTTTTGTGAGTGTACATGTGTTCTGGTTATATTTGATTGCAAGGAATATAATACATACACGCGTGTTCACATCTTTGCACGTATCCTTGCACATATGTATTCTGTTTCTTTTCATCTTTTTTTTTTTTCTTTTCTGTTATGCACCTTACTTACGAAACAGATGCTATGGACATTAATTGATCTTGTAAATGAAAGTCATATTCCTTTGTGTTGACAGTTTTTCTTTCCAGTCTTGGTGTATTTTTGTATCTTATTTGTTCTGTCATTCATTCATGAGAGCTTAGTATGGAACCTATGTTTGAAGTTTAGCATCATTAGCATAGTTTCACCATAAAGAAATCATTATCATTAGTGGAATATTGGTTATAAACCTACTGTCCTAATTCATATAAGGCTATACTCCTACTGCTCCAGTAGTAGAGGATGATATGTGCTCACTATCCCAATTACAGCTATACAGTGTCCCAAATATTGAGGGTTTCATACCTCCTATCCCAATTGTTGTGAGTTGTATACCCTTTTTCCCAGTAATCTTTTTTTTTTCTTTTATAATCCAAGTGTTCAGTCATAGATGTATGCTCTTTGTTGCAATGGAAGACGGTTGTGTACCCTCTTTCTTAATTGTAGAAGGTTTTATATCCCCTGTCCCAATTGTAGAGAGCTCATACCCCCGACCTAATCATGGAGGGCAGTCTACCCATTTTGCCAATCATGAAAGGTTGTATACTGTCCCTGTCCCAGAAGGCTGGATTCCCTCTGTCCCAGTCAGAGATGGTTACATACTGCCATTCCAGTCTTAAAGGTGTTTTTTTTTAAAAAAAGATTAAAAAAAATTCATTTTGTTTTTAATGAACAGTATAGTACAAACCAGTCATAATCAATTCGGAGCAAATTGTTGTATACCCACTCTCCCAGAAGCAGATTGTTGTATACCCACTCTCCCAGAAGCAGAATGTTGTATACCCACTCTCCCAGGAGCAGGTTGTTGTATACCCACTCTCCCAGGAGCAGGTTGTTGTATAACCACTCTCCCAGGAGCAGGTTGTTGTATACCCACTCTCCCAGGAGCAGAATGTTGTATACCCACTCTCCGAGGAGCAGAATGTTGTATACCCACTCTCCCAGGGGCAGAATGTTGTGTACCCACTCTCCCAGGGGCAGATAGATTGTTGTATACCCACTCTCCGAGGAGCAGAATGTTGTATACCCACTCTCCCATGAGCAGATTGTTGTATACCCACTCTCCCAGGAGCAGATTGTTGTATACCCACTCTCCCAGGGGCAGATAGATTGTTGTATACCCACTCTCCCAGGAGCAGATAGATTGTTGTATACCCACTCTCCCAGGAGCAGGTTGTTGTATACCCACTCTCCCAGGAGCAGATTGTTGTATACCCACTCTCCAGGAGCAGAATGTTGTATACCCACTCTCCCAGGGGCAGATTGTTGTATACCCACTCTCCCAGGAGCAGAATGTTGTATACCCACTCTCCCAGGAGCAGGTTGTTGTATACCCACTCTCCCAGGAGCAGGTTGTTGTATACCCACTCTCCGAGGAGCAGAATGTTGTATACCCACTCTCCCAGGAGCAGATAGATTGTTGTATACCCACTCTCCCAGGGGCAGATAGATTGTTGTATACCCACTCTCCCAGGAGCAGGTTGTTGTATACCCACTCTCCCAGGAGCAGGTTGTTGTATACCCACTCTCCCAGGATCAGAATGTTGTATACCCACTCTCCCAGGGGCAGATTGTTGTATACCCACTCTCCCAGGAGCAGAATGTTGTATACCCACTCTCCCAGGAGCAGGTTGTTGTATACCCACTCTCCCAGGAGCAGGTTGTTGTATACCCACTCTCCAAGGAGCAGATAGATCGTTGTATACCCACTCTCCCAGGGGCAGATGGAATGTTGTATACCCACTCTCCCAGGAGCAGGTTGTTGTATACCCACTCTCCCAGGAGCAGAATGTTGTATACCCACTCTCCCAGGAGCAGGTTATTGTATACCCACTCTCCCAAGAGCAGATTGTTGTATACCCACTCTCCCAGGGGCAGATAGATTGTTGTATACCCACTCTCCCAGGGGCAGAATGTTGTATACCCACTCTCCCAGGAGCAGATTGTTGTATACCCACTCTCCCAGGGGCAGATTGTTGTATACCCACTCTCCCAGGAGCAGAATGTTGTATACCCACTCTCCCAGGAGCAGGTTGTTGTATACCCACTCTCCCAGGAGCAGGTTGTTGTATACCCACTCTCCGAGGAGCAGAATGTTGTATACCCACTCTCCCAGGAGCAGATAGATTGTTATATACCCACTCTCCCAGGGGCAGATAGATTGTTGTATACCCACTCTCCCAGGAGCAGGTTGTTGTATACCCACTCTCCCAGGAGCAGGTTGTTGTATACCCACTCTCCCAGGATCAGAATGTTGTATACCCACTCTCCCAGGGGCAGATTGTTGTATACCCACTCTCCCAGGAGCAGAATGTTGTATACCCACTCTCCAGGAGCAGGTTGTTGTATACCCACTCTCCCAGGAGCAGGTTGTTGTATACCCACTCTCCAAGGAGCAGATAGATCGTTGTATACCCACTCTCCCAGGGGCAGATGGAATGTTGTATACCCACTCTCCCAGGAGCAGGTTGTTGTATACCCACTCTCCCAGGAGCAGAATGTTGTATACCCACTCTCCAGGAGCAGGTTATTGTATACCCACTCTCCCAAGAGCAGATTGTTGTATACCCACTCTCCCAGGGGCAGATAGATTGTTGTATACCCACTCTCCCAGGGGCAGAATGTTGTATACCCACTCTCCCAGGAGCAGATTGTTGTATACCCACTCTCCCAGAAGCAGAATGTTGTATACCCACTCTCCCAGGAGCAGAATGTTGTATACCCACTCTCCCAGGAGCAGGTTGTTGTATACCCACTCTCCCAGGAGCAGGTTGTTGTATACCCACTCTCCCAGGAGCAGATTGTTGTATACCCACTCTCCCAGGAGCAGAATGTTGTATACCCACTCTCCGAGGAGCAGAATGTTGTATACCCACTCTCCGAGGAACAGAATGTTGTATACCCACTCTCCCAGGAGCAGAATGTTGTATACCCACTCTCCGAGGAGCAGAATGTTGTCTACCCACTCTCCCAGGGGCAGATAGATTGTTGTCTACCCACTCTCCAAGGAGCAGATTGTTGTATACCCACTCTCCCAGGAGCAGATTGTTGTATACCCACTCTCCCAGGGGCAGATTGTTGTATACCCACTCTCCCAGGAGCAGATTGTTGTATACCCACTCTCCCAGGGGCAGATTGTTGTATACCCACTCTCCCAGGAGCAGATTGTTGTATACCCACTCTCCCAGGGGCAGATTGTTGTATACCCACTCTCCCAGGAGCAGATTGTTGTATACCCACTCTCCGAGGAGCAGATTGTTGTATACCCACTCTCCCAGGAGCAGATTGTTGTATACCCACTCTCCCAGGGGCAGATTGTTGTCTACCCATTCTCCCAGGGGCAGATTGTTGTATACCCACTCTCCTTGGAGCAGATTGTTGTCTACCCACTCTCCCAGGGGCAGATTGTTGTCTACCCACTCTCCCAGGGGCAGATTGTTGTATGCCCACTCTCCCAGGAGCAGATTGTTGTATACCCACTCTCCCAGGGGCAGATTGTTGTATGCCCACTCTCCTTGGAGCAGATTGTTGTCTATCCACTCTCCCAGGGGCAGATTGTTGTATACCCACTTTCCCAGGGGCAGATTGTTGTCTACCCACTCTCCCAAGGGCAGATTGTTGTATGCCCACTCTCCCAGGAGCAGATTGTTGTCTACCCACTCTCCCAGGGGCAGATTGTTGTATGCCCACTCTCCCAGGGGCAGATTGTTGTCTACCCACTCTCTCAGGGGCAGAGTGTTGTATGCCCACTCTCCCAGGGGCAAATTGTTGTCTACCAACTCTCCCAGGAGCAGAGTGCTGTATGCCCACTCTCCCAGGAGCAGAGTGTTGTATGCCCACTGCCTCAGTTAAATGCCCAAAGCATGTTAGACCATGATGGGAAGTTGAAAGTTTAAAAGCGTAAAATCCACCTTTGTCTCAGTCTATTTACAGTGATAATTGTAAATGCATGTAATCTGTTTGTTTTGTTCTCAATCTCAGCCAATGGAGTCAGCGTCACGGATTGTGGCCACAGCCAAAGCCAATGGAGAAGCTGCTCACCTGAGCTGTTTGGAACTGTGTGGAAGGTTACTGATCTGTGCAGGATCCAAAAACGTACACATGCTGTTTAGATCCAGAGGTAAGCAAACAGTATTTTGGTTGCAGTTTTTGATGTGTGTGTGTGTATGTTGTGTGAGTGTGTGTGTGTTTGTGTGTGTTTATGCATGTGTGTGTGTGTGTGTGTGTATAGCTTGTGTGTGTGTAGTGTGTAGTGTGTGTGTGTGTGTGTGTGTAGTGTGTGTGTGTGGTGTGTGTGTGTGTGTGTGTGTGTGTGTGTGTAGAGTGTGTGTATGTATATATAGTGTGTGTGTGTGTGTATGTATGTGTGTGTGTGCCAGTATGTGTGTGTGTGCGTGTGTGTGTGTGTGTGTGTGTGTGTTTGTGTGCAATATCACAGATGCTAGTAAAGCAAAGCTTCAGTCTTATTAATGGCTGTCAACTGCCTCTTGTTTCAGAGGATATAAAGCGTTACCATGGTGATAGATTCCGAATTGCCAGTGAGATATGTGAAGTCATCATGGACATTCTTGAAGCAATGGATCCATGTGAAAAAGAAAGGTAAACCGACTTGTTTAATTTTTCTCCTCGTTTCGGTTTAATCCCTCACAGTATTTGCATGGGTGGAAGAAACTCAGAATGTTCGAGTGATCCGGAGATCAGAAGGTGAATTTCTAGACAAAGGACCATGTACATTGGACAAGCAAATGACAATACAGTTTTTGCATTCCAACTTGTGTTTTTATGCTCAGATCTCCTGTTGACACGCTGTGTGTGCATCATGATGTTCAAAGTACCCTGTAAAATAAGCATCAGGTTCAGTCAACCTTCAAAAAGTGCAAAAATAGCAGCCGCTTGTGTGGACCCTGTAGAATTCAGTGATGCATCAGATCAAAGGTTGCCGCTCAAACCTGCACTTCATTCACAGGATGTTACCAGAGGGTGTCAAATCAAGGGAGATAAGTTTTATTTTTCTTGACACAGCCAAGCACACTGTATCTCAGCAGGGCAAGCAGAAAACAGAAAAAGCAGTGAACCAGACTAACAAAGGCAAAATGACAATGTCAGGTACATGGCTGAAATGTAAATGGAACAATGTGGATGTTTAATGATGCCTCGTTTGAATTCTATTCATGGGTCACTTGACTGCATAAAAGCAATAGCAAGCAGGGCCCCTGGTGTTTGAAGTCTTGCCTGCAGTGTCTTGAGTTTGAATCCAGATATCAGGGTGTTTTTTTTATATGCCATGATGATAGATTTCAGACTGATGCCATTTGTTTTTCTTCTTTTCATTTCTGTATCTTTCAGCTTCTTGGCAAAATCGATTCATCTGTGAGCCAGCGTTGTCTTAGCTGATGTAAGTTTTAAGAATGATTCTTCTGAGTGAGTCCTCCAAGAAACAGGCAGACAAAGTGCATTATGTTTTATCTTGTAACTTGTTTGTCCTTGTTTTGGGTAGACTCCCAAAAAATTATTCTTAGAATTTGTTTCAATTTCCGTCTGCAGTCACCTCATTGTGAAACTAACTCAGCTGATGTGTTTTTACTGAATGTGAAACCAGTATATATATATTCAGTCACTCACCGTGACAACGTATTACCCAGGGAGTGTGAGAACATTTTTGTGTTTCTTCCTGTCTCACAGGTTGCTGAAGTTTCTGGCGGTGACGGGGTACACGGCCATCTTTGAAATCCTGTCCCCTGACCACCAGCACGTGGAGGACCTCAGTCATCTGCGAGGTCAGGGGGGAGTCCGCTGCACATCTGTTTCTCTCTGAACAAACTGAAGAAGTTTTTTTTTTAACGTGTTGTCTGTCTTGCCTGAAGGAGACCTAAGAGGTCGAAACGCGTCGTGTTTTGTCTTGTGATTCGTTTGTTCATGTTTGGTGGATACAGTTCTTAAAACACCTTTTAGAGATTTGTTCAGATTTCTGCCTGCAGTCGCCTCACTTTGCAGCTAACTGTTTCTCTCTGTTTCCTTCTGCCTCCTGGCCTCCTCACTGGTCAGTGTGTAGTGGATAGGATGTCGGTGTACAGCTAGTCTGCTGTGTGTGTGTGTGTGCGTGGATACGGAGAGAGAGAGAGGGTTGGGTGGGTTGGTGGTGGAGGCAGAGAGAGGGGGCAATTTCTTTGTTGTTATGAATGACTATTCAACTGATGTAGGCATTTTCTGCAGTCAAGTAAAGTTACCCAAGCGGCAAAATTTTGCTTTGCACAAAGTGATTGGTTGATCCTGATGGCTTCTTGTAAACAAATCCGAACTGTGAGTAACCCGAAAGTGTTCAGCTTCTTCAGTGTTGAGTTAAATGCAATCAGGTGTTATAGTCTAAAGGAATGTTGTAATATTCCTGTATAGAATCAAGTGCTATAGTCAAAAGGAATGTTGTTATACCCCTGTTTCAGAGGTGTACTGTTCATGAATTACAGTAGCTTAAAATACCTGACCCTGTCATGATATCATGTTAATGAAGAAGAAAGGGGAAAAACACTTGCTTATGGTTACTGCATCACATGATTAGTGATTCCTGTCAAGAGTTCAAGGGTAATGCCGAGTTGTATTGGTTGTGCGCATGCTTGCATGTACATACGTACATACTGACAGATAATTATTTCAGTTGAATCCACCTTGAAAATTGGATTCATAGTCTCAGACTTACAAAGTGAGTGAATTCTGTTCAGTATTGTTCATAATGCCTTGAAGACCTGGGAATTATAGCGTATAAGCTTGTCAGAAAGTAACCTACAAATGAAGTAATTCAGTATGGTGTGTTGTTTCCAGCAATCAGCTGCAGTTCATTACCTGGACAGCTCCAGACCTCGACCCTGCTTCTGACAGTGAACTTTGCACTGTGCCTCCCCATATAGGCATTGAGGTAAATCAACATGCTCTCTGTCTTTTGTATTTGTGAATCAAATGCACTGTTTGTGACTGTTGATGGATCCTTTGTATGACATGTGTGACTTTGATTGCTGAATTTTAGCTTTTGTTTTTGTTCTCTAAGATATGCATGTATGTTTGTAAGTATCCATGTACAATGTGTGCATACTTTCACAATCATACTTGCAGTACCATCCAACTGATTTCAGTGTTAGTCAAAGAAACGGTTCAGCGCAGCATATGACAGTATGACAGAGTATCTCAGCACACTGAATCATAACATAGTATCCTGACTGACATTCTTATTGTTAATGAAGAAACAGTTCAGTGCAGCATGTGACAATATAACAGAGTATTTCACACACTAAATCATAACATAGTATCCTGACTGACATTCTTATGTTTAATGAAACCTGGCCTTCAGAGTATACCAGCCGACCCGGCTTTAATGAGCTGTATCAAGAATCAATGAACAACATGTTAATGTTACAAGGTTACCAAAGGTATTTAAGGATGCAGAGGGAGGATGCAATAGACAGAGGCAAGAAAAGGGAGGAACACACTGCTAAGATAGGAACTGGAATAAACGGTGGAATTGATGTGTTTTTTTGTTTTTGTCTTTTTTTTTTTTACACATCTTTGTATTTCTGTATTTTTCTCCATTTTGTAAATGCCTTGAAATCGTTGGTCATTCAAGAAATAAGCACTTGTACTTCATTGATATCAATATTATTTCAAAGCTTCTTTTATCAGAATGTCTGACTGGCTTGGAGTACCAGGTAAGTTATGTTTTGTGCAGGAAGGACAATAGTTAGACATTGACCATGTAAAGTCAGAGGACAAGACCAAACCCCCCCCCCCCCCCCCCCCCACCAAAAAACCAAAAAACAAAACCCCAACAGCGACAGCAACAGCAACCTCCCACCAAAACAAACAAGCAAATGAAGTATCAGTATCACATTGTTTTGTACCGCAGATTGCCCGCGCTCTTGGACTGTCCACAGTGGACTATTCCATCCTGCCCGTGACTGAGGTAGAAACGCGCATGGTGCAGGTGAGACTGAAATTAAGAGCATTTCAGAGATTGTCGGCTGGTTGTTGATTTATGTCACCGCTTCAGAGGAGACTCTGAATATCAGACCAAGTAATGACATGTAGATAGCATGAATCAATACAATGATTTTTAAAAAAAATTTCTCCATGTCCGTATTCTGTTCTCCCCACTATTTCCCCATCTCTTCCTCTCACACCTTTGTCAGAATAACAGAGACAGTGTGATGGGGAATGTAGACTGAGTTTGTCTGACTCGGGGCTTAAGACAAAAAGCATAATTACAGTTTCTAAAAAAAACACAACTTATTTGGTATGCACATGTGGTTTGTGCGAAATGCTGGAAGAAAATTCAATGTTGTGCATATTGTTTGATCTATCAGACATTGTTGCATTTTGTTTTGATGGATTTTTTAATAAATGCCCTCCCCTCCCCCTCCCCAGCACCCTCTCCCCCACAAAAAAATTGTTCAAACTGATCTATATCCTGCTTCAATTCTCCTATTTTAGGAAGAAAAAAAAAAAGCAAGAAACCTTTATTCCTGGTATGTAGTGAGATGGAAGAGGGTGGAATGTTGGTGCATATTTGTATGTGATGGGATGAGAGTGAAAGGCTTGGGAAATTTAGATTTTCTTCTTTTTCTTTTTCTGTTTCTTCTACTTCTTCTTGTTTGTTTGTTTTTCTGTTTTGAGAACTCTGAGTTCAGCAGAAACAGAAAGCGTGCATATCTTCATGATTAATTGTTATTCAAACGTTGCATGTGTGTGTTCTAACCTAGATTCGACAGGGATACCAGTATGAAGGCGAAGTGCTGTACTTTCTGGATGACACAGGCTCAGTTATCGGATTGTTGAAAAAGAAGACTATCTGGTGAGATTGTTTTTTTTCTTTTTCCAAGGGTTTTATGGGGTTAATATATTGGAAGGGGTGGGTGGGGGTGTTATAAAAGGGGGCACATGAGAGAAAAGGGCATTCGCATCATTGAGTCTCATGTTTATTCAGTATCGCTTATCTTTTGATTCTTGCTACTAGTGTGTCCTTATTTCAGATCTTACTCTTTTAATCAAATCATTTAATTAAGTGACATGGATTCTTTTTTTTCTGGAAATTTTCAATCATGACACAACAATCAAACTTAGCCTAATGATAACTACTGATACGGGCTTTCTCAAAATGTTCTTTCAAAGATTCTATGGAAGTGTTAAGGCCATGAATGTTTTATCATGATCATTATTTATGTAACAAGTCTTACCAGTTTATTCTTTTCACTGTACACACTGTAAACTTAACTTTCTCAGCCACATCAAACACCTCAAAACTGCTTGCCAGAAAGCACTGAATATTCTGCGGGTCGTAGCGCACACCGACTGGGGCGCTGATAAGAAAACTTTGCTGCACCTCTACAGAGCCTTGGTCCGTTCCAAACTGGACTACGGTTGTGCTGTCTACGGCTCCGCAAGATCGTCTTACCTCAAACTCTTGGACCCTATCCACCATCAAGGGCTTCGTCTCTGTCTTGGAGCGTTCCGCACCACCCCTGTGTACAGCCTGTACGCAGAGGCGGGTGAACCTTCACTGTCCAACCGCAGGCTGAAACTGTCTTTGAATTATTATATCCGACTGTTCTCAGAACCGCAGAATCCTGCCTATGACTGTGTCTTTGACCCTCCGTTCCAAAGTAAGTTTGAAAATAACCCGAAATGTATTCCGCCGTTTGGTCTTCGTATGCAGCCTCACGTGCGGAATGCAGGTCTAGACCTAGGAGTTGTGTCCGATTTTTCCAAGTTTCCGGATCAACCTCCGTGGACCTTTTTCACACCAGAGATTCGTTTTGATCTTGCAGCTTTTCGCAAAGAGTCTACCAGCTCTCTGGCGTACAAGGCATTGTATGCTGACCTCTGTTCCAAATTCCCATCCTGTCAAAAAGTTTTCACTGACGGTTCCAAGTCTGAAGATGGAGTGGCCTGTGCAGCCTACTGCCCTGGGGCTCCTTCTCAGATACTGTTGGAACATATTCATTCCGATGCTTCTGTCTATTCTGCTGAACTTACCGCTCTGGTTTTGGCTTTGAAGATAATCTCGCATTCTTCGAAGAGGGACTTTCTGGTTCTGTCGGATTCGCTGTCAGCTTTGGAGGCCATAGCTGGCCGCAACCTTCAGCATCCAGAACTTTTACTTTTTTTAAAAACTTTTTAGCAAGTTGAAAGCGGACGGTTACAACATTACTCTTGCTTGGGTTCCTGGTCATGTTGGCATCGGCGGGAACGAAATGGTTGATCGTTTAGCCAAGAACGCCACAAGAGAGAAACTGTCCAACGTTTATATCCCCTGCTCAGATGTGAAACCCAAAATTAACGATTATGTGAGAGACCTCTGGCAGGAGGATTGGAACACACAGACGAGTAACAAACTCTTTCAGATCCGTCCAAACCTTAAGGACTTCCTCCCATCTACGTCGGGAGGTCGTAAAGAGGAAACGGTTCTGTGCCGGCTGCACACCGGCCATTCGTATTTTACCCATTCTTACCTTTTAAAGAGTGAAGAAGCTCCGTGGTGTATTCCATGTCATGCGCCACTCACAATGAAACATGTTCTTTTAGAGTGTTGGGACTTGCACGATGTGAGACACAAACATTTTACAGCGGAGTCCATGAAGATCCTGTTCAGGGATGTCCCGCCTGATGTGATCCTTGAGTTTTTGAGAGAGATTGGCATTTTTCATCTGATTTAAGATTTTACGGAGGAAAGATTTTTGATGCAATTTCTGGTGCGTTTCTAGACGATGTCATTTAATGAGATGTGTGAAAGTTGGGGTTTTTTTTTTTTTTTTTTTTTTTTAAATGACTGGTGAGTTGATTTTAACGTGGTGACAGCCCTGATGTGGCCCTTTGCGGTCGGCTGGGCTATAAGCAACATTATCTTATCTTATCTTACACTGTCAGTTACATCTGAAAAGATCTTTTCAATACAAACATAGAGCAGCTGTTCAGAGTGCTTTTCATATTGATTACAAGTGCTATAAATCTTCACACAATCAAAAACCATAGATAAGATTTTTGCAGGTCTGATCCATATCAGCTGAATCTTTTTTTTTTTTTTTTCTCTTTTAATCACCTGTGTTGATTGTTGAAAGCAGATTGAAACTGGTTTTGAAATTTAGATCTTATTGCAGAGATTTCACAGTTCTTGAAAATCCATGACAGTGAAGATATTGATAGAAAAAAGTTTGTTACGTTTCCTCTGAACATGCCATATGCAATAAAGATGGGGGTTTGTATTATACTCCCTGTTTGGCTAGTATACTTACCATGTCAGACAATAGCATTCACGGCAGTTAGTCTGCTCTGCCAGGCCGAAGTTTTTGTGTGGCTAATGCAGTAATAAGACAGTCACGTGATGCCCAACCCGCTTCCGCCGTAGGAAGAAGCCAGTGTCAACCTCCCGTACCTCATTCATCGAGGCCTGCGCGCAAGGTAACCCCAGAACCTTGGCGCTAGTGGGGAAGGCAGGGCGGGCATTAGAGTCTGACATGGTAAGTATACTAGCCAAACAGGGAGTATAATACAAACTCCCCATTTTGGCGTCATATATTGTACCATGTCAGACAATAGCAGAATTCATAGGAAAAGGAGGAGGGCGAGTGCCCTAGTGGTTCCTGGGGTTACTCGATATGGAGCATTAGCCGCCACAAAGGATATCCATTAGAACCATCAGCCTGGTCATGCGGATGTCCCTTAAATAAAATTTTTATGAAGGGATTTTCCGAACGCCAGAAGGCGGGCCTCCAGGAGGTGGCGCATGGGAACAGAGTGCTGGAATGCTGCGAAGTGGCCAGCGTTTCTGACCTCATGAGCCCGGGGGGACAAGACGGGGAGGTCCTTGGAGGCCTGGGAATAGGCCGTTCTGACCGTTTTGGAGAGCCACCTAGAGACAGTTGCCAGCTGAGATGTCTTTCGTGTACTGGGGTTAAATGGAAATACGAAGACGTCTTTGTGAAACGCGCCTGGGGCGCGAGCGTTCCAGTAGTGTGTTAGACATCGAGAGGGGCAAAGGGCTTATGTCTGAAGAGGTGTCTCCCCCTAGGGTACCCGCCAGCGGGCGGATGACGAGGGTAAGGAGAGGCACTACCGGGTTCCTGGTTCTTAGCTAGGAATTCAGGAAGGAACTTCAGAGAGACGGAGCCGTCTCTGTGGAAGGCAATGTCTCTGGGGTCCCCCTAAGGGCATGGATCTCGCCTCGCCTTCTGGCGGAAGCGAGGGCGAGGAGAAAGGTAGTCTTCATAGACAGAAGGTCGAAAGGAACGGAGGACAAAGGCTCAAAGGGGTTTTTATTGAGGACATCAAGTACAGTGAAAAAGGACCCAAAGGGGACACGTCTAGGGAGATGGGCCTCACGAAGAGCAGCCCTCTGGAGATCTCTCTGAGAAGGAATCATTCCAAGGGAAAGGTCCGCCCATTTGGCGGATGGTCGTGCAGATGGCCGACCTGTAGCCTGGATGGAGCTAGCAGAGAGGTTAAGGTGGGACAGGAAATTTCCTATCTGGATATTGGAGGGGCGATTGTGAGGACAGAATTGTCTTTGCACCATGAGACCCATTTCCCTCTGTAATCGTAAAGGGACTCTGTGCTAGCTCTGCGAGAGGACATGGCTAGGTCTCGAAGTTCTGAGAGGCCCCGGCGATGGAGAGGATACTGCGGACGGACTGGGACCTGTCCGTTCGAGAGGCGGATTAGATGCTCGCAACCGGGTTTGGCACAGAAGCCAGGCGTGGAGGCGAAGCATCGGGGATTGGAGTGAGGGCGACCCGAACGAGGTTGCCTGAGCATGTCCCACCTGGTGTTCAACTGGAGAGGGGGTGCGTGAGTGAGGACTTGAGGTCCGGGAACCAGGACTGAGTGGGCCACCATGGGGCTATGAGAATGAGCCTGGGTCTCTCGAGTCTCGCCTTCCTGATCACCTTGTGGAGGATCGGGAAGGGAGGGAAGGCGTAAGCTATATCTGCCTTGGCTTAAGGCTGTGTCAGGCTAATTGACATAGGCTAGAACACCAAGGCTACATCAAAATGTTGTTATGCTCTGCATAGTTATGCGGGGATTGTCTTCAGTTGTGACAAGCTCCTAGCATAACATTATCAGTCTCTAAAATCCCCCGAAGTGGGAGTGTGGCTGCCCATGTGGTGGGGTAATCAAAAACGGTCCACCACGTAATGTTCTCATCCCCAGCTGATGCATTTGTACATAGTGTTCAAGTACTTCAGCTGTTTGGATGATCCCTGGAGTCTTTTAGCCAGGGTACGACAACAACAACAACAAAGCTATGAGGCCGGACCAGGGAAGGGATAGGGCGTCGATAGCGTAAGTCTGGGGGGCCGGGACCGGAGACACATACACTGGCAGACGGTGGTTGAATCGTGTGGCAAACAGGTCGATCATCGGTCTGAACCAATGTTCCCACACGGTTGTTAGGGTATGCCTGCTGAGAGTCCATTCCGTGTGGAGGACAGACTTGGAGCGGCTGAGAGAGTCTGCCAGGATGTTGTGTGTCCCTGCTATGTGTCTCGCGCGAAGGGTGACCCCCTGCGTGTGACACCAGCGGAGGAGGGCCTCTGTACGGAGGGAGAGGCCGATGGAGTGATGCCCCCCACCCCCCCTGTTGATGTAAACAAGCTACCGAACTGTTGTCCGTGAAAAAGGAGAACAAATCGGTGGGAGACCATGGACTGGAAGTGGAGGATGGGCGAGCCTGACCGCCTCCAGTTCCAAGATGTTGATGTGAAGACGAGCAGTCAGAGGATCCCAAACCCCCGAGGCGTGACTGCTCTCCAAAATGGGCCCCCCAACCCGAGTTGGAGGCGTCTGTGTAAAGTTCCAGGGCCTGGGATGGGAGGGAGATGGGAACTCCGGTGGGCCAGGGTGGAGGGGCTGAGCCACTCCTCCGTGGCCCCCAAAAGAAACCAAGGCCCTAGGGGAATGGTCTGGTTCCAGCTGTCGTTGGTCTGGGACCAACGACGGCAGAACTCCCTCTGAAGCTGTCGCTTGGGAACTCTGCCTAGGGAATGAGAGGAGACAGGGACTCCATCATCCCCAGGAGGGAGGAAAGTGTCCTTGCCGAAGTAAAGGGAGAGAGTCAAAGGTGGGAGATGAGGTCCACTAGGCGGGCGGACCTCTCCGGGGTCGGGAGACTACCATGGAGGTGGTGTCGAAGCTCATGCCCAGGAAGGTGAATCGCTGACTGGGCGAGAGCTCGCATTTGGAGGGGTTGGTGACGAACCCCAGAGAGGAGCAAAGGTGTAGAAGTTTGGAGGTGTGGGATTTGGGCCAGGGCCTGAGTGGGAGCCAAGACGAGCCAGTCGTCGAGGTAAACCAATAGGCGAATGTCCTCCTGTCTGGCAAGGCGGCCATCTCCTTGACTACCTTCGTGAAGAGGAAGGGAGCCAGGGAGAGTCCGAAGGGGAGAGCCTTGAATTGAAACACCCGGCCCCGCCAGACGAAACGAAGTTATCGTCTGTGGTACGGGTGAATGAGGATCTGAAAGTAGGCATCTTTCAGATCTATAGAAGTGGCCCAGTCCAGATGGTGGATGGAGTCCCTGATCTGGGCCGGGGTCTCCATCTTGAATCTGGTTGGCCTGATGAATTTGTTGGAGGGGAAAGGTCGAGGATGGGCCTCCAGCCGCCCGAGGACTTGGGGACTACAAACAGACGAGAGTAAAAACCCAGGGTTGGGGTGGGTTATCTCGGTGATGGCGCCCTTCCTGAAAGCTCCCGATTTCCGGCGAAGGGCTCCGCTGGGCGGGCGGTGGATCGCGGGGGAAGGAGGAGGGGAGGACAGAAGAGGGGGCGTTCGTGTGCCCAGGGTAGACGGAACCCCTCTGTAGAACAGATACTACCCAGGGGTTGAGACCATGCGCCGCCACTGGTGGCATGCCGGGACAGACTGCCTGCCAGGGGGGCAGAGGGGGCCGAGGGGGTCGAGAAGACTGACATTCCGCCTCTCGGAAGGTGAGTCTGCTAGTCACCTCCGGGGCCGGGCTGTTGGCGAACCGAAAATTCTGTTGGGGGTTTTTCGGTTTGGGCCTAGGCGGTGGTGGAAGTAGGGTGTTTGGCGGGCCTTGAGGGATGCTGCTTGGGGTAGGCTGGGGTCATGGCTGGGGAGGTGGCCTGACGAAAGAATGGTCTAGAAGGGCGCTGCTGACGAGGGGTCTTGGTCGCAAAAGAAGCGGCCTATTTGCGCTCCTCGACGGCATGGGTAATGACAGCAGCAGAGTAGTCGCCGAAAAGTGACTGCTCCTGACCCGGAATGCAGCGTAAGGCCGCCTGAGCGCTGGGGAGAGATGGGCCTGTGATAGCATAGCATCTCTCACTGCCAAAAGGCAGTTAAAGTGATCTCTGGCTGCACTGTCGCCGCAGCCCCAAGGTGGTGCGCTATCTTGTTGACAAGAAAACGCATCAGAGGGTCATCAAACAGGCTGGGGTCTGCCTCAGGGGTCCGAAGACGCTGAGACAGTGCCGCCCTCCTTTGGCCAGAGTTCCTCAGCTCGCTGTAGGAACATGTCATTGAAAGGGTGTCCCGCGGTGGTGTGTAGAATGCCAGCCCTGGCAATTCTGGTCCCCACTCTATCAGGGTTTTGATTTGAAAGAGAGGTGGAATGTGGGAGGGGGAGGTTGGGAGTGAGCCTGAGGTCGGCCGGGGAAATGGCAATCTCCTGGTGGCCGGATTGGCAGAGAAGAGAGAAAAAGACATGGGGGGCCTGACGTGAGTCCTTGAGGAATACTCCTACGGGGCCTGCGTTGGGGGCTGACAAGAAGTCAATCCCCGGCGGAGGGACGGCATGTGCACCCCTGGCGAAGAGAGAGCCGATCTGTCCCACAAAGGAGTGATGGTCTGGGGGCGGCTAACCTTGGCCGTGATCGCTGGGTAGGGGGGACCCAGTGAAACGGGAAAGGAGAAAAATGTTGTTAGAGGGAGGGGATTCCCTAACAACAAGATCAGGGCGCCAGCCCTCCAAAATGGAAAGGTCCCCAGACTGGGGGAGGAAATCCTCGAACCCCTCCTCAAGTTGTGGGTCAGTGTATTCGTGAAGGGGAAGTTCAGGTCCACCTTCGGAAGGCCAGGTCAGGGGTGCGTGGGGAGTCCCGTCCTCGTTGGGAAGAAGGGAAAAACGAGGACGGCTCCCCCGGTGGTTCCAAAATCGGCATGTAAACTAGGGACCGCCGATCGGACAGCGCCCGAGAGGAAGGAGGGCCCAGGTCGATCCAGCTCTGGGAGGCCGGATGCCACATGAGACCGAAGATGGAGTCAGGGGAAGAGTCCGAGCTAAGCCACTGATTCCTCTCGGGGGAATAGAACCACCGGTCCCCCTGGAGAAAGACGGGCTGTGGCGGCCCAGAGGCAGAGTCTCCTCGGGGACCCGGGTAACCTTGAACACCAAGGGAGAGCACTGCCACCTGCATCTCCCGGGTGTGGTCCGTGCCGGCCCCCTGCGTGGCAGAGGGGTCGGTGGGTGTTACGGTCGCCGAGCCTCCTGGCCGTGTGGTAGCGGACAGGGATGGCTGAGTCGACGCGTAAGCCTCAAGGGACGAAAGGTTACCCCTGGTCCCGCTGGTCGATCCTCCCCCCGAGGAACGGGACCGCGGACGTTGCCCAATAGGGAGCGGAAGAAGTACCGCTCCCCAACGTCCTGTACCCCTAGGGGAGATTGAAACGATCGATTGGGGTGGTTCGACCGTCGGGGGTGAGGGCGCAGATCCGAGCTAGTCGATGCCTGCGTACCTGACCCGGGGTTGTGGTCAGTGGGGGGGTACCACCAAGACTGTCCACAGCCCCTCCACCGGAGTGTTGACGCTCCTCGTGTCCGGGTCGTGGCTGAACCCGGACACGGTTGGGGAGAGCGCGATGAGACTGGGTGACGTTAGTGGGGGAGGTGCTAGCGTCACGCGTCTTATTAGATCGGGTGGACGTGCGGTGATTCCGGCCGCGAGTCGTCACCTGTGCCGGTCTGGGTCTCGGCAAGGGTCCCCGGGGGCCGATGATCGCCGGACGGCGGCATGATAGGAGAGGGTCTCCTTACGCGAGCGAAGGTGAAACAGGCGATCCAGTCGTGGAACGGGAAGATATAGAATGGGCAGGTCCTTTCATGGGGCCTTGCCCTTGGATTTGGGCTTAGGAAAGATGAGAATGAAAAACAGTCGGCGATGACGGCCGATTGCCCGTCCGACTGAGACAGCCTGTTGGACTTTGATCGCGACGATCGTGTGTCGCCGATTGGGTAGAGGGGGAATCGTAATGATGGTCGCGCGTCCCCTGCGCGGAACCCTCCTACACCGATCGTATACGCATCATCGTCGTGCGTGAGCGGTTTGTCCCGTGGAGTCGACACGCGGACCCTCCAGGGTAGAGAGCGACTGCCGAGCAATGGAGCGTCTCGAGCCGTTAGTGCCCTCACCATGTTGGGCACTGGTGGTGGGAACAAACACGAACGCACGATCGCAAAGGGGAGACAAAGAGGTGGATCGAGGGATAGAAAGAGCTCAACCAACCTCGGGAGAGACACTGGAAGTGTAGTAAATGTAACGAGATCTCAGTGTTAGATCGAGGAAGGTCGATCGAAGTGACGCGGTTTTGGCCAGTCGAAACAAAATGGCGGAATGACGGTGAAGAAATGGAAAACCGAGTGGACGACGTGCAAGTTAGACGAATCGGGAGTCCGAATGGAAGGAGAAGGGACTGAGATTCGGAGAACAAGGGCCGTCAAAGGCCAAAATGGGGAAGAAATGGTGAAACCGGCGATGGAGTTCCGACTTTTGAAGATCAAAAAGAGAGGAAGGCGAAGTCGCGAGTGCCGAGACAAAGGCACAAAGGCGAGGAATGGCGTGGTTAAACAAATTAATAAAGCACACCAAACCAAAAGCACCACCGGCTCAAGAGTAAAAAGGGTGAAGAGCGCAAGCCACAACAAATAAGCAAAGAAGCAAACACAGCTATCTTAACACAACGGCAAAGAGAAGGCGAGACAGAGCACAAGACTTATCTTGCTTGGACGGCAGGCCGAGAGAATGAGGTACGGGAGGTTGACACTGGCTTCTTCCTACGGCGGGAAGCGGGTTGGGCATCACGTGACTGTCTTATTAGTGGCATTAGCCACACAAAAACTTCGGCCTGGCAGAGCAGACTAACTGCCGTGAATGCTATTGTCTGACATGGTACAGTATATGATGCCAAACATTGTATCTTTTGTGGGTTAAGGGAGATAACTATTGGCATTTGATGGTTGAATATTTTTGTGTACATGACCAAATTCTGTATTGGGATTGGGGGGAGGGGAGGGGGGGACTGTGGGGGGGGGGGGGAGGAGGAACCATGAGCCTGCCCCCACTCCTGCAGTCCCAGCCAGCCCCTGAAGTTTGTTGCCAACATCTGCACCTCAGCCTGTCTTTGACGTGTTGTCGGCAGCGAAATATAGAGAGGCTTGAAGCATTGCCGAATGTGATCATGGAAGTGTTTCGCTGCTAACTGGCTGCCCTGTTCCAACCTGCCACCAGTTCAGCCACCCCTCTTCACACTCTTTCCTGTCCTTACTGCTCCTTTCCACTTCATTTTGAGCTGTCTTGTTCTTCAGTGTTCATTTTTCATCTGGTTCTTCGCAAAAAGCGTACATGACCTGCTCTGTGCCTCACTTGTCCACTTACAAAGAGAAACAAGATGCAATATATACATGTACTCCCAGTTTAGATCTATCTTAAATACATGTGTAAGAAAACGTCACAATCAAACTTGCGTCATAATAAAAAAAAAAGAAGTCACAATCAAAGTGTGTCGTAATGCATTTCGTCACTGAAATAAGAAATCGGCGAAGTACTTTCAGAGATATTACATAAAGAAAAAACCGTTTTGGGCCATTATAGCTGTTAGTAATGGCTAATCTGGTAAAATAAAACATCGGACATCATCCATGACCCATAATGAACATACCTACAAATTTTCAGAAAGATCGGCCCAGAAGTTTTGTCTGGAGCAAGTTGAACATATTTTGACCACGGACAGACAGACAGACTGACAGACAGCATTCTGCCTTGGCTTAAGGCTGTGTCAGGCTAATTGACATAGGCTAGAACACCAAGGCTACATCAAAATGTTGTTATGCTCTGCATAGTTATGCGGGGATTGTCTTAAGTTGTGACAAGCTCCTAGCATAACATTATCAGTCTCTAAAATCCCCCGAAGTCGGAGTGTGGCTGCCCATGTGGCGGGGTAATCAAAAACGGTCACACACGTAATGTTCTCATCCCCAGCTGATGCATTTGTACCATAGTGTTCAAGTACTTCGGCTGTTTGGATGATCCCTGGAGTCTTTTAGCCAGGGTACGACAACAACAACAACAACAGACAGCATTTTTTCGTTCCCATTGTAAAGTACTCCCTGTTCTATAAGAACTGGGAGTACAAAAAAGGTCATGGTCTTTGCTCGGAATGTTAGATAACCAACCTACCACGCACTCTCATTCCTGTAAGTTATACAAGAACATATTAAAATCATTACAAACATTCCACTCTGTATTTTCTCTCTTCTCCTTCCCTCCCTGTCTCTCACTTTTTCAACCCTTGCCCTCACAGTCTGTTTCCAGTTTCTCTTGCCCTTAAAGTCTTCAACCAACTCTTCGCATCCTCTACTCATTAGTTACATTTGGCAGTCAGAGATAAGAATTACCTTCTTTGCTCAGTTTGTAGATATGAGGTGATTTTGAAAATGGCAGCAACATTATTATGCATATGGTAGTTTTGTTTTGTTGTTGTTTTTTTACGAAAGAGTTCATAACATTCATTACAAAAATCTGGGCTTCTTTTTTCATGTCTTGAATTGATAATTGTCAAGTGCGGTTTGTATTGTATTTCTGTTCTTGTTGTTTACAGGTATCGCCTCTGAATTTTTTCGGATAAATATCTGTTCTTTTCAAAAGGAAAGTCAATCTGATACAATTTTTGCTGAAAGAACATGGTAATGGGCCTACTTTTAACTCTTTCATTCCTACTTTTCTATGAACCATTACTTCCTGTTGTTCCTAGATTCTCAATCTGATACAATCTTTGCTGAAAGAACATGGTAATGGGCCTACTTTTAACTCTTTCATTCCTACTTTTCTATGAACCATTACTTCCTGTTGTTCCTAGATTCTTATAATACAAGTATTCCTTTCATTCCTGGATTTACAGAAAAAAAGAAGTGCAAAGTGAGAACTGCCACGTATGTAGTAGCAAACCGGACAGAGTAGAGCGGCGACCACTTTCCCGGGCTCTAGAGGCCATCTGGCATCCATTCCATTCATAAACACTGCCCCACTGTCATGATGTGTACCGATAATGGGACTTGTGCGAAATTCAAAGCACTTACCGCGAGAACCGATTTTCCAGGCTACAGGAAGGAAAGGAGGGATTTTGTGCTGCCGGTTTTCCGGGCTGCAGGAAGGAAGGGTGCGATTTCTGCAAAATGGAAAACCGGGTTGTAGGGATGAAAGAGTTAAAGGTACACATTTATAATGTCCAAGTATCTATAATATAATAATAATGTTGCTTATAGCCCAGCCGACCGCAAAGGGCCACATCAGGGCTGTCACCACGTTAAAATCAACTCACCAGTCATTTAAAAAAAAAAAAAAAAAAAAAAAAAAACGTTCACACATCACTTTCAATAACATCTTCTAGAAACGCACCAGAAACTTCGTTAAAAATCTTTCTTCCGTAAAATCTTAAATCAGATGAAAAATGTTAATCTCTCTCAAAAACCCAAGGATCACGTCAGGCGGGACATCCCTGACCAAGTATCTAGATACCATTTTTGTTTCACAGGTACATCATATGTCGAGCAATCAGGGAAAAGGTTCGCACAGCAGTTTCAGGCAAGCAGAAAAACAACAGCACCTTTTCCATGGGAGCCTCCATTCAGAAGGTGGGTGGGAAGAGTTTTTGATTTGTTTGTGTGTTTGTTTGGTTCTTTTTTTAATCAATGCTTGGATACAGCTTTTTGCTTTGAATGCTTTTTGGGTTATTTTCTTGATTTTTTCTTGATTTCTATTTTCTTTTTTTTTTTTTTTTGGAAAGTTAAGGAGAAGAAAGAATGACATTTTTGTAAAAGGAAAGCGGTGTGTTTGGTGCTTATGTTTGAATAATAGGAATCAAAAGATCTTTTTTTTTTCTTTTCCTGTTATTCTGTCACAGTTTTTTTCTTCACAAATGTACTGCCCATCACTTGGTGAAAAGGAAATCATCTCGTTGATTGAGTATTAGCAGCTACCAAGTTTCAACAGAACTGAATCTAAACTCTGGATCAGAATGTGAGAATATGCGAGCAAAGATTTGATAGGTGTTTATTAATGGTTTGGAATCAAATTTGGATCACGGTGTTGTAAAAGTTTGGAATCATTAATTCTGGGGGGCTTTTGATCAGTCTTTTTTGAAAGGAGTGTGAACAAAACCGCTTAGGTTGCAGAGATACGCAGTATGGCTGTTCAGATCAGGAGAGAGAGAAAAACAAAGATGAAAGGAAAGTGTAGCACCGACACAAAATTGATATTCCTTTCTCTTTTTTTTTTTTAATTGACAAGTTGTTTTAACCCGTTCCCTGCCTGGAACGTGTAACGCACGTCCAGAAAGCCGCAGAAAACAGAAAACCGCTACGCCCTGAACGTGAGTGTCACGTCCTAACTTCGTAACAGAAAGCAGAAAAATCTACTTGGGAGACGACCCTCTAAAATGTTCTCACCTCTTCTACTGGTGTCAAGGAACAGCCCCTTTCCCTTCTCGCGAGCAGCCAGCTGACCACATGTTATGCAAATTGCGAGTTGAGAGGTCACAGCTGATAAGCATAGTCAAGATGGCAGCTCAACCTAGCACTTCGTCGACGCGTCCCGTTTCCAAGCATCACACTGCCCTTGATATTTTAGATGACGTTATAAAGTATCAAGAGAGTGATGAAGAAGACCTTTGAGGATCGGATCTGATACTAGCGATGAGGAGGAGACGGATGGGAATCAGCACTATCCACTTTTATCGGAGATACATGCTGGTGATGACGTGGCTTCACTGTTCTGTACACAAACACATCAGTAAAGAAAGCGCCGTCAAGTGGGCAGACGAAGCGGAAATTGCCGAACGCGTGCCGTGAACGAGCACTGCACCCACTCCTTTCTTGACGAACGGGGGTGGTGGACATGGTACGGGTTCAGAACGACGGTGAAGGTCCCGTGGAAGCAGCCGGGGGCGTGGCATGGGGCGTGGTCAGCAACAGCTGATCAAAGAATGGCAGTTGTTTTGACTGGAAATTCTGGTCTGCAAGTCAACTGTGCCAATTTTCAGCTGTACAAAGTTCCAGTCTTCAGTTCCTTCATGACCAGAAACTGGTTTCAGGCAAGTAGCTCTATTTTTCTTTTGTTGGTTTGTTTTGTTTTGTTTTTGTTTTTACTACATGATTCTTCATTCCTTGACTATTCATTTTCTGTATTTCTCTTCTTTGCCCCATTTCCTACTGAAATACAATTATGGCAAACAATGACTGCATGGATAGGTAGGACTGTGTGTGTGTGAGTGTGTGTGTGTGTGTGTGTGTGAGTGTGTGTGTGTGTGTGTGTGTGTGTGTGTGTGTGTGTGTGTGTGCACGCACGCACGCACGCGCCTAAGCATTATTTATTTCTGTATGCAAGTTTTCCATTATAAGTTTGTTCATTTTGTATAACACAGAAGCACTCATCCACAGCAGTTTTTTTGTTTTGTATCATTGTGGTGTTTTTACATTCATGTGTGTGTGATACTGTTAGTGTGTGTTTGTGCATATGTGTAATGTGTGTGTGTGTGTGTGTGTGTGTGTGTGTGTGTGTGTGGAAGCTGTTTGTGTGTATGCATGTGTTGTATGTGTGTGTGTGTGTGTGTGTGTGTGTGTGTGTGTGTGTGTGTGTGTGTGTGTGCTCAACTGTGGGTCTGCTTACTCTGTGTGTGTGTGTGTGTGTGTGTGTGTGTGTATGTGTGTGTGTGTGTGTGTGTGTGTGTGTGTGTGTGTGTGTGTGTGTGTGTGTGGAAACTGTTTGTATGTATGCGTGTGTTGTGTGTGTGTGTGTTGTGTGTGTGTGTGTGTGTGTGTGTGTGTGTGTGTTCTATCACATGTTATTAGTGTGAACCATCATCATAACAAACAAAACCAATATAGAATGATGTGAAATTGTAGACAAGAGTATAAGTAAGTAATCCACAAAAAAATCTAACAAATAACTCAACAAATGGGTGAATAATGTACATGTTAGTGAACATACTGTGAAAAAGCATGATTATGCCCTTCTTACCCAACAAATAGTACCCCAATTATGAGCAGATTGTCATCAAGAACAACATTCCTTGGGATTTATATGACTGTCATGTGTTAGTGCTGATGTTGAACAATTAGTCACATCACTTTTTCATTGTTTACACTGATTTTATATGGTGCAATTTGTTTATGTATTACCGTACCTGAAAACTGTTCTTTTTGTAAAACCACCAATATATGTATCCCTGTCCATCCCTAATGGCTCACAAAACTACATTATTGTTATATTAGCATCAAAGTTTGTAGTATAAGGAAAGAGAAGCCATAAAATCTAAGTCATAGTAAAGAAATACATAAGCAGTAATTGAGGTACTGAGCCTACCCCAAATAGTAAAATTATGCCCCTTTCTAGGAGAATTTGGGTACCCCCAGTAACAGACAGATTGTTACACAGAGGGAGATTTATTGACAACAATATGAATCCAGGTGTTTGTAATGTTGTTGAGCTAACACCAAAAGGTATTTTTGTTGTGTTTAGTGGGTTTTTATATGCCTAATTATTCTAAAACTCTCACATTGAAAACAAAACAAAAACTGTTTTATCACATGTTATTAGTGTGAACCATCATCATAACCAACAAAACCAATATTGAATGATGTGAAATTGTAGACAAGGGTTATAAGTAAGTAATCCACAAAAAATCTAACAAATAACTCAACAAATAAATGAGTAATGTACATGTTAGTGAACATACCGCGAAAAGCATGATTATGCCCTTTTTACCTAAAAAATAGTACCCCCAATTATGAGCAGATTATCATCAAGAACAACATTCCTTGGGATTTATATGACTTTCATGTGTTAGTGCTGATATTCAATAAGTAGTAAGACCACTTTTTCAGTGTTTTGACTCATTCTGTTTGGCGCAATGTGTTTGTGTACACTCGAAAACTGTTATTTGTGGTAAATTTTTTATAATTATGTCAATTTTGCTATACTAATTATCAACATAATCAAGCCATTTTGATAGAACATTGTAGACAAATGCATAACAACAAAACATGCAAAAAATCAAAGAGATCTGTCAAGAAATAAGTGAGCAGTAACCATTTCATTGAACCTACCCCAAAAAGCTCAATTTTACCACGGCAGACAGATTTTCAAATGTGCTATTATACTGTGGCAGTGAAGGGGTTAAGGTCATAACAGAATAGCCTGTAAAACATTCAGTTTTTGACCCGATGATTTGTTGTGTGTTTTGAACATGAAAACATTGAATTGAGTAAGATGTTAAAAAGTGTCGTGTCGACAGATGGAGAGGAGGCTGGGAGGATACAGACCTGGCTGGGCCTGGAGGAAGACACTGTGGCAGCTTGGAAGGTACAGAGCACACAGCCGCTCAACAGTTCACCAACACAAACTCCAGACTTGGCACTCTTTACACATTATTTTCTGGAGCGCTCATTCTTGACAAGGTGTCTTCTTCAGACTTGTATGGGACACAAGTTCTGTATCTGGAAAATCGAAAGGAAAATCCTGGGAAGGCTTCAGAATATGTATGACAAAATGTAAAAGGTCCTGATAATGGCCCAAAATGTATGGATGAGATGTTCTTCGAAGGAAACAGCCAGGTTTGTTTGCATGGGGGGGGGGGGGGGGGGGGGGGGGGGGGGGGGGGGGGGGTGTTGGTTGATGAGTGTGGTCTTTAGTACCATCAAGCTGGTGAACATATTTGCCTGATGTTAGCCATGACCCAATCATCCAGAAACTCATGACCATGATCACACCCTCAGTCCAAGGCTAGTTAATTTTTGACTGTTTGAATTTGTGGGGCAAAAATCAACAACGTTGTCAGGTGGTTGAAATATTGGCTTTGGGGCTGTTAATTTTTGATTGTTTGAATTTGTGGGGCAAAAAACCAACAACGTTGTCAGATGGTTGAAATATTGGCTTTGGATCTGATAATTTTTGATTGTTTGAATTTGTGGGGCAAAAAAACAACAGCGTTGTCAGGTGGGTGAAATATTGGCTTTGGAACTGATAATTTTTGATTGTTTGAATTTGTGGGGCAAAAAACAAAAATGTTGTCAGATGGTTGAAATATTGGCTTTGGAGCTGACAGAAATGAGTTCAAATCAATTCAGAGGTTGGATTTTTATGACTTGAAACCCTTTCTATCTACCCAGCAGTAAGTGTATACTGCATTCAGCTCAGGGGAGCAGCAGCAGAGAGGTGGGGCACAGCAGGAGAAGGGTGGGCGCTGCCTTTTTTAATGTGGTGCTGCAGACACACTGAATCTGCTTATTGCAGCCATTAGGCAATGGAAGTTTTCACTTTTTTTCAAACCCATATTTGACCACGGACACAGAGGTGCTAGCGAGTGCTAGTGACTGAGAGTATGTACACGTATCTGAAATCCAGTCTGAAGACTGAGTAAAATCAAGTCAAATTTCAGGCTTTAGCGAAGCACTTGAGATGGGAATGCTTGTGTCAAGAGTGATTTCCCTACACAACTGAATGAAATGAACATTACACACAAATGTGGAATTCAGGTCTCTTGTCCCATGCCCACCAAATGTGAATCCATTTGTACAAACAAAAAAATTACTGAATTGTATTTCAAGAAAAATAGTAGGTAGGCAGATAAAACTAGCATTGCAGAAAAAAGAAAGTATTCATGATCGAGAGGAAATTCATCACTTCTGATAAAAACAACCACCTCTCATCTACACAAACACAGCCCTGCCCCCCTCCACCTTTACCCACCCTTCTGTTCAAAACAAACCAGTATAAAGTCAAAGCCAAACCACCCAAGAACCTTTTTTCCCCACATATTTGTCATCAGGTGCTGGCTGTTGGCTTCCTGAAGTGGTCCATTGCAGGAGTTGACACAGGGTCAGTGCGACCAGACCTTGTTGGGGAGAAATTCCCTGTGCTGTGGTAAGTTGTGACCGTCAAGACATTCTTTGAGATCATAGAAATGTGAAAAAGGAGCGTGAAGGTTTGGGAGGAAGAGTGGGGAGGCAGGAAGTGATTTTCATATTCATCGTATCAAGCATGTCTCAAATACAGGTCTGTTTGCCCCATCGGAGATCTAAGGGTAATATGGCAAGCTGACAGGTGTAATATAAAGGTGAAAAGTGTCGTCTCAGTGGACACATCTTGAAGTGTCTATGCTTCTTTTATATTTACAACAAATTTCTCAGCTTGCAGTTAGTGCCACTTTCCTTCTCAAAGTTCGCAGCTTATCACAGCTCAAGCATATCTACAGTGAACAAACCAATGTCTCTTTGACATGGACAAGCTGCCTGTACTTTTCATGGTTGACAGAATGACACGGAGAACACGCATCCTTTCGTTCTTCCTGATTTTCTTTCCAGATGTGGTAAGTTCTGATTCACATGAAGATTCTACGTATGACCTCCTTCTCAACTTAGCTTGGATTCAAACGACTGTGCACCAGCCATAATCAGTTATTTCCCCTTCACTCAATGCTGTTCAGCAACATATCCAAGAGGAAGAGGTTCTCCAATACAGTGCTCTTACGAACATGTTCAACCCCAGAGAGTGCGCATTGTCTTGAACGAGCAGCGCTTGAGTTAGACCATGGAAGCAGCTCTTTCGAAGGTGTCACTATAGTGCTCTTTAAAGCAGAATGTAGTAGAAGAAAACGTAATGGCAAGAAAGAGGCCCCAAACAAAGTTATTATGCCCAAAGTGGAAGGCTGTGAAAGTCGATGTAACTTTATCGGGCCTTCCCAATGTCTTACCAAGCTGGAATTGCTGCCTTGTTCATATCGTGGTCCAGTGCTGCCTCTGCTGCTCATTACTCTGCATGCACACACAGCATGGGGAGCAGGGCTTATGTTGTCGGTATTCGTTTTGTGGGTGTTCTCAAGATATCATGAAAACAGACGGATCTTCAAATGTTGCAGGGTTCTTTGTGGGTTTTTTTTTTTATCAACAAGTGGCTACATTTTGTGGCCTTCATTGAAAGTAGGCAAATGCTGAAGGAAAAAAAATGGTTTGCAGACAAGTTATACCCAAGCATCCAGAATGAGAGGGAATTTCCATTTGTTTCTTGACTAAGCAAATATGCTTTGTGTTCATTTATCAGATGCTATTATTTCTATCCCCCCCCCAAAAAAAAAAAGTGATGAAAGTCAAAATAGAACTGTACAGATGTACAAATAACAAAGTCACAGAAAACACCAATAAATAGCTTGTACTAAATTCTACACATAAAACAGGACAGCTTTACTTCAAGTTTTGAGAGTCATTGCATTTTAGTACCGACAAGTGAAGCGTTTGTTTGTCCTGAACAGGAAACAGTTCTTGGAGGAGACAGGAAACAGCGACAAGATCAACCAGCACTACCATGAACCGTCCACTTCTGAACAACTGTGTGTAGCGCCGTCAGCTGATGATGAAGACGGAGCAACGTCTTGACCACTGCATGTTGCTACATCATGAGTCTCCCCCCTCCGCCCACCCCCCTGAAAGTTTTTTGTTGTTGAAATGATGAGGAACAGAAAGATGCTTCCTACCTAAGTATTGTGACAGCTCAGCTGAAGAATCAGCTGGTTAGATTTTTATTCAGTAATTGTCCCGTCAAGAAATTGATGGCTTTTGACTAGGCTCATCAAAGAAAGGAAAAAAAGAGAACATTTACAGATTTTTCAGTCAAATGGTTCAAAGTTCAATTTTTGAATTCTTACAGCTTTTCACAAATATTTACTTTCAGTTTCAGTCACCAAATCCCCAGCAACTTTGGGGCCTGTGTTCTGGAGCATTCAAACTCATAGAAGTTTGTGCATTTGCAACCAAGTATGCGAGACATGCAACCTAGATTTTGATCAAACCCCATCCCTGAAAGGAAGTTTTGCTGGCACATTTTTGTGTGTGTGTGTGTACCCATTGGAATGGAGAACTTGTCTTTCCAGGAATCAGTCTTGCAATGTTAAAAAAGATTTGGGAATAATCAGTCTTGCCCATGACAAAAATGGGCTGATCTTCAGGCAGCAGAACTTCTCTGATGTCATCATCTGTTTGTACACTGTTGTATCAGTTGGGATGCTCACAGTTTACCAATAGCGTTGTAATTGAAACTGAACTGCATTCTTGTTTAAAGTGTCGCAACAGTGTATGGGTGAATGCAATGGTCTGACAGTGAACAATCTTTTTTTTTTTTTTAATAGTGATGTCCATGTATTTAGGTAATGTTGATTTTAACATTAGCAAAGAGAAAGAATCCTGGAATACTGGCTTTACCAAGAACAATGTTCACCATGAATAATCAATTTGAAAATCTCTTGTTTGTTTAAATTCTTTAAAAAAGGTTTTTAGCATGGAGTAATCATGAAGTCTGTGATTTCTTTGTGTTTTATGTGGTGAGTTTACTTTTTAGAGAGGCTTTGCAATTTGTATGTTATTATAAAATCTGTTTTTATATGCTTTTGATTTTTTCGTGTTCTTTACATTATGGACATGTTTAAATACTTCTATATTCAAGCTGTGATAGTGATGCCATTCTTAGCACCAAAAAATGCCATCTGAAAAATATGCAAGAGGTCATATGTTCTAATCGGTATTTAAATTGTTTAGTGTACGGTGTGTGTGCTTGTGCAGAAATTTAACCCTGATTTCATATGATGAAGAATCTAAATTGTGTCTGACTGCTGCTTTACAAAGATGAACAATGACCACATGGGGTTTACAGCGAGTTAGGTTTTGTGTGTTGATACTCTTGTGTTTTTCCATCCAGTTTGTGTTAAAAAATTGTTTTAATGTTTTTTTTATAATTCATGCAATTTGATGTTATTCATATGTAAAGTATCCTTTGTACTCAATAACTCAGGGTGATAAAAGAAAATCTGAAGACATTTTATTCATATTGTTTTTTTTCATTCAGACTGTCATACTATTTTCTTTTCCATTCAGACTTTTGTTTTTAGTAGGCTATATTTGGTGAATTATGAGTCAGAGTATGTGTATGTGTGTGGGAAGTGAGTGTATTGTAGAGACTGCGTTGGACCTGTGAACTTTCATTCCATTGATCTCTTAAATACCTAATATTCTTATAACACACTACAGAGCGGGATCCCTGTGTGTGTTTGTGTTTGCACGTGCATGAGTGTGTGCATATATATATGTAGGCAGGCGTGCAAATGTGTGTGCATGTGTGTGTGGGAGAGAGACAGAGTATTAAACTTTCAGGCATGATAGTGTTTATGCATTGAATGCCTGGTAATCTTTTTTTTTATAGCTTAAACAATGTGTTTAAACCGACATGTTTCAATTCCTGCTCTGTGCGGTCACTTTTAGAATCTTAAAGCTATTTGTCGTGTGTATTTTGTATGTTTAGTATATGTTTATTTTAACTCTGTTTGTTGAATTGTTTAATTTTAAATGTTTAGAATTCTTTTAAACATACAATGCCAACATCATGAGGTTGTCAAAGATCTTGGGATATATGTATGCAGGCTGAGTGATGTGGGTGCATTGCAAGGTCATTTTGTTTCAGAGAATTGTTCACCGATTATTTCATGTTCTGACCCCTGTTGTGTGTATTTTAACTGTTGCACCTGGTCTAAATTTCTTGTTTTTGAGATAAAAAGTGACTTTGACTTTAAATCTGAGTGTATTTTTCATAAAGGATTAGCAACTTTTTTTTAAATGAAAATGAAAAAAAAAAGGTATTTTGAAAACTGCTTTGATCTTGACAGTTTCTGGAGATCAAAGCTGCCCATCAAAACGTGATTCGCATTTCAACGCAGTTAGAATTTACAGCGAGAACATGATTTGCATTTCAACACAGTCAGAATTTACAGCAAGAACATGACAGATCTGAATCCTTCTTCAGTTGCAAATCTAGCATTTGATTTATAGAAATATCAATCCAAAATTTGCTGGCTTTTGTGATTTGCTGTTTTTCCATGATTCACGGTCTTTCCAAGACCAAAATCTGACTGTAACTGAAAATACAAGAAGATATCTTCTGTGAACGCATCCATGACATGTTTTACAGTATTTGTGATATTGTAGTCAGTAAACAAAACACAGTAAGGTTTTTAGTCCGGTGTAAGGTATGGTGTATGAAATACAACAGAAGTGTACAGGTTCACAGGTGTGTCCAGTTAATACGTCTGAGATGTTCTTTACCATATTAAATGTGGGCAAGTTTTTTTTTAGTTTTTTTTTAAGTGAATATAATAATTCCATGTCCTTTCTATTTTTTTTCTTTTTATTGAACAGAATTTACATTCTAGATCACTATTTTTGAGACAACACAGATGTGATATTAGTTTTGAATTTTATTAAATAAAACACGTCACAAAATAAGCAGACAGGAGTGGAGATCCTGCAAGTTGAACTACAGAGAAGAGGCTGTAGAGCACTTCCTCTGCCTTCCATCACACACCTCCCAAAGGTCTGGACCGTCTGACAACAACTGTACAGACTACAAGTTAAACCCTGCAAGTGAGTGCAATGGCCAGATATTTAGTTCCATCATCATTCAGTCTCGAGAAACTGCACATGGGCACAACTGCTGCATCACCATTGTCTCTCAACAGTCCTCAAGGTCTATGGTGTCAAGTCATTTGGAGGTTCAGCTTAGTCCAAGAGACAAATTATTCCTAATTCAAATTTTTTTTAAAAGAGGAAGAAAGTATGCAGATCTTCAGCACCTGAATTCCTTTCACATGTCACTTCAAAGATCTTTAATTCATATAAGAATTTAACAGATCATGAAAACATGAACATTTCTTAACGCTTTTAACATACACCACTATGGCTACCTTATTATCAGGGTAAACACGGTCATAAACTTGTGCACATAAAAGTACATTTGCAGAAAGAAATGAATGTGGAACCTATAACTTTGAATGCAAAAGAATATAACTGCTTACCAATGTACGTCAGTCACTTGCAAGCAGGTGTTCAAGACGGGCTGGTGTGGAAAGGGAGAGTAAACATAGAGGCAAAAAAAGGGCCAGTGTTTTGTCTATGGCGCCTTAGCCTGCAAATGGTGCTGAGTTTTTAACCAGCACATTGCCATTTTGATTACCTGTACCATCTACTTTTCCAACCACTGTGAGAACCAATATTTCAGTAAATTTTAAAAGTTTACCACCCCCAAATGTCAACCTCTTTACATGGCAAAAAATCTGACTTGCTACTTAACAACTAACTTTTAAAATAATGCAGCTTCACAAGGAACTCGTGAGCGTCTCTCATCGATCTATACCTAGACAGAAAAGTTATTCTGCATGTTGTGTATCAACCGAGATCTTTTCTCTGTATGTACATAATGCCACAGGCATATGACTTCCATTCTCGCCCTTCACATCAGATCAGCAAAAATTTCCACTTTCATGCATATATGAACACGTGTCACATGTGTGTCCACACTGTTGACAACAATCGCTTGAAAAAAGCAACAAATTTAATTCCTGCAACCTGTATGTGCAAAAAAACAGAAAAACTTTCAACTTAAAATCTTGTTCATGAAGCAGAGCTTAATCTAGAGCGCGGGATTGGTACAATCCCCCCTAAATTTGTTCCTGCCCGCACTTACCGCGTCGGAATGCGGGCAGAGTCCCGCACATTTTCAGCGCTGCCCGCCCTGTACACTAACAAACGCGTGCCAGCGCAAACAGAGTGCCAGCGTGTGTGTCGTCTGCTTGAAGAGCCGACTAGCGGAGCGAGCAATATTTTGATTGGATGTTCGGTTAAGTCGTCAACGAATCCGCAGTGTTGATCTTTTCCCGGCATCTCAGTTAGCCACGACAATTTGCGAGAGTTGAAGGCGCTATATAATATTTGACACCAGTTCAATTTCAAACATGAAGCGTACCCTGCAAGACTTCGCTTTTAGTGGAGGAAAAGTGAGAAGAAAAGAGTGGAGAAAGAGAATGGCGAAGCCACGTCAACAAGCCGGAGAAACAAGCCACAAAGAGTGCCAGTGCAAGGGAGCACCGTTTCCAAGAAGATTGGCTGAAAAAGTGGCCCTGGATGACAAAGCTCGAGACCGGTGGGATGCGATGTGGACTGTGTATGAAACACAAGAAACAAAACGCATTTACGTCGCCTCAAGGATGCATGAACTTCCGCACCAACACCATCGAGCGTCATGTAGAAGTTTCCGCACCAACACCATGGAGCGTCATGTAGAAGTTTCCGCACCAACACCATCGAGCGTCATGTAGAAGTTTCCGCACCAACACCATGGAGCGTCATGTAGAAGTTTCCGCACCAACACCATGGAGCGTCATGTAGAAGTTTCCGCACCAACACCATGGAGCGTCATGTAGAAGTTTCCGCACCAACACCATGGAGCGTCATGTAGAAGTTTCCGCACCAACACCATCGAGCGTCATGTAGAAGTTTCCGCACCAACACCATGGAGCGTCATGTAGAAGTTTCCGCACCAACACCATGGAGCGTCATGTAGAAGTTTCCGCACCAACACCATGGAGCGTCATGTAGAAGTTTCCGCACCAACACCATGGAGCGTCATGTAGAAGTTTCCGCACCAACACCAATGGAGCGTCATGTAGAAGTTTCCGCACCAACACCATGGAGCGTCATGTAGAAGTTTCCGCACCAACACCATGGAGCGTCATGTAGAAGTTTCCGCACCAACACCATGGAGCGTCATGTAGAAGTTTCCGACCACCGCAATGGCGTGCAGACAGAAGCAATGCAGAAAAACTTCGTTCAAGCTGCTGCAACTGCCTTTGAGAGAAACCTGACTGGAGCTGACGCAGGTAAGCCCGCCACCACCCATCCACCATTACTCTCCTCCTCCTCCTCTCTCTCTCTCTTTCTACCTCTGTCTGTCTCTTTTTGTCTGTGTGTCCATCTCTCTCTCTTTGTTTTAGAAAAGTTTAAATGAAAAATTGCAAAATACAATCAAAAATACCAGTCAAAAAAGAATTCATATATCATAATATGTGTGTATGTGCGAGCACAGTGCCACACTCAAAGACTGAAAGAGTCAAACACACACAGACTCGTGAACACACACACACATGCCACACATTCATGCACACATTTATGCACATTCATGAACACACACACATATCCACCCCCTACCACCCCCCACACCCACATAGTTTGGCGATTCACACACACACACTTTTTTTTATTTTTTAAAGTCTAATATCACCAAGTGTGAAAAGACTAAATGGAACACCACACACACACACACACAGTAACACACACACACTTTTGTACTCTTATCTCTGTTTCTTCTCACACTGTGTCTCTTACACACTCTCACACAGACACACACATACGCATGCACACACACACACTCTCTCTCTCTCTCTTATTTATACAGCTGGGAATATAAGCCACCTTGGTTTTGTGCAGGAATCCTGGCTGCAATGAGGACTGTGCATTGGATGGCCTGTGAAGATTTACCCATGCAGAAGTACACCAGCTTGATGGAACTTCAAAAACTGCAAGGATGTGAGGCCATATCGTCACTATCAGTTGCCAGTAATGCTAGTTATCTGTCTTATCCTTCAGGCCAGGAATTTCAGTCGTGTGTTGCAGAAAACATTCATGAAAAGTTAGTCAAGACCATTCAAGATGCCAAAATGTTTTCAGTTTTGATTGATGAGAGCACTGACATATCTGTTTCCAAACAAATGATTGTCTACATTAGGGTAGTAGATCCAGACTTTGTGCCCCACACTTACTTCCTTTGTAACATAACTGTTGATAACCCAAAGTCTGATGCTGTCACCCTGTTTGCCTACCTGAAGAGGGCTCTTGAAGATGATGGTCTGGACATCAAAAAGACTCTTGCATTTGGGTCTGATGGAGCATCTGTCATGGTTGGCAAAAAGCACAGCGTAAGCGCACTCTTAAAGAAAGAAAACCCACACTGCATCAACATCCATTGTATGGCCCATCGATTAAATCTGGCATCCTCTCAGGCATCAAAAAACGTTCCTTTTCTGAAAGAAGTAGAGAGCACCCTGGCTGGCCTCTACAAATACTTTGGTGGGTCAAAATCAGGCAACCGCAAGGTTGCTCTGCAGGAAATTCAGAAGGTGCTTGATGAACCCCTGCTGAAAATCAAGGAGTGCTACGAGGTAAGATGGCTGGCTTTCTGTGAAGCTGTCAGGACAGTGTACTTGTGTTGGGGGTCACTGTACACTTTCTTCATTGAAAATAACAACTCAGAAACAAAGTCCATCATGAAAGTCTTCCAACAGTACAAGTTCCTGGCTGTGCTTGCTGTTTTCATGGATGTTCTTCCCTCTGTGTCACAGCTGTCAATGATTTTGCAGAAAGACGATCTTGACATTTCGTGTGTTCAGCCAGCGCTGATAAGCCTACAAGCCAGAATCACGGAAGCGAAACAGGGAAAGACCCACTACCAGCAGAAGCTCAGAGATGAACTTGAAAAGAAGAGGGACAAGGAGGGAACACTTACCGAACTGAAGTACAAAGGCAAGAAGCTTGAGTTTGGTACATCCATGAAGTCAGCAACGAAGGAAGTTGAGAAAATCTGAGACACTTTTGGTGAGGCATTAGCTCAGAACATCAGTCGTAGATTTCCTAAGGAATCCTCAGAAATTGCATGTGCCTTTGATGTTTTGGCAATGCGTCCCCCGAGTTTTTTGTCTGAGGAGCAGCAGAGAGAGTATGGCAAAGCCAAAATGGAAATATTGACAGACTTCTATTCTGAAGAAAAAGTGTCTGATGATGGCGAGACTTTTGCAGGCCTCATAAACAAAGACAGGTGCATAGAAGAATGGCAGTTGGCAAAGCAAGTTGTCTTGCAAAATGGTTATCCTCGTGAGTCTGTAAAGCTTCTCTACCAGCTGCTGTTCAAGTTCCACAAAGACAGCTTCCCCAACCTGCTGATCTTAGCAGAGCTGGCTACCATCATGCCCCTTCATACAGCAGCCTGTGAAAGAGGATTTAGTTGTCAGAATGGGATCAAGACAGCGAAGCGAAGTTGCCTGAAAGAGGAAAGCCTCAACAGATTAATGACAATCAAGTGTGAAGGTGCTTCTGTTTCACAACATGACTTCACTGATGCTGTGCAAGCATGGAAGAACAAAAAAAACAGAAGGCTGACAGCACACAAATAACTGCGGAAATGTGCTTGGAGTTGTAGTAGTAGTAGTAGTATTTAGTAGCAGCAGCAGCAGGAAGAGGAGAGTAGTTGTAGTTTGTGTACTGACTTCATTTGTGCTTTTTCTATTAGTGAACATTGTGTGGGACTGTTATTTGCTAACTTCAAACTTGCTGTGGACTTTTTATCATCTTTATTGGACTGTACCTCAAGACAATTCATTAAAAATGGATTATTTGCCAACTTCAAACTTGCTGTGGACATTTACGATCTTCACTGAACTGTAACCTGCTGTGATGTGTCTTGGAATTACATACATGGAGTGAGGCAAGGTCTGCAATTTTGAGGTTAGAATGTGTGTGTGTCTTGTGTGTGTGTGTGTCACTGTCTGTCTCTGTGTATGTGTCAGCTTGTGTGTGTTGTGTGCTGTTTATAACTTGCTTATTTTGTGCTTTATCGTGATGGTTGTTTAATCTAATTGATTTGATAAAAGTGTATGGAAGCTTGTGTACAATGGTGGAGGAGATGTGTAATGTGGAGGAGGTGGAGTGCCCCCCTTTTTTTGACATGGGGAGAGGCAGTGCCCCCCTTTTTTTGACATGAGGGGGGGACTGCCCCCCTTTTTAAAAATCCTAGATTAAGCTCTGATGAAGAACATTATCTTTCATGGAGATCACAAACAAACCTTGACAAATATGTTTGGAGGCTATTTAAGAGAGTATTTATTCTGCAGAATTACCATTCTAGAACTATAAATTTGGTCTCTACGTAAGAGAAACGGAGTGAAGATGTCTCTTACAACCCCTGAGCGAGTGGCAGCTTTAAAGCATTCACTACAGTCATTAAACTCATGTCCCCTTGTGATCCTGATCTTTCAGCCAACAAGTTCCCCTTTGTAGTAACAGTGTCTATGGAACCTCTAGATGTGCCACACACCATTCGCAGACCATACTCGCATTCATTTCTAGTTTTCTCAATCACCCCAGTGCCACACACAAATCGGTACCTCTCTCTCTCATCTCATTTGCCTCGAACATCACACTTCCACAAAAAAATGTCAACACCGTTTGTCGCTTTCTTTCTCTCCCTCTCTCTCTTTGCTGCAGACATGTCTGTGGTTGCTGCGCTTCCGTCTGCGGGTTCACTTTTTACTCTTGGCGGCGGACTTCTTGTCAGCAGAGTCCTTGCCCTTGTCGTCTTTCTTGCTGTCTCCGTCGCCCTTGTCTTCTTTCTTCTCCTTCAAACACATTGAAAGAATTCTGTATTATCAACTGTTTTGGAGAAAATTTGTGAATCGGTTCCTATACAAAACGGAAATGAAATACAGATCTGTGAAGGCTTACTTCCCCACACTCGCACAAGAAAGAACTCGTATTAACACCATTGTGACTGTACTTACTATTGCTAAGTGTCTGCAGCTCTGAATTTGCCAGAATTAAAACTAAAACTGAGAAATCAAAAAACAAACAAACAACTCATGGCCTTGATTGAAAACACCATCCGATGTGTCTACCCCGAAATCTTTCAATCTGGCACAGAAAATTAAAGTCCGGAACAAATTGAAATTTTCAAAAAGTTTCTGGAACACATATTGATAACACCATCTGATGCGTCCACCCCAAAATCACAGGCACAAAAAATGAGAAAGTTCAGAACAAACTGAAATTTTTGAAAAGTTTCTGGAACACATATTCTTGCATACTTGTGATGCTGTACAGATGTAAATGTATGCACACTCCCATCATTATGGCCATCATGACTAATGAAGAATCAGAGTGCCCTCTTGCAGAATGTGCACCTACTGAAGTTTTCCACTTTTAGTTCTTATACACATGGCAACTGTTCCTTGTCCTGACTGTCAGATTTCTCTCTTTCTTTTCATTTTTTTTTCTTTCTTTTTCGAGGAGGGATATGCTATCTAACTTTTTCACACAATCTGGTTTGCTTGCTACCTGTTCAGTGCTTTCTCTTTGTCTTAGTTCCATAGCTGGTCACAGACTAATGTGCAATTGCACAGTGTTTGAGTTACATCTTCCGGTCTGCCATCAGGTTTGTCTGCCCATGAAGAAGATGCTCCAACTTGTTTTCTGGGAGCTGATCCGCAACAGTTACATCCAGAATAGCCATAGATTTTTACCTTTGTTTAATAACAAAATGCTGCTTTTGGCATCACCCAGCTATTGAATTTGTCGCATATCATTAAAAAACCTCCTCTAATATGTCTAAAGAGAGGGCATCTCTTTTAATTCAAGTGAAGTGACCTGTCAGATCTAAAAACACAAAAGTACGCAAGAAATATTGAAGCCAGCCACAAGTATCAATGAACATTAAGTACATGCATCTCCATATGATACAATGTTTTCAAGACAACCTTGAAGCCTAATCATATTGGTTAACTCTTTCATCCCTACAACCCGGTTTTCCGGTTTGCAGAAATCCTACCCTTCCTTCCTGCAGCCCGGAAAACCGGGCAGCACAAAATCCCTCCTTTCCTTCCTGCAGCCCGGAAAATCGGTTTTCGCTGTAAGCGCTTTGAACTTCGCATGAGTTGCGTCATCGGTACACGTCACGACTGGGTGGCTCGCGTGGCAGTGTTTACGAATGGAATGGATGCCAGACGGCCCCTACAGCGTGGGAAAGTGGTCGCCGCTCTATTCTGGCCAGTTTGCTACTAAATACGTGGCAGTCCTCATTAATTTTTTACACTTTTTTCTTCTTCTTTAAATCCAGGAATGAAGGAATACTCGTATCACAAGAATCTAGGAACAAGAGGAAGTAATGGTTCATAGAAAAGTAGGAAGGAAAGAGTTAATCACTAAAGCATCTCTCCACTTCTCATGACATACACTGCATATTCCCCATATCTCTCGCCTTGTACAGCACACATGAAAAACAGCCCTACACCAAATACACATAATAACACATAATTCTGTGAACAAAACAGCTATGTGTGTGCACTCTTTCGTGAGGAAGAGCTCAAGTGCATAAGTTTTCAGTTTCAGTTTCATCAAGGAGGTGTCACTGCGTGCTGACTAGTCCATACACGCTACACGACATCCGCTAAGTTTTGAGACCACACTACGCATGATTTGAAGCTGATGGATAAATAAATTAACAACAAAGATGAGACAATTGAAGAAGAGGGTCTCGTGGCTACGACTCAGCGGATGTCTGACCTATGCATTAGCCCAACGCGCTGGTCAGACCTTGAGTGCCTACCTACCATTTTCTTTTTGTTAGTGTGTGTGTGTGGTGGATGTAATGCGTTAAGTAAGTGTCCATGTACACGTCTTTACCTTCTTCAGGTCCTTTCCCCCCTCATTCTTTTCAGCATCACGGTTCTGGATCTTGTTGTCGATGAGGTTGTGCAAAGCGATGACGGAGCGAATGAGGGGGGCCGGGTAGACAACCAGCATCTGATCGTTGGTCTTGATGTGCATGGAGCGCACAAAGTCTGTCACCTCACGTCTGGCAGCAGGTTGAAAATGTCTTGAAGCTGGTATACCACCTGCACCATTTCCAAACAAATATAAACGGGTCAGAATCATGTGAACGCTGGTGATTATACACTGTCACTTTCAAGTGGAACACAAGCAGAAATGATCTATCTTCCAAAGGACCCTACTCCTTTTTCCAGCTCCTCTTTCATCTTAACAGTCTGCAATTTTTACCTACTCACAGCGCATGGTCATAGACTGCTCAGCGAGTCAACAGAGCTCACACGCATACAAACCCTCACACACAAACGATCTGCTGATGAACTGTACTCCTGGATGTGCAAACAAGTATGAAATAATTTTGTAAACTAGTTCTGGACAGACTCACATGATCCACACCTCTAGTTTTAGTTCAACTGAGCCTGAAAAAGGTACAGTTTCGCACAGGCCAAGCTTTTGTACAAGCCAAGCTTGTGATAACCCAGCGCAGAGGATTTAACCAAACCTTTGCAAATCACACATTAAGCTAAGGCTCCATAGCATAATGGTTAAAAGTCTGGCGTATACATTATATATTTGAAGTGAACGATTAAAACAGACGCCACTGGGGGATGATAACTGAATTACCTTTTTCTTTTTTTAATTTTTTTTAGTATGTTATCTTCACATGCAGGTGTTCAAAGACACTGCATGGCTTTCAACTTCACTCAAAAGATGACTACCTCAGGAAGAGGATTTCCAGTTCACCAGGTCAGGAAAAACTAATTTTCATTTGGAAAAGAACCAAGTCAAGTTTAAAAGAATAAACAAATCCACATGCTTGAAGTTTTGGAATCTACCACTGAAAAGGATACATTTGCAGCTATATCCAACATAATCCTCATAAACAGAGCACCAATCAGCTACAACCATGAGTGCAATAGTAACCCTGAATCTGAATTTCACTGTGAATTTACCATGTACATGATACACACAAACAATATTTAATTAAGCAGGAATACTGCCTCTGAAGATGATTCACCTGGTGGTTTGATAGGTAGTTTTCCTGACACCACTTTGTCCACATAGGAGTGAATGTCTTTTATATGAGAGTGCAGCCCTTGAGCCCCATCAGCTGGCTGGTGATTCGCTGTGACAGCGTGCCCACTGTTGTGTCTTTGATGTCTCTGTGCACATGCATTCAAGTCAGTAACCAAGGGGCGGAAGCAAAGACCCGAGAGAAAGGGATAAAAGAAACCCAGGGGAGAGAAGGAAAGAGAAAAAGGCAGACAATCATCAATCAAATATACACTGCATGCGAGTTCTTACTTTCATTATTTACACTTACTGGCTGGTGACAAAGGTCAAGTAAGTAATGCTGCTTTTTGCCCAGCTGACCGCAAAGGGCCATGGGTCAAGCATTCACCTATTACAACTCCCCCCCCCCCCCCCTTCCCCCATGTAATCCACTTTCATGATGTTCTGGAAATTAAAAAGGTTTGTTCCCGAAGATGGAGTATGGCTGCCTTAATGGCGGGATAGAAAAGGGTCATACACACAAAACTCCACTGCCTGGCTATACAGGGAGTGTCCGCAGGAGTATCAGCCTGCGTACGCAGAAAGAAAGAAAGAAAAAGGTTTGTAGTTTAGAGAAGACAAACCATATCTTCCTAAAACTATTGATAATTAATAAAGAAATTGTAATTTTTTTTTTAAATTACAGTAAAAACTCTCTGAATATTCACGAAGGTGATAAAGAACACCAAAAAACGTTCAATATGATGAGTATGATTGCAAAAGAAGACTATGCCACAAAACATCTAACAGACTTGAAAAAAAAGCTGTGTATAAGGGAAACGCACAACAATAAAATTATTAACAAACCCACAAAGTTTCCAAAGTTTCTTAAGGCAACGTAAAGTCTCATGAAAAAAAATCCAATTTACCGGAGAAGATGCTCCACTCCCACCTCCTCAGCTTCCTCGGCACCAATGTCGCTGGGAACGTGATCAAAGGTCTTGTGGTGGTGGGAACCATCCTGTGACAAACACCAACACAATCAGCAGTGGCAAGACAAAACAATGTTAAGGCCCCATGCATTTCTCTCTTCTTTTTTTCTCCGTCTTCAGACATACTGCCACGTGGCAAGACAAAACAATGATAAGGCCCCATGAATTTCTCTCTTCTTTTTTCTCCGTCTTCAGACATACTGCCACGTGGCAAGACAAAACAATGATAAGGCCCCATGCATTTCTCTCTTCTTTTTTTCTCCGTCTTCAGACATACTGCCACGTGGCAAGACAAAACAATGATAAGGCCCATGCATTTCTTTCTTCTTTTTTCTCCGTCTTCAGACATACTGCTACCAAAACGATATGCTTCTCATTAAAACAAACCTAAACAAAACTTTTAGCAAGCACTAGCACCTGAGATTTAAGAAAACATTAAAGAGACAAAGACTCGAGCCAAACGGCATTATACTGTTTGTAACCAGCTGATACTTGGGAGGCCACATCAGGTCCATACTGAAAAAGACTATAAACAAAGAAAAAGGACTTGAAAATGAACAAAGTCATCAAGAAGAAAACTGGAAACTTCATTAAATTCATATTCTTAAACCAGGCTCCATTTCCTTTTATGTGATAATTGCACACAAACTACATTTCTATACACATTTCATGTTAACTGAAAAAAACAGAAAGAGCAAAGGCAGGATTACTGTGCCGCCAAACATTTGGCTGTGCAGTACTTCCTGCAGTCACCCCACTTGGACTACAATACAACAAACCCACCCACAAATCACTTTTTTTTTTAAGCCTGCTGTGATATAGCAACGAAGACAGGTATGGTTCAAGTGATGACTGATTTGACTACTTCATTCTGGATAAAACTATGTTTCATTAAAACTACATACAATTGGACATGCTGGTCTTTGATTTATCTACTTAATTCTGGATAAAATATGTTTCATTTAAACTACATACAATTGGATATAGCAGGTCTTAAGTTTCCTTTCAAAATACACATATCTAGTTTACTGTGGGTAAAAAACACACTTTTCTTTCCAAAGTCAACAGTAGGCAAACAGACAAACCCTGCCTGTAAGTTACCACCAGTGGTTAAGATAACCCAAGCAATGATTTGTGCTGTCTTCGTGGTCAAATGCTTGACGAAGTACTGAGGGGAAAAAACAAAACAACTTACATCATGCACCTCCTCCACTGCAATGTAAGCTTCTGTTGGCAATCCCAGATCCTTGGGCTTGGCATCAATCACCACCAGCACCTTTTAAAAAAAATAATAAACCAGTGAAACGTGTGTGTGTGTGTGGTTTTCAGTACATTACAGGCAGTTATTAAAGTGTGACCCCTAAATATTTTTGTGACCTCCTGAAAATTTGGAAACAAGTTTTTTGCACATACTCTGACCCTTTAATTTTTTGGAAATAATTATCACGGCACATTTTACCTCAGGAGAGAGACACTTTATTTAAATAAAATAAACATTCATATTACCAACTCAGCCAACCACCACTAAACCCTATAAAAACAGAGTTTGTGTGTGACACCTGAGCAAAGCAAAACTAGAGAGCAGATTGACATGAAAAGATTTGTGTTTTATGTCCCCACTGACAAGTCAAAAGCCTTGAGCCTGAAAATATGAGAGAACATCATCACTTAATAATGCTAGCAACAGCTGGACACATAATTATGTAAGTGGCTTACAGAGTTGGGGCAGTACTTGCGGATCATCTCATTGATGGCGATGTCATTGTGATGCAGCTTTGGTCCTGTGTGGTACCATCCAACCACCTTTTCCCTTGCTGAAGACGATGGAAAAAAAAATCAAATGCATTCAGATTTGCACAGCTGCCGGACATTACTTCTTGCAGAGAAATATTTATGTTGATCAAGTTCTCCACAAACCAGAAGTACAAAAACAGATTGCAATGAGTGTTCACCCATCAGAAAACAACCATTTTGATACCATAATCCCAGTGGAAAGACACTCTCAAATAACTTATCCTGGAACAAAGAACAATCTTAATTTCAAGGCAAAATTTACGTGAATTTCGTGACATTCATTCTTCTGAAAATAACCAAACTGACTGATCAATAAACTTCAGCTTTATGGAGTCCAGTAATATTTCATTTTATCTGTCATACATTTAAAACACAGATTTATTTATTTTTTCAAAAGAATACGTGACAGTACTTGATAATCTACTTTCAAATGAACACAATGAGCACATTTTTTCATCCACTTAGAAAGCATATTAATGGGCCCACTTGACGGAGTTTCCAATATGCCTGTATATTTAACGTTCCACTCCAGCTGCTCGCTTGGTTTGAACACCAGGGACATGTTGACCATTCTCTACCTTCCATCAAAACTAAAATTTCTTGTGATGTGTTATGAAACTGTGATTGCTCCTCAGCTCATATTTCTTGGGGAAAGGAGTTACAGAAGTTTTAAACCATTCTGATAATGACTTATAATTACATTTTGATTGATGTGAGCATATCCAATGAACTGGATTTAGAAAAACTATAGTATTTGAATTTTATGTAAAGGTATACTTATTATGACATATGTTGATTATTGTTTCTGTATACTTCATCAAATTCATATTCATAGGTGTTTCAGTGTTTAATATTTTCTTACGGACAAAAATATTATAATAGTGATATATATAAAAACATACTCTACACTTGTTTGGACTAACTAATAAATACTATTCGACTGTCACTCTGTCTATTTTGCACACATCGCATTCATGACGAGTTACTCCCTACGCCACGCAATCTTTCAATAATCTAAAGGCGCACTACCGAATGTTTTTTCTTCTCTCCATCTCCTTTTCAGGAAGAAAAAAAATCTCTTTACTTAAATCACATCAAAAACAATTGGAATAAGATTATTTTATAGATGGATCTCTCTTTACACTGAGAGTTAAAAACTAAGTGATCCAAGTTTCTATAAAGTCATGGCCTCCAAACAACATTGGCTAAGATCCAGACAGGAGAATAAATAATTCTTTCACTCACTTGATGCTTTACTGCCATCAGATATTTGGACTCGCTCCGTACCATCATGATTCCCTGTCTCTCTGAGACAGTGTTGCGGTCCCCTTGAATTCTCTTCTCACTGGTAGTGATGAGTTCCCACTCTATCACTCGTTCTTCTCTGTCTCTGGAGAGATGACGTGTCATCCTCTCCCTGGTGTCGTTAATTGACGGGCTGAACTACCGGTGGGTATTCCCCCACACCATGGCCATCTTTAACCCCTCACGGGTGTGTAAGGTGAAAGGTGTAGGTGCGAAGGGTGAAGGGTGGTAATGACTGGTCTGCAGTGAGGGAACCAGCGTTCCTGTCTGGTCCGAGTCTATAGGCCAGCTGCTGAGCTTTATCTGATTTCTTTTCGCCCTCCGACTAGTGAGTGCTTACTCAGTGTTCAAAACACATGAACAGCACCTTACCAGACCTTGTTTAATACATCTTCAGTGGTCACTTCACCAATGACCACCCTCTTTCATTGAAACGAGTCATTCTCCACACCATTAGTTGGGGGACGCCCATCTACACTAGTATGCCACTGTATTTTTCTTCCGTTTTGTAGTGGCATGGGAAATGAGTCATATCACTAAACTACATGTGTGGAGCGTTCACATGCCTTGATGTGAGGAATACGTCACTTGACTCCACTTCCTGGGGTGAAAAAATGTCTCCTGAAAATTTTTTTTTACGGTTATACCACTTAACTTAAAACACATCTTCAGTCAAGAATCTTCATAATGTGATCCTCACAACATGAGTTCCAAATCTATAAACTAACATATTGAATCAATCATAGTGGATCCAACATATATAGCAATATTTCATTCTTTCAGTCTTCTTTAATAAAATTTCATAATTGTATCTAACACATATCACAAAATACATTTCACAAATTACATTGAACCAAAACAATTAGGGATATTAACCAATTCAATGCCAAATAATTGATTTAGTTATTACGATTTGAAGCACATTTTTTCCCTAGATCTTTGGTTCTATCATATGTTTCAAACCCTCTGAAAATGAGAATATTTCTAAAATGTAAATGTTTTCATGAGACATGTAAACAAATTATACTACAGTTTTTTTCCCCACATGTTATGTTATAGTCCATTGAAATGTGGAATCATATTTTCCTTTGTTGACAATTAACTAATGTAAACTATAGGTTTTAGTCTCACTGCACAATCAATACATGTGTTTATACATTTCTTAATTGAGTTATTGCTAATCACACATACATATATATTCATATTCACAAGCTAGTTAGTAATAATTAGTACATGATTTTTCCCATTGTTTACCAAAGAATAATAACAAGTATAATCTGGATTTACATCAACATTTCCCCAAGTTGTTGTTGCTTGTAAAACATATAGTCACTTCAACAAGATATTAAGCATAAATTACCACTTGATTTAATAGTCGTGCATACTATGCAATGTCAAATGTGAGCAATCGTATCATTAAGAAAGACCAAAATAACAGGACATAGTCTTTCCTTGAGACAGTAAGTTTGTAACATTTGTCCTGCAATTTTTCTTACACGTGAAATAATTATGCCATGACATTTGTGTTCAGGCTTGGTTAAATGGTAAACTGGAATCCTGCAATGCCAAAGTCCACTTAATAATCTGATGTTCTTAGTTTTGACGAGGGCAAGACGGTCAGTGGCTGTGGTCAGTCTGTAACCGTAATTTCTTCAGTCTGTTACCTGGCGAACTTCTCACATGCCCATACAATAGCCAAGCCAATCTCTATCAATAGTGGAGTATTATCCTGTGTCTCTGGAAGAACATTCTTATGGCGTATTGCATCTGGATGTAATCAATTGCACTTTGTTCCTGAAACAGTACCGCTCCCATTCCTTTGGAACTGCATCGGTTCTCATAATAATGTCCTTCGGTGAGGGAAAACTTCAGAACAGGAAATGAGTTGAGGGTGGTTCTGAACACACTCCATAGCCTTCTGGCATCATCAGAACACACAATTCTTTTGTTCTTAGTCCCTTTTTTTTTTGTCAGTTCAGTCAATGGGGGGCCGTCTGGACGGCATAGTGGTGGTTCATATCGTCTATAGTAAGACAACAATCGAGTGTGACATGTTCTGTTTCTTGTAGTGGGGTTAAGTAAAGATAAAATCGTTTTCCACTTTCTTGCACTTCTGTGCATCATATTTTCCACTGAATTTGTGTGACCCAATAACTCGTGAGTGTGAACCGGCTCGAATTTTGGAATGTTATCGCAGTCAAACCAAAAAACTTCTGCGTCTGGTAAAAACAGCTAGGTGTAAGTTTGTTAGTAGGTCATCGCCATGACTTTGCAGCCACAAATGTCATCAAAAAAACTGACTGCCACCACATTCATGGAGTTTCGGGCTCGACATCATTCTAGCGAAAGATGCTGGGGCTTTTTGCAATCCGAAAATGGCATTTTCGTCCATTGGTATAGACCAATTGGTGTTGTAATGATGTTTTACCTTGTCTTGCTTCCAGCCTTTGGTAATCTGCCACATATCCTTTTGTCAGTCTACTTTCACAAATTATTTTCTTATGAGAGCTGACACTGAAGTTCTTCATATGTCTGGGATGGGTCGGCATCGAACACTGTGTTCTATTTAAATTTCCTGTAATCGTTGCAGTCATCGTACAGTGCCATCGGGTTTGTCCTCCAATACAAATGGTGAGCTGTAAGGAAGATTGTAGAGGTTCTATTACCTGTAAATCCAGCATTACTTGATTTTCTCTTCTCGACATCCTTTTTTTTGCAAATCGGGAGGGGGCTATGGTCTGGTTCGCTATGTATTTTTTTCAATAAGTAGTCAACTGAATACTATGAGGTTCAATACCAGTAACCTGTACTTGGGGGGTATCTGTTGCACATCCTGTAAGTCTTTCAAAATTTCTTTGAGGGGGGGGCTTGTTCGTTTGACTTGAAGGACAAATCATTCCACAAAATCCTTCATCATAGTTTCACCTTTGACAGACAGGAGTGAAAGGGGTAAAAATCATCTGCACTGGTTAGTTGTTTTACACTCCTAATTGCTGATTTCACCACCTGTGACTTGTCCCTGTACGTTACTTTGGGGACAAAATCGTTAAGATAATATTCTTGTCTTGTTGACAATCAGTTTCGGTCAAGGACTTATCCATTCAACTGACTGGTTGTTGGCTAATTTTGTTCGTTCACATACTGTCTTCAACATGTTCAATGGAATTCCTTCTCAGTGTTTGTTTTTTTTTTACCATTTTGATATTTTTAATTAACTGCAGAAAGTTTTTAGACACCTGAAAGGACCCTTACACTTAACACGAAGCTTGTTATGTTCATTCTGTGAGTTGTACTAAGGACTTTAATCCCCTATAATGTAAGGAACGTTGCCTTCGCTTTTCTGTTCGGCAAGACCTTGTAAACATCTGTTTGCTTTCAGCTCACATGCTTCCTCTCTAACGTTTATGCAGGTTTCATAAAGTATGGTAAACAGTTTTAGTCAGGGTATGTCCGTCTTTTTCGTTCCATTGTGTCATCAGTAGATCCAAGGACCCACTTGGTGGAAGTGTCGAAAAAGAAGCTCGAATGGGGTGAATCCTGCGTTTCGTACGCATTTCCTGTATGCGAAAAAAGCCAAGCCGGTTAATTGAATCGATACCTAGTCTGGGGTTCCTGCCTTGCAACCTTTCTCAAAAACATGGACTTTTAACGTTCCTGGAAACGTTCCACCATGCCATTCGTTTGGGGTTGATTTGGCGTGGTGAATTGGAAGAGGATTGACAACAGTCGTAGATTTCTTCTCATGAGAGCGGAAAGGAATTGCGTTTCCACAATCCGAGAGGAAGACTTTAGTCTGGGTAAGACCCACTCTTGAATATTAATGCAACATGTAAGGCTTCAGCGACAGACACTGTATCAACTTTTTCAAGTGGAATCGTAATGGATACTTGTCGCTGTATCCACCAAGTTCAGATATATAAGCAGATATTCCAAGAAGACTGTGGTAAAGGCCCAACATGATTCAATAGCCACCTTCGAAATGGGACGGATATGAGAGGCCATTTTGTGTATAGCGTGCTCATGGGACGCGACCTCTTCAATGAATGTCTTTTCGGCAGTTTGTCACTCTGAGCTGGCAGTTTATTCTGTAACTTCCTTTGTGAACTCTGGCAATAAAAAGAATCAAGAATCTCTTTTATGTTCTTTGGAATCCTCTGTGTACCTTGCGTAACATTGCTATGAGCCGTGTGTAGTGTCTGTCTCTCTAAGTGCTTTGGAACGCACAACTTGTTTGTTGTCTGGTCAGGTTACACTCCTGTAGAGAATGTCAGAGTCAGTTTGTTAAGGTTGTTTGTCCGTTGGTATGTCAGTGACAGTCTGTATTGCGCAGTAAGTATTGTCGTCAGCGTCTCGTCTTTTTTCCCGGGCATTTTCATTTTAGATATTGGGGTAATCTGGAGTGAGAATCCAGTTTTGAGACTTTAGCGGCTTTGTGCTTTCCTTGTCTCTATGTTGTCTGACCTGGTCTGACAAGACAAGAAAGACCGATCCTCAGCACCACACATGGACTGTTAGCGGGACTCCCTGGAAATTGCCCAAGATTATGTCGCAGGACTGGTTATGATAACACAGGCGGTTAGAATCCGGAGTTGTACGGTGTATCGACTGTAATTTTCGCTGCGGAATACGTTCAATCTTGCCTCACAAGACACTTATCTTGTGGACTGTATCGAGGATCTGGTGTTGGATGCATCGATAGAGTTTCGTAAACCACGTGGTGCACCAGGTGTCCTCGCAAAACCAAGACTGCAATCCGATTTGTTGGCTCCGTTTTCTTAACACCTGTCCATCAAACAGATGATGTGGTAGTGCCATCATGGCATTCTTCACATAGTGGAGACTAATGCGGATTTTGACTCATTTGGTTTGAAAGGGCAATTCTTTTCATATGGGAACTTGCAATCACAAAAGGAAACATCGCATTGTCTGTCAGCAGAGATCTGATTTTGTGAACTTCTGTTCTGTCCCGAAACTGACAATGGTCTTCGCGGTGGTAGTGTCCACGACGCGGAACGTTTGCTGAGGTGCAACGGGTTTTTCCGGCGGTGATTACTGCGTACTGACGAAAGTCACTGAACTGCGAAAGATCCCTGTCCGTTCTAAGGATATGCATATCATTGTCGGAGATCAGAATGACCCTCGATTCCTTTACTGTAACTTCCCTGTACCGATGGGAGAGTACATGACGCTGAGACTCAAGATGGAAAATTCTCCATTCCTAGCCACGCCCTTATACTGGGTGAAGCGATTACAATACTGATTCTGCCATCTGACACATTCCTCAAACGCTTTCAAATTGTCCTTTCTTGTAAAGGAAAGTGGCCAGATCTGTTGCTCTCGACTCTGGTAGTTGTTCTCTCTAAGTAACGGAGATCTCGCATTATGAAAAGTTTTGTTCGTTTTAGCTTAATCGATCCTTCGATCCAAACAATGACTCATACGGATAGAAACGACGGAAACGATCTTTCTCCTTTGTCAGGGGCAACAGAACTGGTAAACGTGTCGCGTAAACGTTACAGGCAGAACATTGAAATTTCTTCGAGGAGTTCTTCTTTCAACTGATCCCAAGTTAAATTTTGTTTCGCGCGTTATTGTGTGTGGTACAGTGCCAAAGCGATTTTTCCCTTTTTTTTTCCCTTAAACAACGACGCAATGTCCACTTTACTTTGGCAACACAAGAGTTGCGGTCGACTTTCAAATCGGAAAGGAAAACTATTCGATGTCATCCAGTTTTTTCCTCGAAAGGCGGTAAACTTTGGAATATATGCAGATTTTGATTGAGGCGCGCATTGCGAACCGTCTTGGTGGAGCTGGTGGAGGTTTCTCTCGATGCTGTATTCGTCTATTTCAGCTTCAGTCTATAATCTAACTGCCTCAATTAAATTGACGTTTCTTTATCTTCAAGCTTCCCTTTGTAATCTTTTTTCTTCAATTCAGCTTCTTCTGTAATTTTTCTTTTCTTCACTTTCTAGTTCCTTTGATTTTCTTCTCTTTCTAGTTTCCTTTCTTCACTTTCTTAGTTTCCTTGATTTTTCTTCTCTTTCTCTTAACCTGTTGACCCATATCTATGCATTGTTGCCAACCATAATTTTAGCTAGTAAGTTTTCTTCATCATAACCCAAAGAGGTTCCACTTGTTGAACATATTTTCAAAATCATCCATAATTGAAAACCATCAACAGATATAAACACAAAACATTTCTAGTATGAATAAAATTAGGCGATATTTGATGGCGCTAACTGATATCAACCCAATATGTAAGTATAATATATTCAAATACAGATTTCTTTTTCCGGTGTAAAAGTAAACAGCTTACTAAAAAACAGGGTAGATATCAAATCAAGGAATGTTTTTTCCAAAAGTAATTTGCAAAACTGCTTCAATTGGAATTTAAAAAAAAGAAGTCAATGCAATCTTGTTTTTCCTAAGAAGGAAAAATAACACAAAGTTTCTGAATATACATTCTTTATAAAGTCTAAGTTCTTATAGGTTCTTGTTGTCAGTCTTTCTTTCTTACGCAATGTATTTACAAAACAAATGTATCGCCTTATACGTTAAATGAATATTAATTTAAAAACAAATGGAATCACAAACAATTAAAAAGAGGGGGAAGAAACACAAACTAGCGGATAATTCCTACTAATAAATGAAATGTAGAGGAAGAAAAATAGATGGGTTATTGATGAGAAGGTTTAAGAGGGTTTTGAATAAAGGGGTGTGAAAAGGAATTGAAAGGATACACGGACCGGACCCCCGTGAGACCCGAAATCCAAGAAAAAGCAAAAGAAGACCTCTGACAGGCAACTATGGTCCACTGTCTCTTGTGAAACTGGAGACGGGAAATTTCATGACGTTCACTAAACACTACAGTACAGCAATGATAAAAGTACTAAACAATCTATCATTAAATGTAATTAAACAAACGCAAGAAAATCTTCACAAACACACAGACAAAATAATCAAAAGATATAGATGTTTTTTTGGGTGAGCGGTAATCAACTTCCACCACCTACACTAGTTGGTGACGGAGGTGAAGTCGAGCCCACACTCTGTCGGGGCAAGGGGGAAATATCAAAATGAATCAATAGGAAAGGGAAAGTAAATAGATATTAAGGACGGGAAGGGAAACGACTCCCCATCGCATGCCCCCTGGTACTATATTCATAAGCAGGAAGAGTTGGGCTATCAGTCCTGGGGAAGGGGACAAAACAAAATTCTAATACTACATGGGAAGGACAGCGACTCCTCAACGCCCTGCCCCTTGCTGCAAGCACGAGCAGAGGAGGTTGAGGCTATATCGGCCTAAGGTGGGGATGGGTCAAATAAGGAAGGAAATTTTTTTTGTTTTTTTCCTACCAAAAAAAAAACCTTAACGGAGTTAGAGAACAAAAGAAATGTCAACCACCCGAAATAAATATAGCCACTCCTCCCCCCAAAAAACAATGCAAATAATTTTACACCAATAAATAATTAACTAATTTCTTTTTTTTGTTTCCCTCAATACCTTGGGGTACAAACAAATCTCCTTTTTTCCCACTGAAATATCTTTTTTTTCCATGGACCCGAGGGCACCAATAGATATCCATTCCTTTTTTTCCCTTCAAGGGGGAAACTACGGCAGCTTGTCGTGTGTGAATCGGGTGGCGGAGCGTCACACTGTCAACACTGTCACTTTTGCTCACTCGATTAAATGAACCAGAGTTTCTCCATACGAACACGCCAATCTTTCCAATCTAAACAAAAGGCGCACTACCGAATGTTTTTATTTCCCCCTCTCCTTCAGGGAATACTAGGTTTCTTTATCATCTGCTAACAAATTTGGAAATATAGTTTCAAACCTCACCAGATTTTATATATGTATCTCCCTCTGTACACTGTAGAGTTAAACTAAGTGATCTAGTTTCTATAAAGTCATGGCCTCCAAACAACATTGGCCTAAGATCCAGACCAGGAGAATAAATAATTCTTTCACTCCTTGATGCTATACCTGCATCAGAATTTGGACTCGCTCCGTACCATCATGATTCCCTGTCTCTCTGAGACAGTGTTTCGCCCCTTGAATTCTCCTCTCACTGGAGTGATGAGTTCCCACTCCTCTCCCTCGTCTTCTCCTGTCTCTGGAGAGATGACGAGTTCCAACTCCTCTCCCTGGAGTCGTTAATTGCCGGGCTGAACTACCGGTGTGTTCCCCCACACCATGGCCATCTTTAACCCCCTCACGGGGTGAAAGGTGAAAGGTGAAGGGCGAAGGGTGAAGGGCTGGTAATGACTGGTCAGCAGTGAGGACCAGCGTCCTGACAGGTTCGAGTCTCTAGGCCAGCTGCTGGGCTAAAACTGATTCTTTCCTCCCTCCTCCTAGTGAGTGCATACTCAGTGTTCAAAACACATGACCAGCACCTTACCAGCCCTTGTTAAACTATCACTCAGTGGTCACTTTCACCCAATGACCACCCTTCTTTCTTGAACGAGTCATTCTCACCATTATTTGGGGACGCCCTCTACACTAGTCAAGCCACATGAATATTCTTCCTTTTTAGTAGTGGCATGGGGAAATGATTCATATCACTAAACTACATGTGATGGAGCGTCACATGCCTTGATGTGAGGCTACGTCACATGACATTGACATTTTTTATTGCATTCATAACTTCACATTAACTTTTAATAATAAAAAGAAATCAAGATTGTAAATGCATCGTCTTTTAATTCGGTAACAGGAATGACTGATCAGAAATGCTTTTTCTGTGAGTCAGCTAGCATAGCAATTTTATCATACAAAATTCAACTGCTTAACAAAACGAAAAAGAAAAACTTAATAAAACTTAACACAATGACAGCATCAGTTTCAAGCTCTTCAAAATTAAAAGTAATCCAAAATATATGCAACATCCAACAGCAATAATGCAGCAAACAGTAAATTGTCAAAATCACAGATTGTTAAGAACAATCATCAGTTAAATTTGATCAACCAGAAGCTCACCATTGACTTTCTTGAACATGCCATACATGTTCTCCAGATAGTCGTGATCCAAGAACCAGACGTTCTTGTCTCTGTCATCTTCATCAAAGGGAACTGGAAAAACACAAAAGGAAATTCAGAAAATCATTGTAACTCAAGAAATTTCTTACCATAAATATGATTCTTTTTATATTGCATGATTTACAGAAATCCCAACCCATTTTCTGATATGATACTCAACATCATTTAAGTAAAGGAACATTAATTTGTTGGTCATAACTTTCCAAAGAAGCACTCCACAGCATCTTCCATCAGACAGCGTACAGGACATGTATGATCTTAATAGTTACCACTTCAGAAAGTTCACTGGTCATCCCCCAAAATGTCTGGAACAAATAGTTGGAATAAAATTTGTTGTTGTTGTTGTTGTTGACAATGTTGCAATAGAAAGAAACTTTGTGGTATTCTGATCAAACTTACACCTGTAGACAAGTATTACTATGTCTAGTAAAAAACAAAAACATAAAACAAAAACAAATAAACAAAAAACCCTTCTAATACAGTTTCTAGATCTGGAACATATACAATTTATTTCCTTTTTATCCACTACTCCAGATCACCTGTTCTGGTAGTAATTTCACAGTAGTGACTGCTGCCAATGAAGGATAATTTGTGATTTGTTCAGAATGTGTTTAATCCTCTTCTTGGTCAACCAAACACAAAAACCATCTGGGACCTCTGCCTTTGCTATGTTTTGCTTCTGTTACTCACATAATGTCACAAATATTATCAACTGACTGGGTATCATCAGAATTTCTGAATGAAAATTCTGTTCAGTTTCTGACGGTAATGCTAAATTTGTGCTGTTAACTCCATGAATTAACTCCACGAATATGGTTACATTTTCTAAACATAACTCCACATTTTCCTTGACAGAATTACTTGTCAATGGCTTTATTAAACAAACAACAAAAAAGAAGAAAGGGAAAAAAATATGCAAAAGATCTTGTGAGGCTGACCTCTTTTAAAGTTTCACAACAGGATTTGTTTACTGAAAGTCAACCAAATGCTTGGGTCTACAAAAAAAAAAAAAAGCTCTGTCATAAATTCGATCAAATTAATCAAATACTGAATGTTCTTTAACAATAACAGATATTGCCAAAGGATACTCATCAATTTGGGTCTTAATTTTTTCCCACAATAGATATAAAGCTGATATTGCCTTTTTTTGTAGCACAGTAATATTCATTTAGATTTGATTCAAAAGTCAAATTAAGTTAATTGTTTTTGACAGAGCTGAAAATGATATTAAAAAATTAAAACAGAATTCTGGCACACTGCTTGAATGGTCGCTTTCTCTTCAAATAAACCAACAAACTCAATTGATTTGTCAACATGACCGAATGTGTACCTTGAAGCTGCTTATCGAGAGAATCTTCTGAAAAAATCAGATCAAATAGTTTGCACAACGAACTCTGCAATAATCTTCTCAACAAATCTTGTCTGAGCAATGGCCTGCTGCTAAAAAACAAAACAAAACAAAAAAACAGAATCACTGTGTGGTCATGAGGCTACAAGTTTGAATTGTTTTAGTGCCCAGTTTTGAAAAAAAAAAAAATTTTAAGTCATTTTGGCTACCCATCTGCATGTACTGACTTTTCCCTTGGCGCAGACACCAGTGTAGAGGAAGATCATAGACTATCTTGCCTCGCTCTTTTGGCATGGTTCTTTTGTCTGATTTATCACTTTATGTGGGAGTGGTTTCCCTACCGCTATGAGGAAAGTGAACTGGAACAACCAATCAGCATTTCACTTCCAATGAATTAGATTGAAAGGCTTTAGCTGATTCATGACTGGCAAAACTAATGAACCAAGGTAAGCAAAGGGAAAACATTCTTCACAGAACTAAATGCATTCTTAACATGCGATCACATCTTTCACTTTCATTTCCTTGATCGAAATCATCTGTAAGGAGATTCCTTGTAAAATCAGTATGTGTTCATAACTTTGTCAATAAAATTTGTTTAAATGCGTTCATATCCTTTTGCGGGTTTTTTTGTGTATGTAATTTTCGATTTCAGTGAGTGATTTACTCCCAGCTGTACATGCTGTAAAACCCTGTTACAACCTAAATGAGATGGCAACAAAATGGATCAGACTTGTGAAAGGTGAGCTTAAGTTCTCTTCAGAATGAAATACTGAAACAGTCACAGGTCATACTGAGAACCAGATGCCTCAATTTGCTGTTTGACATTGCCATTACAGTTTGAAGCTGAAGTCCGAATTTCATCGAAGCCTAGATGCCAAGTCCTGATTTCATCGAAGCCTTTCTGAAACAGCCTTGTGTATCGCAGACTAAGCAGCTTGGCCTGCTATGTTTGTTCTTTATGTCTCTGCAGCACAGTTCCACGGTCACTTAGCTTCCAGGGAGCACATCCACAGCCCTGTCAAAGCCCTACCACTGTGCCAGTCAAAGTCTGGGCATTGCTAGAACAGCCATTCAGACTTAGAGCCATAGTCATCCTTCTGCTTTATGAGTTAACCCTTTCACCTCTCACATACTACATAGTGTGATTGGCAGTACAATATTCCCAACCTCGCACATTATCATGGTTATGTCTGTCCAGTCAAAAGACGGGAGCTGCATTACTCAAACTCTGATTTAACTAATGATCAACAGATCAAAAGGGCACACGGCTAGAAAACAATTAATTTTCCACTTTGTTTAAATCATCAAGTATCGTATGATTCCTCAATAAATGGCAGTGGTAATCATTTCCTATAACTTAGGGGGGTCAGACTTGGTGCGAAAAACTTATTTTCATATTTTCAGGGGGACATAATGATAAAAATACCAAAGGGATCACCATTCATAAAGTCTGCTTGAAAATTTGGTTAAAGTTACACACACACACACACACACATGAGCATGCTCTCATTGGCTTACACGCATTTAAATACACAGAGACTGAAATAGTCTGCCTTTGTCACCAGACTGGATAGTCTATTTTGACAACTCTTGGCTTTCAGTAGAGAAGAGTTCTCAAACAGAACTTGTTCATCAATTTAGAACATTCTAAAAGGTTGAGGAAAGTTACGTTTGTAACAACTTCAATCGTGGCGGATAGGATGAAAGCAGCGCTACTCGGAGCTGTAATGCGTACAAGAGAAAATCAGTGCATCACGGTAAATTTTGGTACGTTTTTGTGATGTATTCGCCTGAATTCTGGTGCATCAGATGGGAATTTCATGCGTCAGAGACGCACATTTGTGTAAGAATTATCACTGAATGGGGTTCAAACAGATCCTCCATCACCTCATCAGTACTTCATACTCCAACCACTTATTTCTAAATCTAATGTAATTTGGTATTTGTAACAAAATGCAAATAAAACTTGACTGCACAATACTCAAGTATATTTTCTGCCTCTATGTAAATTTATTTCTCTTTCTTATTAATACATCCAGAGTTATCAGCCACATTCATCCATTATAATTTCATTGGAATGTGCCTCATTGCAAGACTACATCACTGATAGTGAGAGGAGAAAATTTAATATAAAAAAACACACACACACAAAACTCATAATACAAATTACACTAAAATCAAAGTTGCACACAATACCAGAAAGAAACATTGTTTAGCAATATCCTCCTAGTACTCAGTTCTAGAGTGAGGAGCATGAGTCATAATCATAAATCATTAAATATGATAGATTTTAGTCAAGTTTGACAGCACTGAAAAAAATAGACACAACAGTGGCTTGGCCTAAGGCATACATCTCTGGTTTGTTGGAAACAAACTTGTATTACTTGCAAATTACCCCCCACCCCCGACCACTTTCCTTTTGTTGTTTCTCTTGGAGACCCTTACCATCATTACCCATCATTATCAGTTATCACCTAGTGGCAAGTCTTGCAGTTGGGAAACGCATCCTTCTTGTGTTCCTTCTGCCCCTCCCCCAACCTCCATGCTTCCCATAATTTAAAAAAATGTCTTGACTCTCTGAAATATAAAGACAGACAGGGAAATAAACTCACCGGCAAAACTGTTCGAGACATCAAGAACACCACCTCTGTTGGCACCTAATAGAACCCCCACAACTCTTTTCACATTTCCAACTTTACCCATTCTGTTAAAGTGATCAACCACACTTAACAACACAAGAGGGTGAACAACAACTTTGGTAATCTTATTTGGATCTGGTGGCGACATTTTTAAAGGTGGTTTCCTGAGTGATTGAAAGTAAATCGAAACAAATCAAAGCAAGTAAATGACTCCACAAGTTTCAGCAGATGAACAATGGCGTTAACCGGATATCCGCTGAAAAATACGCGGAGTAACTTCGGCATAATTCTTACATGTATGAAACTTAAGCACCGAAGGTGATATTACTGAAAGTTGTAATAAAAGTACTTTAGACTTCTTGAACGACTTTAAAAGCTTTATATTGGGAATAAAGGTACAATGTGACGTTGGTACTCCACTTTAATCGGGCTCTTTTTGTTATTGTTATCATTTCCAGTCTAGTTGTGAAGTGGTTAGAAACAAGTTGACAGCTGCCAAGCAATGGACGCCAAAAGTGTGATGGACACAATGATGTTGGTTATTTGTTGGACTTCACGTGTTCATTTGTAGCTTAGAGCCATTGAATACTGTCCACAATGGATAACTGCTACAGCAAAGGGGACAAGATCCCCAAAGAGCTCATGAACAACCAGGATGAGAGACTGACAAATAAACACATCCAGACTCTCACCTTCTTGAAAGAAATGGCTGGTGAAAACAAACAGCTGAAGCAGAGGATCGAAGAACTCGAGGTAGTTTGCCTCGCACTTTCTCCCTTTGTCACTCTCTTCACATCATCACCTTCTCTGTCCCCCTCTCCCTCTCTGCCTCCCTATCTCCCTCACAATCTCTCTCCTCTCTCTCTCTCTCTCTCCTCTCTCTCTCTCTCTCTCTCTGATTCACACACACACAGAGGCATGCACGCACACATACGCACACACACACACACACACACACACACACACACACATATACACATGGAAGTAGCCATATGAACACAAACATACACAGAAATACATTTTCATACACACACACACACACACACACACACACACACACACACACACACACACACGTCGGCAACTGAACAAGACATTTCAAAAGAAACATGATGCATGTTCTCTGATAGAAGTCAGTGTGTGAACTACATGCAGGTACACATATTTGCATGTAACTGTCACAGATACATTTAAGTGCATTTACATACACATGTGCACGACACACACACACACACACACACACACACACACACACACACACACACACTCACTCACTCACTCACTCACTCACTCACTCACTCACTCACTCACTCACTCACTCACTCACTCGCTCACTCACACATACACATGCAGATAGGTATTATACATTCTTGTTCAAAGAAACATGCATTTATAGACACCCACACCCACATCATGATCAGTGTTATTACACATGTACTACAGCATGCCCCCTCCTCAACACACACCTTTTGTGCACATCCCTGTGTACACACAAATGTGTGTGTGTGCCCGTGCATATGTGTGTGTGTGTGTGTGTGTGTGTGTGTGTGTGTGTGTGTGTTGCTCCCTCATACCTGTAATGATTTATGCATGCACACACGCACACACACACACACACACACACACACACACACACACACACACACACCGTGCGTGCGCACACTCAGAATCAAAATTAAAAGAATGTGCTTAAACATAGACATTAATGTACATGGATAATGTCTAGAAGTGTAATTGTGCAGGTCTACATGTAGTCTGGCTTCGTGTTGAAAGAAACTGGGGTAAAAACAAAGCGAATCTGAGATGATTGGGATAAAGAACATTTTTTGGTTTTGTTTTGTCTGTACAGCATGAGCGAGAACAGTGTAAAGAGCTACATGCAATGGCAGAGGAAAGTCAGAGTCGCATCAAAGAAATTCAAGAGAAGTATCTTCAGAGGGCAGATGAAATCAATCAGATGCTGGCTGAACAGCACAGAGCAGAGGTAGATATTTGTAATATATGGCTCTTTGTGGGTGCATGCAATGTATATGTGCTTGAGTGTGTATCATGTAAGTATGTGGGTTTTATATAGTTTAGTCCGTGTACATCTGTGTGTGTGTGTGTGTCTGTGTCTTTGTCTGTCTGTCTGTCTGCGTGCGCATGCACACATGTATGTGTATTTGTGTGTGTCTGAATGTGTGTACCTGTGACTCAGCTCATTGCGTCTTTTGAAAGGTCAGCAATTGTGCGTGTACATTAGTGTGCGCAAGTGATAAAAGGTCCATTCATATGTTTGTATATTTTCATTTCTCTTCCATTGGCTGTTGGAATTTTTTGCTGTCTCATCTTCCATACTATGTCACTGGCATGATTCCTGCTCTGCTCATTCTGGCTTTCACATAACAGTACCTCACCCTGGTTCATCCGGCCATGGCTCAATAGCTGGCGGTCCACAGGGAGCAAGCGGTATGAGGCTTTTGCAAGGCAACACATTAGAGGAGACAATAAGCTGCTGCTGTCAGTCAGAAAATTTGAGCAGAGCTGACAAAGATGCACATTACTACGGGATGAAATACTGCTGTGTTTTTTTCAAGCTTTCCATTTGAAGCAATGGCACACTCAACACCTCTGGTTGGTGGCTGACTAAAGAACTCCACTGGTAAATCTTTGATGGGACTTGAACCCCGTACTTTCTAGCCCATAACATATGACACTAACTACTGAACCACAGATGATAACTGAAATTATCCTGATTTCAATGGTTCTAATCATGGCTGGTTCTAGTAATCATTTACATTTACATGAGTTATGTTTAATTTTCAGATGATGGAGGTGCTGGATCAGAAAATGGAAACAGAACGCCGCTTGAAAGAAGAAATTTTGAAGGTAAGATTATTTTCCTTGTTTTGATGAAATGTTTATCTTGTTTCTCCCTTGCCCTCTCTGTCTCCCTTCCACCCATAGGTCACCCAGCATATTGTCTTTGCACACGTCTTTGGCTCTTTAGACACAAAAGGGGCACACTACAGTTTTGGCTGAGGACTCCACAGGCTACGCTACGTCAACAATGTTGATTGAAATGTGAACAAGTTAATTCAGCTTTTCCCCAAAGGCACTGTTGTGGTTCTGTGTATGCATATTTATACGCATTGCATGTGTGCATTGCAGGCGGGTGGAGGTGGGGCAGGGGAGGTGGTTAAAGGAAAGATCATGCATGTCATTGTGATTGCACCTGTCCGGGTGGATGAGGGGGGACAACATAAGCAGTAGAGGTTGTGGAGGGATGGGGAAAGCCAGGATAGTAGGGCCTTGCAAACCTGTCTGTCTGCATGTAGATGTGTGAGTGCATATTCACTAGATAGTGTAAAGAGTCTGCAATGTCTGAAAGAAATGTTAAAAGAAGCAGAATAGTATTAACATTATCAACACAGATCCTTGTTCTGCTCTATGTGTCTAGTTAACACTGCAGTCACAGCACTGAAATTCCCTCAGGACACCTGATTTAGACAGTTCTTAATTAATTTTCCTTAAAATCTTAAGTCCGACAGTGATTTTATTTTTGTACAGTGAAATACAGCTATCTTTCATCTTCTTGATGATAAATGTTTTAAAAGTCAAAATGATTATTTTGTTGCTGTTTGATTGAGTTGAAAATGACATACTTCGAACAGTGAGCACCAAGTCAGTGCTTGAAGACGCTAACGGGTTGGTTACTTTCTCTTCAAATTAACCAATGAAATTGACCATTAGTAGCTTACTAACTGGTATGATATGACATAGGAAGGACTGTATCTGTACGCTGACACCACTGGTTAAAAATTCCGCGGGAAATTTAGTCATATTTATTTTTAGAAGACAGTTGCTATCATTCTCGCGACGTGTCCTGAGTGACAGATCGCTTGCCATGACTATTTTTGCCCAGGTCGCCGAGTGGCAAGTCGGGCGCTGCGATCATGCTCCTGGTATGCTGCGAAAAAGTTAATACAGAACTGTTACTACAGCATACACATCCTAAATTGTCTTAGGTTTCTTGTACATATGGTTTCAGTTACATCATGAAGTGGAATCTGTGAAAGAAATGTAAAAAGAAGCATAATCATATTAATACAGAACTGTTACTACAGCATACACATACATTTTGTGGTGTTTCATGTGCATGTGATTTCAGTTACGTCATGAAGTGGAATCTTTACAAAGGACCAATGTGGAGCTGAGGGATGATACAGACTGGTCTGAAGAGAAAGAAAAACTTCAGAGTCGGATTACTGTGAGAAGCATTTGATTCCATTTCTATCTGTTGTATAGATCTAGCTACACATGTGTGATTGTAACAGAAAGGAGCTTGGATAGGGGAGAAATATGGAGAAAGCAAGTGAAAAAGATAGGGCAAAAGAGCGTACATAGAAGGTATTTAATATGTTGAAATGGTATTCTGTACATACATTTAAGGCAGCATGTAGCAGAGAGCGTTTTTCTTACTTTTTTGTTAAAGTGAACTCAAATCCACAAATTGAACATTTCATACTTTTGAGAGACTTGAACCACAGACCTGGGTTATCTCACTTCCTGGGCGAATGTTTCATCCAGTTTGTCACCTTTCCCTCTGTGTGTTGTAAAGTGTATGAGAGAGGGGAAGATAAAAAGCAGGTAGGTAGGCTATATATCTGTATTTTCGCAAGTGCATATGAGTGCATGTAGTGTGATGTCTGTGCAATAAAAAGAATGCTAAACTTTGTTTTGAGCATCATGACTTTACAACTTATGTTTCTGTATGTTTGTGTGAGATAATATAAGGAAATAAAAAGGGGGAGAGAGAGAGGGGACTGTTCATTTTCAGTTTCTTCTGTTCCTCCTTGAAATTCTTCAGTTGCTTACCTGTTCTTCATTTTACTAGCTGACATATTTTTCTTCCAGCAGTATCAACTGGTCTTGAGTAGTTACAAAAAAAAGGGGAACTTGATGTATGTCAACAGGAACTAGAGCTGCTAGTGGAAGGCCTACGCATAGAAGTCGAGGAACTGACAGCAGAGATCAACAAACTCAGAAAGCTGTTGGCAGATTCACAAGCCAAGGCCACTGAACTCCAACAGCTTCAGGGTCTTCGAACTGCCAACTTGTCTTTGACCGACGAGCTTCGAGAGGCCAACCAGAAGAACCTGGAATTAGTGTACAAAATTGAAAGCCTGGAGAAGGAAATGCAGGACAGTTCTGGGGAAAGAGAGCAGACGAGGCTGGTGGAGACGATGAGAAACAAAATGGAGAAGCTGTTGAAGGAGAAGGAACTGGCTATCATGGAGGAGGCAGACATGAGGAATCGGTATGAGGAACTCGGAGAAGCGAACGAAAAACTGCGGATGAAATACAACACCCTGGAAACGGAGCGGGCCAAACTGGTCAAAGAGCATGGTGAACTGTTGGTGGAGTACAGCAAGCTGAGGAAACAACTGCAGCAGGATGAAGACAAAGCAACATTCCGGGAATTTGTGGCGTTGAAACGGGAACTGATTTCTGTGAAGAACGAGAACGAAATCCTGAGACTGAAAGTGAAGACATCCTCTGGAACTCTCCCGATGCTGAAAGAGGACCTGCCACCCCCTGTAGCCAAACCCATGACCAAGAAGGGGAAGAAAAAGTTGCTGGCTATCACGCTCACTCATGGAACAGGGGCGCCTCTGCAGCAGCAGTGATTGCTTCACTTTCACTCAGAAACGGTTGTGAGTTCAGTGGCAGGAGAAGATTAAAGTGATTGTCTTGCTGTGTGAGTGTCTGTGATAAATCACGAATACTCAGGACTAAATGACATGTGCAAGATTTCATGTTGAGTACAGGTAACCTATTTATTCCACTTACAAAATCCTGATACAAAACTCACAGCACAACAGAAAATGATTAGCACATAGCTTTATGGACACACACACACACACACACACACACACACACACACACACACACACACACACACACACAAAGCACTGAACTTCAGCAAAATTGATTTGAAAAAAAAAACATGGGCAGTACTCATGTATGTCTTACCTTTTGAGTTTTGATCACACAGAATTTAGCTGTCCAAATGTAGAAGAGCAGTTTTGGCTGAATCTATGCATTGTTTTGTTCTGTTCATAAAAGCAAATTTTGAATTTTTTTTTTTGGTCATGTAAGTCTATTTTGTCCCATATATATATATATATATATATATATATATATATATATATATATATATATATATATATATATAGAGAGAGAGAGAGATAGATAGATAGATAGATAGATAGATAGAGATAGAGAGAGATACATACATACATACATATATGTATATATATATATATATATTATATATATATATATATATATATATATATATTATATATATATATGTGATATAATGATGTTGTCTCCATCAAGTATTCTGTTTTTATGTCTATGACAACATTTTTCAATGACTAGGTCTTAAGAGGACTCTGCGTACATACACTTTAAAATATTCATAACAGTCAGCATCCACAACATTGAACTTATTGAAATCAGAGTGCATCGTTGTATCCTAGTTCCCATGAATTCTTGTTAAGCTGTGACAGGCATGCATCAGAAAAGATGACTAAAAGATAAGCTGCCATGATTATTGCTGCATTTACAAACAGTTCAAGTTGTGTTTCTCATCCCTCTATACAGAGGTTGTGTTGATGCTGCCTTTGATTTATATCCTTGACCTTTGCAACCCCTCTGAGTTTTCAACCTAGGCAGCCTATCCTGCTCGGCCAGTTTAGTCTGATCTGCAAGAAGGAGCACTTAATCTTTGAAATTTATATATCAAGAGACTGACAATGTCATATGGTCATTGAAAAATGATTTTGCATCAAGATATTAAAATTTCATTATATATTTGATGCATTTTAAGACTGATGATGCTTTGACAAATTCAACCATTAATTTGTCCTTTGCAAAACTCTATTTTTGAGAGCAAGGAGTTAAAAAAACACACTAGGGGATCGAAGTACTCAGCGATATTGAGCTGCCCAATGAGGATGAAAGTTCTGTGTAAGTTACCTACCTTTCCTAGCAGTTGAAATTTGAATGCATACCTATGGGCTGATGAAGCAGTTTGAGTAGATGTCCTTCTGTATCTGAATGCTGTTTAGGTACAGGCTGAGAATGATGTTTAGTGATGCCCAAACACCATTCAGGTGTAACCAGGCTGTATGAGGTGATGTCAGATACATAACTGTGTTTAAAAACAAACCATGATGCTAGGTCTAGGTACACACAACAAATGGTGTGTGTGTGTGTGTGTGTGTGTGTGTGTGTGTGTGTGTGTGTGTGTGAGTGAGTGAGTGAGTGAGTGAATGTACTGCTTTTTTGTTTGAAATAGGCTTCCGCATGTTTATGCAGAGTACTTAGGAAATTGTGACAGGAATGTAAAAAGATCTGTGCTAATTATCCTTTCTTCCAGAAAGTTCTGCCATATGTATTCTTGCATAACGGTTCTAAATTCCATCAGCTGTTACGGCTCTTGTCTGCTGATTAGTATCAGGTAGCACAGTTCTCATCTTCGATGTTACAAAGATGTGTTCAATGAAAAATTGCAGGAATGTCCTTTGCTTAGATTATCTTAAACACAAAAAAAAAAGAAAAAGTAATACTGATCATATCAAATGTTCAGGAGATGCCAGCAATGCACAACTGCATATGATGTAGTTGCAAAGCGAGACGACTGCAGGCAGAAATCTAACCAAATCTTAAATAAATGTTAGCGAACCGCCCAGAGAACGTGGACAAACGAGTCACAAGACAAAACACAACGCGTTTCGACCTCTTAGGTCTTCATCGGGTGATAAATAAACGAATAAAACAATTCAACGCCTTCTTCCTTGCGCTGAACCCTAAGCGATCTGAAGCGATCAAAGCTAAGTGAATTTTCGTTGTTTTATTCGTTTATTTATCACCCGATGAAGACCTAAGAGGTCGAAACGCGTTGTGTTTTGTCTTGTGACTCGTTTGTCCACGTTCTCTGGGCGGTTCGCTAACATTTATTTAAGATTTGCATATGATGTGTTAGATTAATTGTGATAATATAAGGATCTCTAACCAAACCTGTTTTTCTCAGTTCTGTTAAAATGTGATGATGTGTTGTTTGATAAACCATAACAGTCCAAGGATTTTGGATGGACTTATGAAGTTAAACATTTCATCTGAGCAATGATCACATGAGTTTTTCAAACTCGCCTTTCATTTTGTATATGTGAAAGGGGCTGGGATGAGTAACAGGAAATTTTGTTGTTAGAAGGGATTCTTTTCAGCCAGAATAGGTGTAAAAATGAACACTGTTATGATAATGGTGGACATCATATAAAAGATGAAGAAACAATGGAAGGTAGCACTGTACATGATCTTCATTATTTCCTGCATCGGTATGTGAATGAAATGTTTCAAACAAACGTCAGCAGCATTGTACTTGGACAGATATATTACAACAGAGTTTAAACACAATTATCTTTCGGCTAATCTTTAGGTTATGTAGTTTGTCTCAATGCCTTCAGCTGGCTTGCTTAAGCTAACATTGTGCACAAAACATCGTTTATTACAATTTTAAGGTTGATTTGCCCTGTGCCTTAAGAAACTAAATGCATGTTCAATATTACCATGTGCTCTGTGAATGCTGTTTTGCATACTTCCCAACAAAATGGCTCTCTCACATCAGTATCATTTTATGCATCCCATATGGGACAGGTATATTACTCTGTAAGAATGATTGAACTAGTCAGAGCTTGTGTGTGTGTATGTATGTGTGTGTATGTATGTGTGTGTGTGTGTGTGTGTGTGTGTGTGTGTGTGTGTGTGTGTGTGCACACACATGTGTGTGCGTGTGTGTGATGCAATATCAAATGAGAGGATTGGATGGAACCCATTTTCTTTGTGTGAAGTGTTTTAACATTTTGTGGTTCAACACCCTCCTCTTCCACCCTCATACGTCTCCCTCTGCCCCTTCCTCCCCCAACCCCTGTCTTTGTTTTTTTTTAATACCCAGTGTGCTAATGTTTGCCAGGTCATTGTCCTAATGATGGAGGAATTGTTTGCCTGCTATTGTTTTCCCCCACTACTTACTTCTTCAGCATGGAAAAAAAGTTTTGTATAATGTATGATCAATTATTTTCACATGTTTCAACTCCCATGTCATATTTTGTTGAATTTGATTTGGAGAAAGAATGTCGTTGCTTTTGACGTTATGAAGGAAGTTTGATTGTGACATTTTACACAATCTTGAAATGTGTAAGTAATAAATAAGGTCAACTTGATCCATTTCTTTTGAACTAGCTTGATGGCTTCCAAGATCATCAATTGGAAGGCATGAATTTGTAGGATTTTTCATCTCCAGACAGTTGTTACCCTGAAGTGGGAAGATTAGAATCACACGGTTGGGTTTAATCCATCCACTATATGACTCTCGAGTGTGTGGCTGAAATTTCCTGGCCAACACTGCAGATGTATCTCTTGGGCTTGGTTGACAGCAGGCTGTATTATGAAAGGAAGCATAGAGGACAGCATGAAGAGTAAATCTGATCAAACCAGATCTCCATCTACATTCGTCGTGTCAGAAAAAAATCAGAAAGTCTGTGGCCTTTAGGTTCATGCCTTGGTTTCCTTGTGATCTCAGTTTCAATGTCATGTACACATTCGTGCCTGCGAGTTCATGGCGGACTGAGTCCTGGGACACTGTCCTCACAAGGTTGTGGTGGCGCCCTCCAGAGACTGCCCCTATTGTCATCACTAAGGGGTCTAGTTGCAAACTGCTGGCGGAAATCTAAACAAATTTGAAAAATTATTTATAAGTCTCCACTGAAAAACATAGACAAATGAATCACAAGACAAAACATGATGCATTTCGACCTCTTAGGTCTTTTTCAGGCAAGAAACACAACACTCAGGACAATGAAAATGAACGAGCAATCACTGATCTTCAATGCCTGTCTTGCCCCAAATTGGATGAAGACAAGTGATTGCTTGTTCTTCATTTTCATTGTCCTGAGTATTGTGTATCTTGCCTGAAGAAGACCTAAGAGGTGGGAACGCATCATGTTTTGTCTCGTGATTCATTTGTCTGCATTTTTTGGCGGAGCACTATAAATAATTTTTCAAATCATAGGGGGATTAGTAGGTGGTGTCCTGCATGTATTAGATAGAAATAGGTACCACGCATGCAATGAGCATCGCCCTGTCGACTCGGCAGCAGTGCGAAGTCACCACTGGTGGGCTGCTGAAGGGAGGGAGAAGAGGGGAAAGGGAGAAATTTGGCATGGTGGGGAAGCAGTGTTTGTTAGTGCACACGTGTGAGGTGCATTGAATGGATGTTGTTCAGCACTTTGGAGTGTTGGACGATGCTGTAGAAATGTCGAGATAATGTTCTGTCATGATGGTCTGGTCTGGATGGTTCCATTTGCCTTGCCAGTGGTGAGGGTGCTACTGGATGACCCTGAGAAGAGCCATGTATGGGGGAGCCAGAAGGAGTGGTGTAAGGTCAGTACCATTCTGAGGGAATGAAAGATGAGCCACAAAAAAGAAATGGTTAAAATGTGTAAATTGGTCTATGTGGATGTATATGGTACCCAAAATATTGCTCATGATTATGCCTATCATAATTTTCAGGCTATAAGCTGCACCATTATGTAAGCACCCTACATATTCTTTGAAAAAACATCAGAAAATACCTACAAAAGCAGATAACAGAAATGCAAACAGTTTGAACAAAGCGTGCTTATTCTGAGCTGCGACTGTCATGAACTGGTAAGCAAACAGAAAAGGGCAATACAGACACTGATAGGGAAAAAAAACAAAAAACTAGCTGTTCAGAGTCTGTGCTCAGTGACAGTAAAACCACTGAAGGACGAGTTTTCTGTATCAAACATGAATGCTTTCAAAAACTCTTCATAAATGTCAGTCATATGTCCATGCACTTCCAGTACTTTTGCCTGTGCACTTGTATTGAACTTCTGCAACTGTTTGTATTGGCAAAGTTTGCTGCACAGAATATGCCACCATCAGACCGTCAGCTTGAGCTACTGCTCTCAGTGGCCTTTTCAACGAGCCAGATTGACAGCCTTCGATTTGAAAACCGTGCTGTCAGCTTGGCTTCCTGACTTTGGCATTTTTGCATGATTGTTTTGTGCTGATGAGTGAATGATCAAGCAAAAGTAATATTTGGTTATCCTCAGTGACATATATTGCATGTCACTCATGCATAATCATTCGTTCTGTCAAAAGTGGTCAAATTTGATTTTTACAAACATTGGTTCTCAGTTTGTTCAGTTGCTGATCAGATGAAAACTTTTTGGCAGATTGATAATAGAATGAGAAAAATCCATGAAGAGGCTGCTGCCAGTGTAGTAGCCACAGTTGTAAGAGTTTAGGTAAAAGGTGTGGCTTATAGCTTGTAAATCATGGTATGTTGATGTGAAACTAGTGTGAGTGTGTAGTCACTAGTGTGTGTATGTTTACACAATGAAGTGTTAACATTTACCGGATGTCTCTTTTGAATACACACTCCTGACAATACATATCTCTCATGACCTGTACATATCTTTGTCTAGTGTTGAATGGAAGGGTCTGGAGCTGGGGACCGAGGAGAAGGAACAAAAGCCGTGAGATTCGCGAGCGAAAGGGTGTGGACAGAGGATAACAAGATCAGAGAAACAAGCAGGGGCAGTGCCAAGGACAATATTGCAGCAGTGCAGATGTTTTGGTGTCAATTCACACTATAACAGGGAGCCACTGGATCAGTAAAAGGGATTGACTGTGTTGAGCCTTGAAGATAAGCTGATCAGCAGAGTTTGGGAGGTTTTGCTGTGGATGAAGAGTAGAGTCAGGACAAATAGCAAAATGGGAGTTAAGGTAAGGTAAGGTAATGTTGCCTATAGCCCAGCCGACCACAAAGGGCCATATCAGGGCTGTCATCACGTTGAAGTCAACCCACAAGTCTTTCATTCACACAACCCTTTAAAGTACACCTAAAAAATACACCCGAAATTCTGCTAAAAATCTTTCTACTGTAAAATCTCAGATCAGATGAAATTTTTTTATCTCTTTCAGAAATTCAAAGATCGGATCAGGTGGGACATCTCTGAACATGGTTTTCATGGAATCTGCTGTAAAGTGTTTATGTCTCACATCACGCAAGTCCCAATACTCTAAAAGAATATTTCATTGTGAGTGGTACATGACATGGAATGCATCACAGAGCTTCTTCACTCTTTAATGCGGGAAGTGACCAATGTTTTGGGAAGTATTTTGGCATCTTCAGAAAGGTGCTTCCAAGTTGAGCTCATGCTTTGAAGCTCTTGGTCGCACATGTGACAAATTTTTAACTTGTTTCATAGAGAGGGAAGAGTCCATGAAGAAACCAAGATTCCTTGCACTGATAGAATATGTTGCTAAAAACCAGTGGTATTATGGGAGAGAGCATGGATGAAACTGAGCAGAGGAAACACCGGAGATCAGAGTTTCAGTTTTATCATTTAATTTAAAGTGTTTTATGTCATCCATGTTATGTCAGCAGCTGTATATTCTTGCAGCATCTCTGTAAATGCACTGGTATCTGATGGTTTGCAAACTTGCATAAATTATGTGTGGTCTACAAAGAGGTGGTGGTCTACTACTGCGTGTTGCTCGATGATACTGGAGAGTTGTGTGGTGGTTAAAATAAACAAAATACTACCCAGCACTATGGTGATGGTCTTTTGAAAACAATTAATTTCTTTTTTGGTCGGTTGCATTTCATTTCATCAACTCTATTTCCACCTATCTAAAACTTTTTAAGGGAGACTTGCATTCATAGGAGTTAGTTCAGTCGTACATTCGTTTTTTTCAAATAGGAAGCAAAAGTGCATGCATGTGTTGAGTATGTGTGTGTGTGTGTGTGTGCTTTTTACATGCATACTCATGGACAGTGTGTGTATGTGTGTGTGTGTGTACTTCTTGTTTGCATTCATAAGCATGCACAGAGAAGAAGAAAAGAAGAATGGGATTTCAAAACATTTTATACTGAAGCTCAAGATTATTGAAATAATCACAATTGACAATACATGTACTTGTCAGTAAAAGATGCATATGCATTAAAAAACAAAAGAAACATCAAACTAACAAGCAAACAAACCTGCAGCTACCAAAAATTAAAAAAATATAAAGAAGTCTTCAGTTTAAGTAGGTTATAAAAGGTTTCTATACAATAATTCATTATTTGTTCCAATACTTCATTATTTGTTCCAATACTAATTTCTAGCTACTACAATCACAAAGAATAAAAAGCACTAGGTTTTAAAATCATGATGGGTTAAGTTTTACACACTTTATATCAATGCATATACATGTGCTTTCTTTATATCTAACAAGCTGTAGCGTATCAAAGCTCATAAAAGCAAAAATAGCTGTGCAAAGAAAGTATGAAAAGCAAACACAGATTTATTTCCCTTTCGACATTCACAGACGATGCACAAAAGCCTCCATGTTCAAGTCAGATTGGTCCACATATGAAACAATTCTCCTGTGGAATTCATGAAAATATTGGATGTGGATTACTATGGATACATCTATCCATCCACTACTTTTATGCTGTGTGTGTGAGTGTGTGTGTGTGTGTGAAGTGGGAAGAGATGAGGAAAGGGGAGGGGCTGTGGGGAGAGGCTGGGTGGAGGCAGGGTAGATCAGACATACATACAGTACACATGTACAAAGATACTGGATGGAAACAAAAATTGTTAAAGCATTAAATGTGTGCTCTTATGTGTGTTCGTCTGTGTGACTGTTTGTAACAGTGTATGTGACCAAGAACCTGCCAGAACATAATTATCTATGGTTGCTTGTGATTGTTTTCAGTGAGCGATCGTTTCAAGTGTGTCGACTCCATGTTGCTAACGGCCCAGTCAAGCATATATGGCTATAACAGTATGAGAATGATGGTCACTTGCCACTGTTTTGAGTGCATGTCTTGTCCATGTCGCTCATTGCCAAGCCATGAACACAAGGCTAGAATAATAAGAGTATAGATAATAATAATCAATAATTGAAAAAACAGTAGGCTATGTGTACATAAAGTGGTGCTAACAACACAAAGAAGAAAATACAAATGAATAGCAGTAAAATCCAAATGTATCTCAACCTTTGTTTTTTTAAATCGATAACAGACTGTATAAAGAAAGATACAGGATTTCATTGGATGTTAGTTACATCATCTGAGGCTCTTCCATTTCAAAGAAAGAGACAAGGTGAAAGAGAAGTGTGAGACACAGAGAGACGGGGTGGTGGAGAGGGGAGGGGTGGGGTGGAGGATGTGGAAATATGTTCTAGAAAATCAGCAAAGAAAGAAAAACGAAAAATCAGATGAGAACCAGATGGCAATAGAAAATGTTGGGAAACGTTTGTGAACCTGGAAAAAAAAAGGACCAGTTTTTAGGTACTGCAGAACAACCAGCATGAACACTGCTCATGTTTCATTGGACTTCCTTCAGAGCCAGTCACAACACAAACACACCCACACACATGTGCATGAGCGATATGCTTTTGAATTACAAATAAGAAACAGCACTTTGCCCAAACCCTCTTGGTTTTATGGAACATTCAATGTTTTTTTATATCACTATATTGACACTAAACTTTGACAGGAGGAAAAAGGATTTAAGGAGGATAGAAAGATGATTTAAAAAAATTTAAAAAATAAAAAAGAAAGAAAGAAAACCAAATCAGAGGATGAAATATCCTTCTAAAAAAATTAACAACAACAGCAACCATCCTACAAAACCATCAGCCTCTGGGGTGAAAAAATAAACAAACAAAAAAACAATTTGAGTACTTTTCTATGAATGAACGGATGAATGAACGAACGAAATTTCTACCAAATCACCAGCCTCTTGGGTGAACCCTCTCCCCTAGAAACAAACAAACAAACAAAACAAAACAAAACAATTTGAGTACTTTTCTACCAAATCACCAGCCTCTTGGGTAAACCCTCTCCCCTAAAAACAAACAAATCTTGAGTGACAAAACTACTCTGATTAATGGTTTCCCATGTGGACAGACTGGGAGTAAGGTTACAAGCTACATTTCTGATTTTATCATCAAGAATAGGTACAGCACCATGTTGATCTATGGCTGGTGAGCTACCAAAATCAAACATCAAACTGGGAAAATATCTTTATGACACTACATGTAATCCCAGTGTCTGACCATAGATTCTCTGCAAAGCTGCAAACATTTTTTTCAAATCTCCACCGGAAAGAAAATGCTCTAAATTCCCCATTCAAACCAACCTAAACCCACTTGCACAAACAACCCATCAGCCCTGTTAGTTTCCTTAATATAACATCTGCAAAGCAAAGAACTCTTCTACCATCAGCCAGTGAAACAGTGACTTCACCCACAGTGAAAAACTTCAAATTCCTGAACTGGAGCTCACCCCCTTTTCCCCTTCATTCCCACTGACCTCCCCTAATCACCATCCCACATCCCATGAAGTCATTCCATTTCCCTCCTGCCACCAACCTATATCTCCTATGAATACCATATGCTTGATCATCTAGACACCTGCTCTCCCCAATACCAGCAGACTACCAGAAACTCCCATGACAAACATAATGAGATTAAGAAAAATTCACTTGGCTTTGAAAAAGATCACAAAATTCTGAGAGAGAGAGAGAGAGGGTGTATGTGACATAGAGAGAGAGAGAGAGAGGGTGTATGTGACATAGAGAGAGAGAGAGACACACACACAGAGACAGACAGATAGGGAGAAAAAGCAAGATACACAGAGTGAGAGGGAGAGAGAAAAAGAGAGAGAGAAACTTGGCACCTGGTGCAACATTTCGAAAAAAAAGTGTATCTTGTCCTGTGCTGTTTGTCTGTGTCCTTGGCAGTAACTAAGACAAAGAAACATTTCTCAGTAGAAATACTTCCTGCACTTCATTGGCCAAATTTGACCCAAACACTGGAACTGCAGCTTTACATAGTATCTTTCCACTTTACATATTGAGGGAAACAAGATGGCTTGTTTCTCTGGAAAGTGTTTATAGCTGCCAACCTTCAGAAAGCTGGCTAGAACGGAAGAGAGTGACTCGCTCCTGATGATGCTTTACATCAGGTACAGAATCCTTTGGTTAATGTGGAAATGATGGAACAGATCATAAACTCCACTATTCTGTTTAAAACGTGTGGCTCAGCAATTTTTGTTCTCAACTATTTTATTTTCCTCCCTCTCTCTTTCAAGAATCATTTTTCTTTTTCAAACTATGTTAAAATTTTTTACATCTGCTTTCTGAAGAAAAAGGTGATTTTTTTCATATTTTTTACCCAGGTTTGGTAGCTACAACTGGAACACACAGAATATTCCGGGACATGGGCAACGGTGAGGACTGAAGTGGACTTTGACAATGCCAACTTGTCAATTGGGCACAGGTCTGGAAAACCAAATTCACAACCTTTAGAATATCAGCCTACAACTCTGAAAGATGAGTGCACTACAGACAAAGAGGGGGGGGGGGGGGGGGGGGGGGGGGGGGGGGGGGGGGGGGGGAGGGGGGGGGGAGGGCAGGAGGAGAGCAGGAAAGACAGACAGAGCTGGGGGAAAAAAAACAGAGAAAGGATGGCGAGGAGTTGTGAGAAGACGAAAATGGAAACAAAACAAGAAAGGGGTGAAAAGAAAGAAAAAAGAATGGCAGTGGCGTGGGGCTGGTGGACAAACAGAGGACAAAAGGAAGAGTGGAGGGAGTAGACAGACCAGCAAAGGGAGACAAACTGCAAGACCCAGGGGCAGGCAGACAGACTTCAAACCAACATGGAATTCATGTGAATAGGGCAGTGAAGACATTAACATAACCAAAGTCACATGCAAATACATGCAGAAACAGAACTGTGCACAAAAGCGCAAAGGCAAAGAAAGGAATACACACATACAGTGAGAGTCTGGAATGGCAGAAAGACAACGCCAGAATAATTTTCAAATATCACAGAAGATAAACTAATGATAGATACAAATAATAACAGTGTATTAAGACTAACTCTAAAAAAAAAAAAAGAAGAGACAACGCCAGAATAATTTTCAAATATCACAGAAGATAAACTAATGATAGATACAGATTATAACAGTGTATTAAGACTAACTCTAAAAAAAAAAAAAGACAACGCCAGAATAAATTTCAAATATCACAGAAGATAAACTAATGATAGATACAAATAATAACAGTGTATTAAGACTAACTCTAAAAGAAAAAAGAAGAGACAACGCCAGAATAATTTTCAAATATCACAGAAGATAAACTAATGATAGATACAGATTATAACAGTGTATTAAGACTAACTCTAAAAGAAAAAAAACCCAGTAAAGAGTAACAATACACGCGAGGAAATGAAGGGTCACAGAAAGTTTACACACACATGCAAATACATTCACATATTTGAATTTCAAAAGCACAAATCCAGTCTTGTTTTGTCACACAATGCTTTGATTATTAATTCAAGAACAGAAAAAGTAATACTTATGCAGACTAGAAATAATCAAAGAAGAAAGTTGCTATACCCATTGCTTTAAAACACAAATCACATCACTGCATAGACAAAAAAAAAAGAGTGGGTGGGGTGGGGGGTGGGGAACTGAAGGTATGGCACAAAAATGACAGCAGGAAGCAACAAAGGATAAAGCAAAGGATGGAGAGAGGGAGGGAGAGCAGCCTGCGTGACCAGATTCTTGCATGTACCATACGATTTTAAAAAATCTTTGGTCTTTGTCTGCTTTCGGTTAAAATGCGCTATCCCTCAGTGTCTCAATCGCTACATTTTTCAACACTCTTGTTACCTGATGACTTACTGAACTACAGGTCTTCACCTACAGAGCCTAGAGTGGAAATAGTGAAAGGAAAGATGGTCTTCATGATGACAATTTCAGGTTTTCCACAACCCAAATGGGGGTTGCAAGCCACCCACTTCTCTGCTGTTTACCATCACAGAAAAACAGGGCACTCAAAGGGATAAAGTCGAAAGAAGTTTGCTTCCAGTCAGCGACTCCATTCAAAGGTGATTTTTCAGATTTTCTCGGTCAGACACATTTCCAGCCCGAGCCTTAAAAGTGGTAGCTACTAAAGCCGGACAAGCTGGAGGAAATTTTCTCCCAGGTCTGAATTCAACAGCACAACATTTCGCTGAACCGGAAAGTCTGTTTACAGATTTTTTTTGCTGGTCAGGTGTCTGGCCTGTGCTTGAAAGATGGCACTCCTACATTATGGTTTTGGGTGGTCCTCTAACCCCCCCCCCCCCATCTTAAAAAAAAAATTCTTTCTTTCTTTTCACATTTTCTTTCTTTTCACATTTTTCAACTCCTTTGCCACCCCTTTCTGTGGGTGCCAATCCATTTTCTTCATTTCACCATCTCTCACTCACCATGGTCTATTACTCATGAGCATTTTCTTGGGGACTACGCTATGTCTGGCAGAGATAAAGGGGTGGGGGCAGTGAGAGAGGGGAGGCAAAGGGTAAACAGAGAGAGGGGATGGAGGGAGAGTTGGAGAGTGTGACAGTACGAGGCACTGAGGAAGCAAATGCATTACCAGAACAAAATAATAAGCATGGACTACATCAAATATAAAACTTTCAACAGGATCAACACAATCATGTTTAAAGCGACAACATAAGAAAAGACCACCATGACAGACGATTCATTCAAACAACCATCTTTCTTTCCCCATCTCACAACCATCCTAAATGGTAGTCTCAGTCACCTTTAAAGTTTTAAAATCTTGAAGTGTCGGCCGAATCAACACTGTTCTTTGATAACAAAAGGTAGTAAAAGTGTAAAAATTTGTCAAAACATGGTAAGTTCATTCTAAAAAAGAATATTAATGACAGAGCACAAACTAATTACAAATTAAGTACAAACACGTCAAGTCTCGTTCATTAAACATCTCAGTACCAATTCAGCAACCCAGTATAACTTTTGTTCAAACAAATGTGAACCAATCAAAATTTGAAGGACAAGATATATGAACACTATGTCTTTTAGTGAAAAAAACAAACAAACATGTTTTGATATGAAAACGAGAAAAATCACGTGAATAACAGGAAAGACACAAAAAAATCAGAGATTCTATCCACCATGCAAATCTGATGATAAGAAAACGGTTTTGGTAAACAGATTCTGTGCAACAAAATGGCTTTTAAAAAAATGTAGTGAAAAGTGGTCACCAGTGACTAGAAATAATCAACAGTATAAATGTGATAATGCAGACATCCAGACCAGGCAAAGATAATATCACCAACACAAGCCAACAGAAAAAGATCAGATACACCACCAACGAAATAAGCCATGAGAATGAAATCTTCCATGGGACCCAGACCATGAAAACAATAGCGACTCAAAGGGCACCTGTGAGACTGCATGCCTCAGCTAGTCTGAAAGGCGTCTGGATCTTCCCTTTTCATGAGTTCATCCTTCAGCCACTCTCCATCTTTTCATCAAATTTCGCTAAAGCAGTTCTGGAGGTTATTTTTTTGTGTTGCAAACTCTTCCCAACAGATCTGGAAACTGTCCTTCAATCCAATCCGGCAACAAAATGAATACAAGGGTTTGCCCGTGGACCTCTTCCACCGTTCCCCGAGTTTCCTTAGAACTGGTTCTGTTGTTTTTTGAGTTGAACAGTTTGCTGACAGGCAGAAAAACTGACAGATGCCGGTGAAAAGATCACCTTGCTGATAGAGGCTTGATAAAAAAATTTTTTTTTTAAAGGTCACTTTTGATCCCACGCTGCTGATGAGGGAACTCTGAGTGGGACAACTTTCCAAACCTCGCGTCTGTCCATGCGAAACTTTCCATCTCACACCATGCAGATGGTGACAAAAACTGCTGAACAGATTGCATGAGAAAAGTTCTGAAGCCTGATCAAAAGTTGAAGCTACTACACATTTCTAAAGAAAAAAAAAAAAAGCAAAACAACCTAGATGCAAAAGAATATCCATATAATCCGCAAAACAAAACAGACAAAAGTCCGAAGACATAAAAACATTTCTGATCATTAATGCTATGATGCAACATACCATAGCTGCACAAAGCTTAACTGAATGTTTCATTCTCATTTTAAGCCAGCTCCCCCCACCCACACCCCTCCCGCTAACTGTTTGCATGCCAAACATCATAACTATTTTTCAACAGAGGCCTTAGAAGGGCTGTAACTGGCTGGGGAAAAGGGACGTAATCCATTCAGAAAATCCGGCTGTATTTGGAGTGGGCAAGACGAAAATCATAATGTACACCCTCAGCCACATGAAACCCATGGTGACAAATAAATCACTTATTCTCAGTTAACCTCCATGGTTTGTGTAGTGGGGACCGAGTTATTTCCACTATCCTAATTTTTCAACAGCAAGTGTATAAGGCATTTGGGAACACCCCCCCCCCCCCCCCCCCCCCAAAAAAAAAAAAAAAACAAGCAATAAAAATCAAACGTACTAATATGTTTTCGGCCCATCAGAAGCCTTACTTTAGACTCCCTAAAAACTGCATATTGTCATAAAAGATATACTGGAACATGCCAGAAGATAAGAGATAAGATAATGTTGCTTATAGCCCAGCCGACCGCAAAGGGCCACATCAGGGCTGTAACATGCCAGAAGCCTTACTTTCAACTCCCTAAAAACTGCATATTGTCATAAAGATACATTGGAACACGCCAATGTAACCAAAAAGTTGAGTAAATGTGGAGGAGGCGTCACTGCGTGCAGACTAGTCCATATACGCTACACCACATCCGCTAAGTTTTGAGACCACACTGCGCATGATTCGAAGCTGATGGATAAATGAATTAACAACTAAGATGAGACAATTGAAGAAGAGGGTCTCGTGGCTACGACTCAGCGGATGTCTGACCTATGCATTAGCCCAACGTGTAGATTTGGAACTAAAACAGGGTGTGACCTGCGCGCTGGACTGACGTGCACACTGAATGACCGACGCTTTGAGCTGAGCAGATGGAGACATTGAACGCAGAACTGAAGGCCATGCGTCAAGTTGGATGACACAGTTCAGTGTCAAAAGTGATTTAACCTCATACAGAGGAACTGAGAATAGAACCATCAAAACCGAGTCAACCTCAAAAAGGGCGCTTCATGATAATTCATGACACACCGGTCAGAACTGGAAAAAGAAGTACTGTCTTTCATATGATAATGATAGTATCCATCAGCCAGCAATGACATCAATAAAAAGTACATCCAACCAACCTGAAAACTCTCCATAAAAAAAGCCTTATACCTCTTCACACATCCTTCACTTGACAAAACGCTAGCATAGCAACAACCACAACAAATATGTCAACCGGAGATCACATAGTTCAAGCTGTTATCTTGAATATGCTACACAGAACACATAGATGAAAGTAAACATTTACATTCCAGAATCCAGAAACCTATATTCTTATTTAATTACACTCCAGGTTTTATCTCAGTATGACTGAAGTAATGGGCCTTTGATTCAACATGGGAATTTCGGTTCCTGTACTTGTAAATCACAAGAAGATAAACCAGTAAAGTTAAAGCAGGAACTGTGAAAACTATAAAGCTGTGTAGCAATATTTGCCTACCACGACGAGAACCTTCTTTTCTTTCTTTCTTTCTGCGTACGCAGGCTGATACTCCTGCGGACACTCCCTGTATAGCCAGGCAGTGGAGTTTTGTGTGTATGACCCTTTTTATCCCGCCATTAAGGCAGCCATACTCCATCTTCGGAGAATCCGAGAACATTTATTTGACTGATTTCAAAATTTTGATTCATGCAATTCACTTAAAAGACACACACACATACAGAAACAAACACACGAAAACGCCACACTAAAAGACCAAAAAGCAATTCATAATGGTTAAATAACACACACACACACACACACACACACACACACACACACACACACACACACACCACACTCACACCCACCCACACACACTCTCTCACTCACTCACTCATACAGACACACACAGACACACACACACACACATGCATGATCACTCTAATTCCATAAACATCACATTGGTAAGCAAAAGGCAAAGATGCTCTTGCAATTCCAATTCAACAAAGCTTTGCCAAATGATGTACATAACTTCATACAAAAATCATACAGGCATGACTAGCATGTGACAGTAAAAGTCCCTAATAACAACAACTAACAGAGCCAACCAGGAAGCAGATATGTATCAACCAGATAATGCTGTGCAACAAGATCTCAATCCACACAATGTCTTCAGCGGCAGATTAGTCATTCTGAGCCAGAACAGTCAACACATCAAAGTTCACAGAGAGAGAGAGAAAAAGGGAGCGAAACCCTGTGGAAGATGAAGCTGAAGTCATAATCACTTAAAGTGCATCTTACTCTTTTACAATTGAAAAAAAAAATACTGGAACGAAAGAAAACACACTGATCATGATCAGACAGAAAGAGAGAGAGAGAGAGAGAGAGATAAGATAAGATAATGTTGCTTATAGCCCAGCCGACCGCAAAGGGCCACATCAGGGCCGAGAGAGAGAGAGAGAGAGAGAGAGATACACACAGAATCAAATAACACAAAGAGAAGATGTTGCATTTTAATCATAGACTAGCTGACCATATGAGGCCCAGGAAAGAGAGGGTTGCGTCACACCGTTTTTCTCACTTGGCACAAAATGGCATTAATCTACTTGGCACAAAATGGTATTAAGTGTCTATCACTAAACTATGCAGTATTAGTCTGCTAAAGCTATTCATGCCTATATTATGCACACATTCATATTGTGAGTTACTGCCATAAATCTGTTGTATGTGGACCAGAAGAGGACCAGAACCCTGAAGACAATGGCAGAGGCAGCCAAAAAGAGTTCCAGCTGAATCTTGTCAAGGAGGAACAAAGGTGAACTTCATAAAGCTTACATTTCCCAACTTACAACAGGTGTCCTGCTAGCAGTGGGGTAAGACATCCACCTAAAGAGGCACGCCTTGAAACGCCTGCCCATCCAAAAGTAGCGGGTTCAAATCCCGGCAGTGTCAGGGGAAAAAAAAATTTGGCAGTAGAAGGGTATCTGGGAGTCATGACCTGGATGTGGCCCGGCCCCTTTAGAGTGTAAGGAGTTCACAGCCGGAACAGTTGTCTGAAGGTGGTTTCTTCTCTGAAGACCTTCTGCTGTCAAACTCTCCCTAAAGTTGCTTCCTTCTACGTGCATTCCCCTTTTTTGTGTGCGTGTTCAGCCACCCAGGGTACATTTTACGTGGGGTTGTACAGGTACAGTTTGAATATTTCTGTGATGTCTTTTCTTTCTTTCTGCATACTCAGGCTGATACTCCTGCGGACACTCCCTGTATAGCCAGGCAGTGGAGTTTTGTGTGTATGACCCTTTTTTATCCCGCCATTAAGGTAGCCATACTCCATCTTCGGGGAAGGTGCATGCTATGTGTCACATGTCATCCATACCAACGGCCAAACTGGCCTTCTCTTCCGAAAGTTGGTGATGGGATTTTACATGTGTGCAAGATGTTATGCGTGCGTTCACACACGGAACCTCGGTTTATAGTCTCATTCGAAGGACTATATGGGGAATGGAGTCAGAACCAATGTTAACTCCGAGGGAAAAATCCCCCTATACTGAAATTCGAACCCGCAACCCCAGGATCACGAGTCCGGCGCTCTACCAACTGAGCTATCCGGCCCCCCGTGTGATGTCTTTCATATTTGGTCTCTTTCATTACCTTTGTTTCCAAATTGTCGTCAATACTTTCAATCATGAATAACAAACTGTTCTGTGCCGACACACCAGCTATGTTCCAATAAAACAGCAAGAAGGACTGTTCAGCTTGGCTCTAGGCACTGATATTCTGCTCTTTTAACAGCCCTCTCTGTCTCACAAAACAAAACAAAAACAAAACAAAACATGACCAAAAAAAAACCACCGTCAGAAACCAAGCGCTGAAAATCAGGAACTACATTGTACAAAACAGTCATGTATAAAGCTTATATTACATCTTGTTTACGCAAAAAAAAACACACACACACCTGACAATGAACAAGTATAGGGAGCGTTTATTATACTCCCTGTTTGGCCCGGAACACTTACCAAGTCAAACTCTTTGCAGAGCTCTGTTCAGTATTATGCCACATCAACAAAACCAGCAGTCTCTGAACACTCTAGTGAGTACCAACTCATCCAAAAGAAAAACATACAAGTGTGTTTGGCACTTCTCCCTTCACTTCAGGATACACCCCTGATCCCAATGCTCCGAAACAACCTGGACACGGCTATATCAGCAAATGAAAGTTAATGAGGAAAACACCAACACCACAACAACCATCATATTCTCAAATTTCAAAAATTATCTAAAACGCTCCGCCGGAAAAGGTAGACAAACGAACCACAAAACATGACGCGTTTCAACCTCTTTGGTCTTCTTCAGGTAAGATACACAACACTTAGGACAACACAAAACGAACGAGCAATCACTTATCTTCATCCAATTTCGGCGGAGCCTTACAAATAATTTGTAAAATTTGTTTAGATTTCCACCTGCAGTCGCCTCCCTTTGCAACTAAATCATTCTCAAACTCGACACCATCAAAATACACAACCCTTGAAGTGGAAACAAGCCCGAATCACATGTGGACCAGAAACAGGTTAATCTATGAGATATCTCCACATACAGATACTGTGTACAACAATATTACAATTTGTTTTCTTTTTCAGTGCACATATACATGTATGTATATGGTTTCACTGGATATAGTGTGCATACATACAGGATTGCAAACAGATATGATTGCTATATATTACAGCCAATGTGAGAGACAGACACAGAGAGAGAGAGAGAGGGAGAGAGAAAGGGAGAGAACATGCAAGTGGCTTGATGCATATGGCTTCTATCCAGTAAATTGGAAATTCCATGAAACAAATATACAGAAATCATAATACCATGTATAAGCTTCAAGCGAAAAAAAAAATCCTACTTCAAACATTGAAAACTTGTTACAGAAACAGAATGTACGGAAACTGATAACTGAATAAACCAA
>CM031612.1:68571353-68641353 GCA_018398815.1 Conus ventricosus | reverse complement strand
GAAAAAAAGACACAATCATCAGACAGGATATAAAACTCCAATCACATAAGAAAAAAAGACACAACCATCAGACAGGATATAAAACTCCAATCACATAAGAAAAAAAGACACAACCATCAGACAGGATATAAAACTCCAATCACATAAGAAAAAAAGACACAACCATCAGACAGGATATAAAACTCCAATCACATAAGAAAAAAAGACACAACCATCAGACAGGATATAAAACTCCAATCACATAAGACAAAAAGACACAACCATCAGACAGGATATAAAACTCCACAATCACATAAGAAAAAAAGACAACCATCAGACAGGATTTGTGTTGTGGCCATGTGCATTATATACAGGATGTGCATGCGAGCGTCTTGGTATTATTCCAGCAGATTTTTGTCTCTATGGAACAACACTGAATACATAGCTAAGGATCATAAATGAGGGTGAACACAGGTGATTTCCTTCAGTCACTATCAGACACCCCTGGGCACTTGACTGACAAAGAAAAAGTGATGCGGGGGTGGGGTGGGGGTTGGGGTGGTGGGTGGGGGTGGGGGTTGGGGTGGGGATGGGGTGTGTGGGGTGCAGGGGGCGTGTGGGGTGGAGAGAATAACAACGAACCTGCTCACATGGGATTGAAACTTTTCAGTGTTCAGACATAGAGACACATAACTTTAGCTGAATTTACCAAACTCAATCTGTATGAATTTTACTTAACAGGATCAATGATAAAATAGTGATGGAAAATTCAAATTATTATATCATTAGGAACATTCATACACTTAATCATTGAATGTTTACAATCAACCAGTGTATATATACAAAACACATGAAGGAGAACCACCAGCTACACAGAAAATGCAAGCCACAATCGCTCACACCAGGCTTAGCCAAGCAAAGCACCACCCTTTTCAGACCTCTCTCTCCACCCCCACACCCCACCTATCAAACAAGAACAATTATTTACAGATTAACCCCTTCACTGCAGAGGCAATATGCAGGCTAAAATGCCGAGGAATATGACTGACATTTTAATTAGGTCTCTGTGATCAGGATAACTCAGTAACTACTCAGATTATGTTCATGAAACCATTCAGAATTGTTTTTCTGGGGCTAAATTATATGTTAGTGATAACAAAATGTCAGCCTAGCCTCACAAAAAATGCTTTAGTTTATGAAGAGTAACATTAATAAAAACAAAACAAAAAAAAATTTAAAAAATGCTGTATAAACATTACTTTGGCATTCAAATAAAGGAACTTTAACCACAAACAGTATTCTCCCTCATTGTCAATAAATGACATTGTTATGGAATGCTCTGATACACTTCTCCTAACCACAATCTTGGAGTAAAAAAAAATTCATTAAATTTCACCTTCAGTCCAACTTTATTTCAAGAAAACACATACAATACAATGGATCTGAACTAGCACCATATTGAAATAATGGGATATAACTATTCAAAAATGCAGCTGTATCCCTTAAACTGTTGAATCTGAGAGTCAATGTTACCTCAGGTGTGTCATTCAGACACAGAGTAAGGCACACAGACTGCCATTTTCTCCCCGAGTCAAGCCTGGTGAATGGCACTGAAGGGGTTAATAAACATCTATATCAAAGTATCTATCACACTCAGAAACAACATCAGCACCAACACTTAATTTTGTATGTCAAGAAGGGAAAAGAAAAGTTTTTAAGTCTGATCTCTTTAGGGTAAAGAGGCAGGACTCCGAACAAAAGGGGTTTGACAGGCAAAGGAATAACTAAGTGCACCACATTCATCAGACATGTTTTCATTTCTCACATTACATCCAGTCTTCAAAACTGCCACATCCCTTATCTGTCTACAAAAGACATCAAACGTTTTCTTGAAGTTTATACACATTCCTCACTCTAAATTCTAATCCAATCAAACCAACCAACAAAATGAAACAGAATAAATATCTAATGGATTGTGTACATAACTACGTGTGTAAAAAAAAAAAAAAAAAAAAAAAAAAAAAAAAAGCTGACAATTATAATGGACATTCTTTCTTTTTTACAAAGCAGCTGTGTTCCAGTTGCCAGTGGACAGAACAGGACTCTACTTCTACTGAAGCCATGCACGCTATTATACAAGCAAAAGGCACTTCAGCAAAACTATCGGATCATGTTTGTTTGTTTCCAAATACTATGAGCACAATTTCTGAATATCCACACATGTTTAAGCCTTCCATTATCAAAGAACCATGAAGGACACAATTGTACGGGCCTACAGACTTTTTTGCCTGTCATATGACAACATGTATGAATTTCTGCTGAGCCGACATGAAGACATGAATGAATTTCAGGAGAAAAGTGAAATGTACATGAGCATTTTGAATAACCAAACATGGGTCTGATTTTAAATCATTCAATCTAATGTTTATCTTAATCTTATGGAAGGAGACGGAAACAAGATTTAGTGAATTACAATTACAACAAACAATACTGTTTTCACCACTATGTCATGTGATGTTCCAATGTGAATGCATAACTGCTGTTATTGTGGCTGTTTCGAACACCGACATGAGTCACATCCAGCTATCATCAAGATCATGAAGGTGCAATACAATAACTACCAGTGTACAAACTTGTCATGCTGCTGATTGGGCATGTGTCTTTTTACAGCAAACAAACAAACAAAAGAGAGGCTTGGATCAAACAACGTTTAGCACACAGGTCATGCAACAGAAATTCAGGCAGTCAACGTTTGACTTTAGGTGTACCATTCAAAATGAACTAAAATCAAGTGAAAGCACATTTACACCAAGTAGACAGAACAGTGGTCTTTTTTTTTTCTCTCTTTCTTTCCAGTATTTTAGCATCTGATATAATTGAGATTTGCCAGTAAATCAGAATGTTTGACAGTGGCAAAATCACACAATGTGTGGGCACATAACATGCATACTTCTCTTGAAAACATATTATCCTAAAATCTTCTTACATCTGAAATAGTTTGAAGTTCATTTAGGAGCCTTTTCGGACATCTGTTTCAATTTATTTTCTTTTCCCCTTTCTCTTCAAATAGTTTTATTCACATTCACAACCTAAATATGCAAAACGCACAAGGGCTCCCCTCCCCTCCTCCACCTCTCTCTCTATTCTTCTCTGGTCCTCCTGCCCTCCACATTAGACACATACTTCGACACATGTGTACACACTCACAGGCACATGTACATGCACACATGCATGCTCACACATCATGCACCTTCCTCTGTCCTCTCGTCCACTATCACTTTCAGTGAACAGATATATGGTGAAAGGAAGAATGAAAACACAAAATGTGATTTTAACACATCTGTTGTGACTGTGCATTATCAAGATTATCTGCATACATGTGTGATTGAGCAAGCTTTCTTTTGTGTCCATGAATCATCTCTTATCTGTGCATTCATCCACTTTTTTACATTTTTTTAAAAAATCATGTTCAGTTTGTGTTCTCCTATGACAAATTTTTATTACACGAATTAACCTGTGAATTTCTCTGAGGAAGCAATGATGCTTTCAGCATTTTCTTCTGCTCTCTCTCTCTGTCTCTCTCTCTGCAATACAGAGTTCCCATTCACATTCTCTCCCTTTCCCTTGCATTGATTTTTCATTCTTTTCTTTTTTTTTCTTTGATTGAAAACATGAATCCTAAGTAATGTCTTAAAAGAGAGTCATCCAAATGTGTGTGTGATCAGTATTTGGGTCAGCATAACAAATTATTTTACATTGTACCTTCTCTTTTAAAATTCTGACACCTGGTATGAAACAGTGGAAGCAGAAGAAACCAAACTACTGTCAGACAGACAGTGTGAGACAGTCTGCCACAAAACCAGATTTGAAATACACACAGAATGCCAGTCCAGACAACACCATTCCATCACATATGACGGCATGCAAAGAACACCACCAGTGTCTTGTTACCTGTGCAATCTTAGACAAGCGTCAAAGGGGCCAATCCTGAAGAACAGAGAATAATGATAAAACAGTTTTGGTTTATCCTCAGAGATTTACAAACTTATGCGCAAGTCAAAGGAAGAATACCAATAAAAACATTTTCTTGAGATCAGACCAGAATCACCAGGACAATGTAAAAGTGTGAAGGATTACCCCCATGCAGTTCATAGCTGAAAGAAGTGTGCTGAATGAAGATATTTCCTCATTTCAGTGTCAAGAACTGCTGATGATCTTCAGTCCCTCCACTCCCTTCAACCCCCTCCCATCCCCCCCCCCCCCTTTTTTTTTTTGGCTCCATACTTCATGACATCACCAAACACAGTCATATCAAACACAGTGTGTGTGTGTGTGTGTGTGTGTGTGTGTGTGTGTGTGTGTGTGTGTGTGTGTGTGTATGTTTGTGTGTGTGTGTGTTTCTGTGTGTAAGTGTGTGAGTGTGTGTGTTTCTGTGTGTACGTGGGTGGGTGTCAATATGCGCCCTTGTTTGTAGATGCATGGTACTTACTGCAATATATTCATCTTCTTATTGGTTTCATTTACGTTTTCTTTAACCTTTTATGTATTTGTAAGCGCTTAGGGCTTATGATGTAAGATCATTATCATATCTGGCCGCTCTCCTAGCATCAACAGTTCAAAGGTCCTTTCATAATTCATATAATCAGTATCAGCACTCCAAGAGGTAATCCACCAGATGAGATGATACACTGCCAATAAACAACTTGCGCAGTATTGGTAGAGCCCATCATGTTAAAGAATTCAGGACACCACGTATTGCCTCCCAACCCCCATTGGCAAAAATAACTGCTTGGGCCTCACTACTGGCACAACATACAATCAAATACTTAAAAATTTAAATATGTATATCAATTGTCCTCATCAACCTGCTGATATCAAAGACCTTGTAACACACACCAATCACAGACATGGCGGTGAAGATGAAGTTAACGTTTACCGGATGATGTTTTTGACTACACAGACGGTAAAGGTGCGGGTCATATCTGACCCATAAAAATGTATGGGTCATGGGGGAACCATGATTAATTATGTTGATAATTGCTTGTGCCCATACATGAAATTTCTGTGACCAACTGCTATTAAGATCGTTGACAAACTTAAGATTTTGTGAGCATAGCTATTTCCGTTCATAAGATATGTTTTTATTGAGTCACTGGGTCTTGATAAAGGTTAAAGGTGAAGTCCACATGAGAGTGGGATACGAAGGGGCACAAAATGCAAGATAATGTTTCTTAATTCCATGATCATTATTGATCAGAGTAACGATGACCCTGGTACAGAAATCACAGCAACGCACTTGAGATCCTAACACTGCAACTTTGCTCAGGAAATGTTAGCAACACTTTCAGAGACACATCCCTGAAGAGGATGAATCTTGACTCCTCTGAATTGAATTTACTTTTTTTTTTGCTTTCAAAAATAAACGTTTAATTTCTCATCAACAACAACAGACAATCCTTTCCCCATATTAAATCTACTTATTTGAAGCAATAACACACCAAACAGCTCTGCATCGAGTTCAAACTTTCAACCTGCCTGCTACAGTCTGCTGCACTAGCTGCTAAAAATCCAGGCTTGAGTTAGGTATAGATCAGTTTTCATGCATGAGAAAGAGACAGAGGAGAATCATTGCCTTTATTCACAGAGAGAAATTTGTATAACTTACCATTTTCCATCCAGATATCATCCAGATGATTTACCATATACTGTGTTGAATTATCAATAAAATCAAATAATAAACTATTCATGTCTATAAATCAAATCAGCAATGGTAGTAGTTGTGCTTTTGCGAAAGTCTACCTTTTCATCCAATCCTTGTCATTTCCCATACAGATCAAAACAAGAACAGGTCAAGTCTACAATTATTATATATATAGTTTGTATTTCAAGCAATTTTATAATTTCAACAGAGAACGACAATGTTCTTTCATATAAAATAAAAAATTCAAATGAGACCAACAAATACAAACGAAAAAGTCCTCTCTCAGCAAATCCTGTGGAACTTTTTTCAACTACCTGTGAAACGTTCAGCAGATACAATTTGAAATTAGGAATAGAATCTGAAGTTAAGTTACAAGAAAGTATATGTCTTCAGCCAGTCTCTCCGTGACTGACAATGAGGCATGCTGAGCACACCAGCAAGCTATTTCCATTCAAATACATTACCAACAGAGTATGCAAATTTCACTTTTATACTGATCAAATGTATCATGTTCACGTCTCCTTTCCTTATACAATTCTTTACTTTCTGGCCAAACTGCTTAGTCGTTCTACCCATAAGGATCCCTTCATGAAAAGAAATATATGTTTCTTCATATTTCTGTCATTCACTTTGTACTTTCAACTTGAAAAGAAAAAAGAAAAAGGTCAAACAAACAAAAAAAGAAAAATGGCATCAAATCAAACTGAAACCAAAGAAGAAAGCCTCATTGCTTACCCAATTGGTTGGCAACATTACTGATGGTCTGCAGTGCCTGGGGCAGTTCTTCAGGAGAGGCTGCCATCACGTCGATTTCCCCCACTTGGAATCCATTGTCAGTCAGGTCAAGGTCAACCATGCAAGAGGGCAAAGTGTAGGTTCGTCGTGTGGTGGTAAACTTGGCAAACTCCGTCAGCCCAGCCGCCTGAATGAGAAGATCAATGGGGTCCCCTCTCATCCATGTCTCCAGGCCGAGCTGATCCACCAGCCAAGTGGAGATTTCTCTCTCACTGCGGATCTCCTTGTACTGGGATGCTGGGGAAAAGACAGCTTCCCTGTTCTGTGTTTTCAGCGGCACTTTGGCTTCCCAGGAATCATTGCGACGTCGTAACCAACAGTCTGTGACAATGAGAGCAAACTCGTCGTTGTCGTAATAGATGTCGGTGAAAGACTTTTCTTTATGCAGTCTTGCACCTAAAGACTTCAGCTGTTCCTCTGTGTGTTCTGTCATGGTGAACTTGCGTTCCACCTCAATGGGGTTGAAGAGGGGTTTCCTGTGAGCAGTAGAGAAATCCTCCGTGCATTGCATGAGGATCTGGCCTCCTGATGTTAAGCTGCTGGACTGTGCCGACATGGTCATGGATGTAGATTCTGAAGCCATCAACTGGGATGTGTTGTATTCTGAGGAGGATAAGGTACCTTCTCCAGACATATCGACCGGCAAGGACATGTTGCCACCAGCAGAATCTGCTTGGGAAGAAGAAAAGATTCCATTTCCTTGAGTCGGTGATAACGACTGAGGTGATAAATGGGTGGTGGACATGTCAGTGACTTGTACTGGGGAACTGCTCAATTCTGTGTCCCGTTCCGGGGTGAGTCTTTTCTCCTGTAGATCTTCCAAAGTCAAGTTCCGTATGGCCAATCCAGGTGAATACTCAGCAACATCCTTCTCTTCTTCAGATTTCGTGGGAGAGAATACTTCTGTAAAAACTGCATCATCTTTCACGTTCTCCTTGTTCTCAGTCTTCTTAACACCAGTATCTTCCTTATCGGCAGACTGGTCGTCGGTGCTGTCGCTAAGGCCTGTTTCCTGGCTGGGCAGCCTGTCTGCTCGCCCTCCAATAGAAAAACTGCATTCTGACAAATGGCGCTCCTTGCTGCTCACCTCCGTGGTGGTTTCTACAGTTTTGGTGAACATCTTTGACAAAGCAGTAGTCGTGCTGGACCCCACTCCGGCGGCCACATTAAACTGCACACTGCAGATTTTCTTTGGTGAGTGAACTTGAACAGGGGCAGTAGAACTAGGTAAAGAGGCATTTGTAGTCTTCGTGGTTGGAGAATTAATGTCACCATCACTGTCTGAGGACCTGGACTTTCTTCCACTGATCCTCTGAGTATATACGGTCGTTGCATACATCTTGACAGTCTTTGAGGAGGATACTTCGCTTTTTGATGATGAAGACTCTTGCACGACAACAGCCTTGTCTTCCGAAGAGGATGTGTTATTACCAGAAGATTCCTTCTTTGAGGACGTTGCTATGGTTGCCTCCTGCTCCTTTTGGTGATCTTCAGACCAGTCTGTTCCCTCCATCTTTGACACAGACATCTGAAATTCTTTTGAGACAGACCCAACAGCAGCCTCAAGGTTCTCTGAATTCCATACATCTTCAGGAGTGATGTCCACCTTCAAAGCATTTAGCTTGCGTGGTCTGGGGGCGCTTAAAACTGTCTCCTTGTGATCTACAAACTTATCTCCTTCTGAAGACTCCATTCTCAACTCGGACAGTCTGTATCAAACTGCTTTGAACTTGAAGATATGAAATTACCTCTTGAACTTATACAATTTCACTAAGAGAGAAATTAAAAAGTTTTTATGCGACTGGTGCTGAAACTTTGATTTTACATTCATTTACTAGAGAAAGAACAGGATGGTTTCCCTCACAACTTCAGGTCACACTCATAAGATGTACCTAGATTCTGAAACACACATTAGAATTTGAAACAAAATTGTGTCACAGAACAGATGAGAAAGTGTGTAAGTATGTGTGCATGCACACAAAGTGAGCATGATTGAGAGAGTATACTTATGTCATTGCTGACTTCATATAACTTTATGTTCACACACATGTGTACACACGAATATTTTCTCAACAGACTGGTAACATAGTATACTGTGTTATGAGGTACGACTGATCACTATATACTGTTGAATATTACTGAAGTAAGGTATCTGACATCAACAGCAGTAGAGTGACTTCTCTATTCAAGATGTAACCCGTGTCCTTCTGGGTTTTAAAGTTCTTTAGGTCCAGCGAACTTGAACCCTTAACAACCCTCCCTTTCTTGGGTTACAATTTTGGGTGAGGTGCGTGCTTGTTAAGTATCTTTGTTTCTAACTACTCAACACAATTTCCAATATAACAGACTGGAGTCCACAAATAGAGTAAGAACAAAACAAAGTGTTTATTTGAATAATAGGGACTAACTAAGCGAAAAAAAATAATAAAGGAAAACAAAAAGAAACAAAACTCTTCCCAGTTCAGCCCAAAATATTTCCTTTCCAACAGTATGGCCTATCCATACACAACCACAGGGAAAAATTAAACAGCTGAGATCCCGGGGAACTTTTTAGAATTTTACAGAATTTAGAGTTTCAAAGTTTTTAAAGTGATTTTAGAAATCTTAAATCTTTATGAGTGTTAAGAGCCTTTAGGAGTTAAATAATAAGAAACCAGTACTGACAACCAAAACAAAACCAAGGGTCTCAAGGCCAAAAGAAAAAATCGTCTGAAAAACACAAACATAGTGATTTTTCTGTCGGATCTCTCCACATTAATTTCTTCCATTAAATCAATGGCTACACATGATACTGAAAAGACAACCATGGCTGAAAAGAAAAGTTAAACTACAACCCATAACATCTTAAACATATTAACAGTACACTTGCAAAATCAACAACACATGTTACAAGTAACCTGAAAACAATGTGAAATAAATATGCCAATAAAATGACTTTCCTAGTCCTCTGCTTTTACAGTAGGAAAACCAGTCAGTGAGGTGCATGTCACCCATGCCACATGGAAATTTTCCCTTTGTCTCAGACCACATGTTTCACAACCCTGCCATTTTGCCAAAACAGCATGGTCATAAATTGCTTTGTCATCCCGTGTTATCTTTTGCCTGTACAAGATTTTTCCCATGAGAAAAATCAAACAAAGTATACACTGAATGCTACTGAGCATTTCCTGCTCAATAATTATTATCAACACTGTGTCACATCTCCATGTCACAGTGTACTCAACAATTTTGATACGAGGTGTGTTTCCCACAACACCTCATATCACTCCATTTTTGTCGCTCCTGCGCCCTTCCAACATTAATTTCCCAATGCCAAATGGTCATCAATTTCCAAACAGGTATCGCACTTATCCATTTTTTTTCTCTGTTATTTACTAGCACATTTATATTGTTTTTCCACAAAAATTATACAAAACAATGAATACAAATCCCGTATCTTTGAGAGCAACTTGCCCTAATTCAGATCAAATACACATGGACAATATCAGCAAAGATCTTACCAATACAATACACAATAAAAAAAATCTCACATTCTAAATAAACCATAATTCAGAACATACACCAGAATCCTTTCCAAAACATTCGCATTCTACTATAAACTATTTCATACCAGTGTCCACAGGTGAAAAGTAGGTTGAAGAAGGCTTGCTACATTCTAGTCACAAAGGCCTACCAGTCTTTGTTCAGTCTACCTAGAACCATGTGGCCAACCCTGTGGCCCACCAGGTGCAAACTCCATTTCTTTCCCAACTCTTTCCTTCTTTGGGAAAAACTTTTGGCTAATCACTTAGTTCCCTTTTTTTCTATACCATAATGAAACCTGCAATATAAACAAATGTATAAAATTCAATTTCAAAACAAGACAGTCATCCACCTCTGCTGGTAGTGGCAGGGAGCAGCCTAAAAGCCCTCTCAGCTTGCTCTGGTTGTGTGTCCTTTTTATAACAGGAAGGACCCACATGGTCACTCAAACAGGAAGTCACATGGGCAACTCCCCAGGACATAATCATTTCTTGTTCTAATTGGAAATTATTTAAAAATCTTCCTTTCTATTTAAATGTGTGATCCTTAATTTACACAACTAGTAAAGATTTCCTAGAATGTTATAATAATAGAAATCCCTAATACAATTTATTTATTTGTTGGTTGTTTGTTTATTTTCTGCGGGGCTACTTCCTGCTTAGTAAAAAATTTCCACCAAACTATACATACAGCATCTGTGCAATTTTTCGACTCTCTCTGTTGTTGTTTGCACAGATGTTGTGCAGAACCAACCTCGCTGTAATCTACCACAGAAATTCCTTATTTTATGTGGGGGTTACAAAGATAACATGACAAAATCATATTTACTCAAGTCCACTTTTAGAAGTGAGTTGCCAAGCATACAAACTCTGCTGCACATAGAAAAAGCCATCTAAACAACTGACAATAAATATTTCCAATGGATATGTTTTCTAGCAAACTGGCAGAAGGCAAGAACACAACTAGTCTCTCTCCCAGGCTGGACTGCCATTGTAAATTTGTAAACAATGAAAGCCATCTGACCATGAAGTTATCAATCACATTTCTTTTCACACACAAAGCATAAAAGCATTACAATTTTTCCACTGAAATGCGCGCGCGTGCACACACACACACACACACACACACACACACACACACACACACACATGAATATCTATAGTAAAAAAACTGGATCTGGCATCTCAAGGCCACAGACAACAAAGATGATTTTTAAACTGTTACTGATTCCATGCCACTTCAGTGGCATTGCTTGCTCCAATGCCACTCACTCTGGCTCCCAATCCACAGCCACACCCCAGCTGTCCACTTGCAGCACAAGCGATCACACTATTCACAGACAGCAATCTTAATCAGGTCCACTTGAGGCACCCTCTGGAAGATACACTGCACTGCTGCCAAATCACTTTGATAGTGTTCAGTGATGCCTGTTTTTATCAGGACACCCACCTGCTATGCCCCCTGCTTGTGACGAAACGCTTGACAAAACCATCCGATCGGTCCCACTAAAATCCCTAACAAACAAAATAGATTTCAAATCTATGCCCCACTCCCCTCTCTCTCAACCCCCCCTCTCCCCCTTTCTCCCACTTAGCGCAAACCACGCCCGTGACACCTTTCATCCTTGTCGGCCTCCCCCCTTCCCCCTCTCTACCGGCGACACACACACAAAAAAAGGCTTGTTGCCGCTCTCTCCACCACCACCCCTCCCCAGCTCTCCTTCCCCACTCTGAGTAGTAACGACGCGGAGATTTCAATTGCATCGTGGCAATGGCCCGTCTCACCACCACCCCCCAAAAATCTTCACCCCCTTCCCCTTCTATCCCGGGAAATCAAAGGAGCGCCGCCTCTACCATGCTCTCCCCAACCACTCCCCCTCCCCCCCCCCCCCCTCTCCACCTGAGGCACGTGTGCCCGTAGTCGAAACAAAAGCCTGTGGCCGCTTTACACACAGCCACCACCACATCTGGCGGATCCGAACGATAGTGTGCGTCTAGACGGACGCATAAATTAAAGCGGCCCCGGAAGTCAGAGAGTGATGTGGGTTAAGATCAAACAGTTCCCGAGGCGACTAGTGATAAGACTAGATCCCTCCCCCTCTCACCCCTGAGGTATGAGTGACAGGTTGTCAAACTCGAATTCCGCAGTTAGAATCCATCTATACCAGACACACAGGGGATACCTTCACTGACCCCTCAAAACTGCCTGTAGACCGGACCAGTATAAGACAAAAGAGACAACTAGAGAAGTCGTGGGACAATCCTGGTATCCTCGTTGATCTCCAGTCATTCACTGTTCATTCCCAGGAAAAGTGAGTTGGAACTCTGTTTTACCTTTTGGAATCTATGTATTGATTTTATGTATGCTGTGCATTAACATTGTAAATTTGTACAATGCTTAGCAACATGTATCAAACTAATGAATGATTATTCTGTGTAGTAGTTTGCTTGCCATCTTTGTTAATTGTCTGACCATTGTTCTTTGTGTTTACCCTGACTTTTGCCAGTAGGCAATTCTATCTGTTAAGAGAATACTTAAATGATTAATGGCGGTCAGGAAAACAGCATGCCTGTGCTAGGTTAAGAACTGCTACCCTGATTTATAAATACTGGTGATTGTTGGAATGATTAGTGTATGACTTTAAGTCTACACCACATGTGTACTTGGACTCAGAGTAGCCCAAGTCAGTGTGATTTAATTCATAAGAAACCTGGAGGAGTTGTTTGACTGAAACTATGTAACATTGTATTACTGTCTCCTAGACCCATTTGTAAGCTTAACTTAGTCTTTAAACAAAAGTGGAGATTAATAGTTATAGCAGAAACGCTACCATTGACAATACTTTGCTGGCTGAGTCTCACACCTGTGCTGAAAGTAAACCAGGGTAAATGTGAGCACTCGACAAACCAGCCATCAGATTCTCACCTACAGACCAAGTTCTCTTTATCGCAGAACTGGGATCCTGGTCACCATACCCTGGTCACCTTATCCTGGCCACGCTACACATTGCAGCTGGACCAGAAGCTGGGACTTCGTCCAACACCAGGGCGACACCAGACCTCCAATCTACACCAGTGGGGTAGTCACCAACCACAGGAGAGATCAACTACCCTCTCCGAAGCAAAGCTAAGTTAGCTTACCACCTGGACTCAAATCCATCAGACCCTTGCCCTCACTTTATGATGAGGCAGGGGAGACTCTGTCTATGAGTACCTCTTGGGACACTTTCAGTGTAACTTAGACAGACCCCCTGTATGCCAACTTAAAACTTGCTGCACTGAGTGCAAGCGAGTAAAGTAGGAGTGAGGGAGGGCCCCTCATTGTGGTAGTCCAATGAGAATTAAACCCGAGCCTATTCAGAGTTGACATGCCAATACTTACCAATGTGTAAACAATAAAAGTTGATGTGTGAAAGTGCACTTTACTTATGTCAGTTCTCTGTTGTTCAATCGAAAGTTGAATGTTTGAACGTCTCTCTTCAATTCTGTCTCTCGGAGCTACAAGTACGTCTATGAGTACAGGCCTAAAGAAAATTATCTCGGAGCCACTATTTAGTATTTTGCCCAGTCCTGGAATTAAATAAAAATTTCTTCGATGACTAGTACCGGAAAGTTGCTCCTTCCATCACTAGTATTAGTAAGAGAGAGGGTGTAGGTGAAACATTAAGATAATTCCCATTGAGAAATTATCCCCGGTCCTTCCCCTAGAGGACCCACCTACACACATCCTCCATCTCGTCACACTGCTGATGATAATAATTGCTAAGTCATGAAGCCAGCATGAGCTAGCATCCTGTTTCCCGCTAGAAGGCACCGCTGCATTCATCAAACCACAGGTCCTAAGAACTTGCCAATACTGATGACATGAAATCGGCAAGGGCATAAATGTAGGAAAAAAACAACAACTGAAACATGAGTTCACTTCACTGTAAGAGATGGGCACAAAGGGCCACAGAATTTAACACTTTTTTGCTCTTTTAATGTCACTATGATTGATGAGGAGGAGGAGGGAGAGGATGCTATGTCTTCCATTTTGGTCAGATTGTACAACAGGGCTGTACTTTGTGTTCACTTTCATAATATATCTCAACTTAACTAGGCCAAAGAAATATAGACACCTGCAATGTTAATAAGCAAATTTGAGAAACACGCTCTGAGATGCAGTCATGAAGCAGACAAAACTGGACTATGTGGTCCAAGTCTTCCCAAACGAGCCCATAGCAAACATAACTCTGGGTATGAGATGGTCAGGACTGAAAAATCCTACAAATGGCTCTGATGGGAAACAAACCGCAGGATCTCCCAGCTCACAATCCATGACACTAACCACTGCAGTACAGCAGCTGATCATCACATCTGAGTGCTGCCTGCAACTGACTTTCTCTACTTGCCCTCCTCTCTACCCTCAATGCCCACCTCTCCCCCAAATTCTGCTGGTAAGTGGCCTCAACAAAAGTTTGCACAAGTCCCAGGAACTGTTGCTGTACTAGTCAAACTGGTTCAGCTGGAGGCATGAAAATGCAGTGACCCCCCACTCCTTCCCCTCCTCCATCCCAACCCTGACCTCCTGCCAATACTGAAAATCCAGCTCATGAGTAATGTGTGTTAGCTTTCTTTCCCCCCTGCCTGAACCTGTTACACCACACACTTCCAGTCCATGACAGCTGATCAATAGACAAAGACACTTACCTGGAAAAGATCGTTCTACTCTGGCCTAGGATCATTTAAACACACTCGAAAATTAACTTGAGAAAAAAACTTACAGAGCAACAACGGAGTGAACATAAATTTGGCATTTAATTCATTAGGGAATGAAAAAAAAATCTGGAGGACACAGGAGAGAGAAAACAAATCAACACATATTTTCCTTGAATCTGATCAGCCAGGGCACAGATGTAGAAAAGAAACTGAAACTCGAGTTCACAACAACTACTGATCCACACCAGCCAGGGCACAGATGTAGCAAAGAAACTGAAACTCGAGTTCACAACAACTACTGATCCACACCAGCCATCAGTACAGCATCAAATGAGTACGGAAACCACTTATAACAAACAAGAGGGAAGTACAAAGGCCAGGACATGTCATCCTGTACCATGCCCTACAACATCACATGAGCATGGAAACCACTTGTAATCAGTTGTATTAGTTGTAACAAACCAGCGAAGTACAAAAGCCTGAGTCCCTTCTGCAAAAGACAGCTACAAGGAAACATCTACAAAAGACTGCTACAAGGAAACAGACCTGCAAAAGACTGAGCTACAAGGATACATCTGCATAAGACTGCTACAAGGATACATCTGCCAAAGACTACTACAAGGAAACATTTGCAAAGACTGTTACATCTACTAGGCCTACAGCAGTGCACCCAGTTCGGCAATCTCGCAAGATGCGAGTGCCACTCTTTCTGGCACCTGCAGGCTGCGCAGTCACAGTGATAAATCAAATAAATGGTTTACACTAATTACAGTCAACGGCTGCAGATGCCAAAACAAAACATTGGTCATTCATAAATTGGCGTTACTAATCTAACTTTAATCTGGTCTATATGAATGACGTAATGTCACGGTCAATGTCACTGTGAAAATGCAGTCCGAGTCAGTGGAGTAGACCGACTGATCACACGCCGACAGAGACGGTTATTACACATCTATCCAGTGTCACTGTGTCAGCGTGTCTTCCACGTGTACCTGATATTGAGCAGCATCGAATACATGCATGTGCACTTTCAGAATCAGTCTTTCATGTTCAATTGTCAAAGTTAAACGCAGATAAACTGACCTCAGTAATATACCGACTGAATGTATATTTGATATAAGATGCTGTATTCCGTCCCACCCACGCATGGAGAAACCATACGCCAGAATACACAGTTAACTTCCGGGGTAAGCTTGATGTCCCGGTTGTTGCCCTGCCTATGCTAAGATGCGCGTACCAGCCCAGTGTGTACCGTTGGCCCCGTCTGGAAAATCTTGATTCTGTTTCTTAGCAACACATCGAAAGACATTGTGAAAGCACTGACATAACGCAGTAAGATGTGCCCTCCTCCCCCCCCCCCCTTTCTCATTCACATCCCCTTCATCATCCAAAATCTACACCAATGAATCAAAAGCGCACGCGCGCGCGCACACACACACACACACACACACACACACACACACACACACACATACAGAGAGAGAGAGAGAGAGAGAGTTATAATTTTTATTCACAAGAGTAACAGATAAGCAAGAAAACAATTTTTTTATCTGGCCTTTAGCTCCTCAGTGACGTTAAGACTGTTACACATTATACTATAACACCCCCTCCCGCCTGCCACCTCCCTTCCCTCCCCCCCCCCTCTCTCTCTCTCTCTCTCTCTTTACGGAGCAAGTTAATTTCAGGTACAGTATTTATTATCTTTCTGACCCTCTCCATCTCCTCTTCTTCCAAACCGGAGAAAGATAATTTCACATCCAGTATTTATTCTCTTTCTGATATTCATTTTCTTTCTCACTCACTTCCCCCCCCTCCCCCGCCTCCTCACTCTCTCTCTCTCTCTCTCTCTCTCTCTCTCTCTCTCTCTCTCTCTCTCTCTCTCTCTCTCATTCAAATCCAGTTCAACATTTTCAGGGCACTATCAATGGAACTTGCTTCCTGAGTCAATCAAACGACACAATGTAAATCTGCCTTCAAACATCATTGTTTCAACCACTTTTTGCATTTATGTCAACAAACTCTGGGATTAATCCATTACCACCACCACCACCCTCCTTGCCAAATGTAATAAGCTTGACAATGATTAAATATTTTTATCTTGAAATGCACGTGATATTCATAGAAACTTGCATGCTTTATGTTTCTTCTGGTGTGTGTGTGTGTGTGTGTGTGTGTGTGCGTGCGTGCGTGCGTGCGCGCGCGCATGGTGCGTGTGTGCGTGCGTGCGTGTGTGTGTGTGTGTGTGTGTGTGTGTGTGTGTGTGTGCGCGCGTGCTTGTTTGCCTTTACCTCCTGTCTTCTTGTCATCATGTGTTTATACCTGAATACGCGACTCTCTCTCTCTCTCTCTCTCTCTCTCTCTTTGAAACAAACAGCGTTTGCTTATCTGTTACCTGTCATTATGTGTTTATACCTGAATACGTGACTCCCTCTCTCTCTTTCTCTGAAAAATGTTTGCTTATCTGTTACCCTTGGAAATAAAGATCATCATGATCATCATCATGATCATCATCATGATCATCATCATCACCATCATCATCACCATCATCATTACCATCATCTCTCTGTCTCTCTCTAGAACACGGTAATTTACATATTTTCTTACCGCCGGTCACCGCCCCCATCTCTCGTTCTAACTTGAGCACGAAAATGTACATGTTTTTTAAAGTGCATTTTTTTCTGACTCGCTCCTCTTCCCCTCTTCCTCCCGATCAGACAAATGTCATTTCATTTCCAGTATTCATTCTCTTCCTGGCTTTCACTTTCTCTTTGACCCCTGCCTTCTCCCCTCCCCCCCCCCCCCCCTCTCTCCCTCTCTGGAACGCGGTGATGTACATATTTCACCCTCCTCCTCGGGCTACCCCTCCCCCCCCCCCCCGCCTCCTGTCTCTCTCTCTCTCTCTCTCTCTCTCTCTCTCTCCCTGTGTCTGTCTCTCTCTTTGCGGTGCAAGTTAACATCAGATACATTATTTATTTTCTTTCCAACCGCCCCACTCCCCTCTTCTTCACAACGGAGAAAAGTAATGTTACATCCAGTATTCACTCTCTTTCTGAGATTTATTTCATTTCTGACAACCCCCCCCCCCCCCGCCCCCTCCTCCTCTTATCTCTTCCTAGTCTCTATCTGTCTGTCGGTCTCTCTAAGTCTTTTGCAATAAAAGTTGATTACAGACAGTGTATTTATTTTACCCCGTCCACGCCCTCCCCTCCAGTACAACCAGTATTAATTCTCTCTCTGACATTCATTTTCTTAGTGGGTTGATCCCATACATGCCGGTCGTCCAGCTGTTTTGGCACGTATTGGGCTTGACCCGCTGGGGGAGGTTGTTATTGGTTTGGATAAAGACTATACTGTTGCGTTCATGTCGTAAGTGGCGACAGCAACGTATTCTGCGGATTCAGATCCAGACCCACTATTGAGTTTAACCCGACACATTGTCCCTGCCTCATTTAAGATTCCCTTTCATGCCAATCAAACCGATTTTTTTTAAATTTTATAAATCAAACTGAGGTTACCTGTATATGTTACTCTTCATCTGTGTATTTGTTTGATTACCTTCAAGATGAAAAAGGATGCACCAGTTTTGAATGAATATTGATTTCTGCGTGTCCATTTCTGCAGTTGTTATTGCTTCGTAGATGTGTCAGGTATAATTATGGTATATGGGCAAGGTTGGAAAACGTGTTTTGGGATGTCTTCTTGTTTGTTCCTTCTTCTTCTTCCAGATGGGATGTTTAACCTGCCCCGTGCCCACAGTCTTCAAGCAGACTATTCTGGCACACAGGTTGCATGCATTGTGTATTTTCGTGTAGCCGGTACTCACCCGTCTTAGGACATGAGCATCGGGATCTTTAGAGTCCGTGTATGGTCTTTAGTGCATGTGACACAGACTAGACCTCGGTTTATAGTCCCATCCGAACGACTATATGGGGATGGAGTCAGAACCAATGTTAACTCCGAGGGAAAAATCCCCCTAGACCGAAATTCGAACCCGCAACCCCAGGATCACGAGTCCGGCGCTCTACCAACTGAGCTATAGGTCAGTGTGCCCTATATTGTCGTGTCTCCTAAGTGATTTGATATCGTAAAAAGCAGAGAGTTATAGGAGTGTATTTATTTGATCATAGGAGCAAGAGTTACCCTACTTGTTGGCTATATTTGGTCATATTTGTTTGAAACAATTGTAATATCTGATAGAGTGTACTCTCTCTCCTCTCTCTCTCTCTCTCTCTCTCTCAAAACGGGTCTGAAATAGGGACAACAATATGTTTCACATCGTTTATAAAAAGCTGCGATACCTTTTCTTTTAAATTCAAGAGACCCTCTACATTCTAGTAAACTGCTTTGAATTCATCATTTACATTTGCGCTATTACTTGTCATATGTAGCCTGCATTGATTATATTATCGAGCGGGTGTCTCCTTGTTTGTTCTCTGTGTTCCGTGTTGTCATTTCTGTTAGGCGATTCGGTGTCGTAAGCAGCATTCGTTTGGAGTATGGGCGTCCATTTATTTCATCATGGGAGTAAGTTACCCTATTTGTTCGTTAATAGCTGTTTGCTGTTCCCTGCCTTATTTAAGATTTCCTTTTATTATCGAGTGGTTTGTTTATTGTTTATGTTAATTTCGTTTTATTGTAACTTAATTTGGCTTATAATCCCTCACGGCTGAAATCTGATTAAATTCTTGAGAACTTGTACGATGATCGTAATCTGTCGTCATCTTTATGACGTAGAGAATGTATTTGTTCAGTTTGGTCAGACACTCGTGTGAATGACTCAGTCGGGTGCTGCGATTGAGTCAAGTTTTAGACATTCGTTGAAAGGGAAATAATCGAGAACACGTGAACCAAATTTCCATCTTACCTTTCTTAGCGCAATATAAACCAATCAGGTTTCGATGTGATCTTCAGCACGGTATTAATATTGTGAAAGATAGTCGTTTCACGAAGGGCTGGTACTGATTTGCTGTGATCTTTTAAGAATCTATTCTGTATTTGTTGTTTTGTTGTGACTGTACACATCAAAATGAGTGGTATAATGGCAAAGCTGTTTGGTGGTGGAAGAAAAGGCAAAGCTCCCACTCCACAAGAAGGAATCCAGAGATTGCGTGAAGTGGAAGAGATGTTGATGAAGAAATCCGACTTCCTTGAGAAGAAAATCGAAACAGAACTCTCTACAGCAAAGAAATATGGCACAAAGAATAAAAGAGGTTAGTGTATATAAGTACGTTAGTTTGATGGGATTATATACACCAGGAGGTAATATTTATTTGGAGCGAAATCAAAATGTATTTTCTTGGGGTATCCAGAAAAGGTCACACCCAGCATTATTTTTGGTCTGACAATACCGATGGTCGATTTTTCACATTTCAATCATCATAATCATGCCAGTATCTAGTTGCGGGAAGAAGGGTTATCTATTTGTTTTCTTCAGCGTTTGTGTCTGCTTAGTGCTAACTGTGTTTGGACAGTTCAAGAGAAACGTGTGATTGGTGCAGTATTATTCTAAAGTATAGAGCTATATCTAATCATTCTTCTTCCTCTTTCATGAAATAACCACTATCATTGTTCTTATACAGTCACCATCATGATTTGCCAGTTAAATCTCAGATCACTCGCACAGTTGTTCCCCATGGAAAGAAACTCATTGAATTGGGCCAGTAAATTTTCTGTTAGCCTATTATCATCTGTTGCCTTTCAGTTTTACACAAGAGGTTCACACCACACATCCAGGATTTAGCATGATTGTCCAGCTCTGTATTGCAGATTGTTTTAAAAGTATTCACACTAAAGTGAGGTTATTTATTTACAATGACATTATATTAGAAGTGTTTGAGAAGTATTCTCAGGAGAGCACACTAGGTTTATTTGATAACATTTTCACAGATGAAGAGTGCAAAGTCCCAAGTACCTATTCAAATGCTTCTGGTTATTCATAAGATACTAGGTACAATCCAGTGCAGGAGTTGCTCAACTGAAGACTTACAGCTTTATATCAGAAGAAAGGGAACAGGCTGAAGTTCTCAATACACAATTCCAGTCTGTTTTTAATGAGGAAGAAAATTATACAGTGCAGGAGAGTTCACCCAGAAATGCAGTATGAAACCAACAGATTTCTCTGTCGTTCAAATCATCCATTGTAAGAAAAGGGAGTTTTATTCAAGCTGTTACCAAGTTGCCAGTCAGGTAAAGCTAGCAGTAAGGTAATGTTGCTTAACAGCCCAGCTGACAGCAAAGGGCCATATCAGGGCTATTGCATGGCCAGACATCAGCACAATAGTACTGAAATCACAATGCCAGAAGTGGACGCAGTACTAACTACAATAGTTCAGCAATCCATAATCCATTGTCATAGGTTATTGTTTGGAGGTGCTGACGGGGTCACTGTCAGTCCTTTGACTTTCACCCGTTCTTGAGTTTGCGGTAACGACCTGCCTGAGAAGATCACATCCCCAGTTTGTCTTTACACTGCTGTATACAGTGTGATTGTGGTGCCAAAGGACCATGAACAGCAGCAACAAGACCTCCATCAACATGCTTAGTGTGAGAAAAACTGGGACTTCATGTTCCATCCTGATGATGCATCAGCTTACCTGTAACTGAATGCAGGTGCTGAGGAAGGCTTGAGAACTGTGAAATTATTATTGTTATTATATTGGGTATTTATATAGCGCCTCTCCTTGGTTACAGACCAAGCTGTAAGCACTTTACAATAAACACACTACCTCATTCACTCAACGGGCTGCCTTCCTAAGCATGGCCTTTTCCAGGAAGCAGTAGAAACAGCAAAATATCTGGCAGCCACCGTCTGTGGAGGTCTTAACTGGAAGAGGGACATTAAAGACATTTTCTTGAAGCCAGCAAAATTTCATGCGTGCGTATGTGGGTGCGTGCGTGCATGCGTGTGTGCATGCATAGAACAAATTTAAAGGTAAGTTTCCAAACTATTCCACAGGGAAAAGGGGTGCAAGCCTTTAGTGCACTCAGTACTTCTTCACTGTTCTTTAGTTTAGGATCAGCATTGACAGCAGGACATTGATTGAGCAATTTGAGGCAATCCACCTATGAGCAGCCACATTATACTGAGATGATGCAGAAATATTTAATATTTATATCTAGTGTCTTAGCAATGCTTGAGGAGCTGAAATGGCTTTGTCTTCTGGAATGATGGAAAAGAGCAAGATTAGCCATGCTCTACAGACTGCAGCACAACCAGGTGAACATGAAGAGCCTCGAAAAACACACCCCAGTGCCACAGGTCCATTGTCATTCCAGACTTTCCATTCGGTCGGTGCAGGTCTAATGTAGAACACAGCACAGACTCTGAGACAGGCCAGTTTTTTTTTTTGCCATTATGGTCAGAGTGAAATGAACTGTTCAACAAGGGCAAGACCATCAACACTTTCATATTGAAGGGTCTCCCAGGCTCAACAGAAAAATCAGTTTCAAAAATGATTTTCTTGAAACTTTTTTTAGGTGACATCTGTCCATGATTTTTGTGGGGCATAGTTTTTGTTTGTTTGTTGCATTCATGGATCCTCTGTCTTTAGTTTAAGTGACACTGAGAGAATAGTGGGTGGTGATTGTGGTCACTCTAAGGAAGTGAAGAAGAATGTTTAAAGAATATAATTTTAGGAGAAAAAGTAAGAGATTTGCATGCATTCATTATCAACATCAGTTTATAATACTTTATTTTATCATGTTACATAATCAAAAATAAAATAATTGTTTAATAAGTTTTTGTGGTTTACGGATTGTTTTTATTTTTTCAGTCATTCTCATTGTCAGAATGAGTTTTTCACAAAGTCATGATGGTCAAGCTACCAATAAAGATTGAAGGAAAGGAAGCAAATAAAGGAAAAAAACAAAAAAAAACACTGACACTCCAGTGGGATAAAATAAAACAAACCAAAATTGATTTAATAGTGGCAGACTTGTGCCATTAATGATGTATAAAAACACACACAAGAAAACCAGCAGTGCATTCTGGGTAAAACTAACAGTATGCCTTCAACTCAACTCCATGGTTCAACCAAATCTTGAATACTGGTGTTCAATTTGGTGTACTTCAAATCATTAGTTGAGAAAACTTGAGCCACACACAATACAGTTAAAGTGTCATCCAGTTTGGATGCGTCTCTGAGGTTAGTGAGAGTATTGCTCAAGTACTTGGCAAGACTTGGAGATATTTATATCTTTTGTGCAAGGGTGACAATGGAGTACGGGGATGGGGGAGGGAGGGACTGAGAGATTATTTTCATTATCAAAAGATGTGTACATAGTACAGCCTTATCACGTGCTGATGTATTTTCAGACCAGATTGGAACTCTGTAAAGAAACATCATCTTGATGGTGTTATCTTCTGGAGAGGGATGCACATCAGTCACTTACAACTGTTACATGCTGGCTTAATGAGTAAGCATTGTTTATTGTATGAAATAGCGGGCATAGTAGGTGGTGTCCTGTGTGTTTTGGATCACAATAGGCCCCACTGTCACTGAACACGCTAAAGTGACTTGGGTGGTGTGTCTCCTCAAGCAGATGAATTGGTTTATTGGTTGCTCCCTGTTGACTGCAGTCCTTGGGCTGCAACTGGATAAACCTGTATGTGATTGTGTATCTAGGGGAGTCTGAATAAGCAGCAGGCAAAAATGTTTAGGAAAGGGCAAAGAAGATGTGAGAAACCCCATCCTCAAAAAACAAATACAAAAGCAAAACAAAAAAAGAGAGAAATCCTACTTTCTTTTCACTTGTATTTTTAAAAACTGTACATGTTATTGTGATCTTTTCTTTTGTAGCACTGATCCTTAACATCTTCACATCTCCAGTTGAGCCAGTCAGACTGCCATAGCTGTCTGTAGGGGTATCTCTGTTTCTCTCTGTCTCTGTCTCTGTCTCTCTCTCTCTCTCTCTCTCTCTCTCTCACACACACACACACACACACACACACACACACACACACACACACACACACACACACACACATACACACAGTGATACACGCACACTGACACACACACACACACACACACACACACACACACACCACACACACACACACACACACGCACGCACACTGATCATGGTATAGTTTACTGACACTGATTGTTGTACTTGCAGCTGCTTAGCTGTGTTGTGGTTGGTACACGCTGGGTGAGATGTGTTGTTATGAATCGCAACTAGATTACAGACCCCCATCTTTATCTAAGAGACTTGGATTTCTTTTGTTGACAGCTGCACTGCAGGCGCTGAAGCGTAAGAAGCGCTACGAAAAGCAGCTGCAGCAGATTGATGGAACGCTGTCCACCATCGAGTTCCAGCGAGAGGCTCTGGAAAATGCCTCCACCAATACTGAGGTGCTCAAGGTCATGGGAGTTGCCGCCAAGGCCCTGAAGGAGACTCACAACAATCTGTGAGTCTGTGTGCATCATCTGAGTGCACCTGTGTGTGTGATCATTGTAATGTACTAATCCAGTTTGTACAAATGGTATTTACATACACAATGTATGAATTGACAGTTTTATCAGAATTGCAACACAAACCAGCTCACATGATTATGTCGACAGAATTGAAAAAGAAAATTCAACACCTTTCCCATGATTAAGTTTCAAATTTGTGAATGCATATGTATCTCTTTGTGGGAATGGAGACTTTAACCTGTCAAGTGTCATTGTCCACCAGAAAGATATTGCACATACCATGGCAGTGACAGATCTGTCATCAATGGTCTGGATTTCTACTTAATACACATGTCATGACCATTGTACATCTGGTCCTCATCATGAAATAATTAGTAATTTATCTTTTGCCATGCTGTCATTACCTCTCCAATTCTTATTAACTTTAAGTTGAATTTTTTTGTGTTGTCATAGCCTGCTATTATGAAATCATCAAAGTTTTAAATAGCATTAACCCCCCCCCCCCCCCCCCCCAAAAAAAAAAAGAATGAAGTGTTTGTTTTGATAGTTTCCCTATTCTCAAATTTTTGTTGTTGCTGGGCCCTTAAATTTAAGGTGACAGCTTTTCACATTCGCATATTAATACACATATTTCAGTGATTTTATTTTGCGCTTGTATTGCAGGTAGATTATACTCGTATTTGTCATACCATTTTTGTGGACAGTGTGGAAGGGATATATTATTTTTCTCTGTAACCTTCATTTCCATTTCTTACTTTCAAAGAGTATGGCTAACTCTGTTCCACAGTTTTTCAGGGTAGAATAGGCTGTAATGGGTTCCAGTGCTTTTTTGTGTGGTGTCTGACAACTCTGCATCTTTAACACCCCATGCCCCAATGATATTTATTTTGGTGCAACACAGGTTTGTTTCTTAGTTTGACTTCATGTTCTTTCTTTCTCCTGTTTTCTTTTGGACTGCACCAACTTTGAGGAGTTGTGGATGCTTGCTGTGTGAAGAAGCCTACACCTAAGTATGAAGTGTCCAAAGGCCAGTGAGTCTTTACATTGTTAAAAGATCAGACCAATTTTCATAACTTTGGCCTACTTTATCTTTGTCATTTTACTGCATTACCTTTCCTTTGACTGCATTGACCTTCCTTTCTCAAATTCTGTGAGGTTAAGAAGCATCAAAAAAGAGAAGGTTTTGCTGTGTCTGTTATGCTTAAATGCACAACCTGGAGAGGTGTGCTGCATTGGTAACTTTGCCTCTGTTTACAACAGTAACCTTATTATGTGTCGAATTTGTCATACTTTTTTCACAGGAGGGAAAAAAGCTCTTTTCCAAATCTCCAAAGGTTAACCAAGTGTGTCTGTGTTTGTGTGTTTCATAGAGACGTGGACAAGGTTCATGACCTGATGGATGAAGTGGCAGAGCAGCAGGAAATAGCCAATGAAATTGGTGAAGCTATTTCCAATCCTGTTGGCTTTGGTCAGGATGTGGATGATGTAAGTGAAATGAAGGGTGTTTGTTAACATTTGAGTTCGTTACAGTTCTGTGTAATCCAGAAGATAAATTGTCTTTGAACTGTCAAAATGATTGCCAGAGTTTTTTTTAAATTTTTTTAATTGTTATCAAATTTATTCACCTTCCTCTTCATAATCAACATCATCATCATCATCTTTTTCTTCTTCTTCTTCTACAGATAGCATCTTGCCTTCATCAGTGATGTGAATAGTTGCGTTTCAAATATTTTGAAAAATGTCATTGACGTTATGGAAACGATATAAACACTGAAATGAATTCTTGAAGGCATTTGATGTTATGGAAATGAAATAAACGCTGAAATGAATTCTTGGAGGCATTTAATATTGTTGATGATGTACTATGCAGGCCTAGTGTTCACTCCCCTATGCCATCTTTTTTTCTTTCTGTCTTTCCTTGTGTCTCTTTCATTTTCTCTCCACTGAAAGTAAAGTTGTTTTTTTTTAATGACGATACAGTGTAAGACAGTATGGCACTCATTGTATATTGCTCAATTCTTAGGTCAAATCCTGTTGCTTGCTGTTTGTTATTACTGTTACTGATGAAAATTGCAGCCAGATCCCTGCTGGTTGACTATGTATAGCACTTGAAGCTTATTTCAGTTTATGTGGAATGTTAGAACGTTAAAACTCATCAAACAGAAAAGCCAAAGAATTGCCTGTAGCATAGAAATGTGAGGAGGGTTTATGTGTTTTGTGGGAAGATGTAGATTTTATTGAGTGTTAGATCCTTGGGTTCACAGAATTGTACAGCAAACTGTAGCGAGGTGCAAATTTTGGAGGGAATTTGAGTGGGGAAAGTTACAAATTAGATGTGAAGTGTCATGAAGCTAATGATTCCTTATATTGTTAAAAAGATTGAGCAGAATTTTACAGCATTGGCCTACTTTCTCTTTGTTAATTTACCGCGTTGCCTTTCCTCTAAGTGCATTGCCCTTCCTTTCTGTGAGGTTTAGAAGCAATTGAAAAAAAAAAAATGTCGATTGAGAATGAGATGTAAAATTTTGGAGTGAACTTGGGTGGGGAAGTTACAGAATAGGTAAATTATACAAGCTGTCTGGGGCCTTAGGTATTTTGAAAGGATCAAAATGAGTGTAATTACGGAGCAGTAAGTCAGCATAGGGAATGTTGTTATTCAGCGATGATGCTGGCTTGCTGCAGGATGAACTCTTAGCGGAGTTGGAGGAGATGGAGGAGGAAGAGTTGAACCGGCAGCTGCTGGATGTGGGTGGAACAGTGACTGATGAACTGCCAGCAGTGCCCTCTGCAGAGCCTTCCCGGCCTGAACCCCGTGTTGGTATGTACCCATGGGTGTGTGTGTGTGTGTGTGTGTGTGTGTGTGTGTGTGTGTGTGCGTCACATTGGTGCTTAAAGATTGTTTGTTTGTTTGTTCTTTTTTCTACACAAATTGCCAAACGGGCCAGCTCAGAGGGAAAACTTGTATCCAGATTTAACCCTTGTACTGTATCCAAAGTTTGATTTATATTCTTGAGTGCTTTGGAGCATTTACACACACACACCACTAATACTCAAGAATTTCTCCATATTCTTTTTCCTTATAGCAGAAATTTTTTGTTTAGCAGAATAGGAAAAAAAAAACCTGAATTCCTGAAATGAAGCAAATGACCCTTGGTGCTCATGTTCCCAAACTACGTAGGGTCTGTGATGTGATGCATGGTCTGAGTGGGGCAGAGCTCTCTTCATTTTGTCAGTAGGGGAGGGAGGGTACTATTAACTGCGAGACTGCGGATAGGGCATTGCCAAAACCTGACAACCTGGCAAACTCACGGAAAATGTTACTAGCTTGACTGATTTTCTTGTGGCACTAGTTACCAAGCTGGAGCTTTCATCAACTCTGTAGTCATGTAACAGTTTTATATTAATTGAAACATGTTCACAGCTTTGAAAATGTTATTAAGTGGTGATGGCAAGTGTGTGTGTGTGTGTGTCTTGATGTGAGGGGTTCTGCCGTGGAGAAGAGGGAAAGGGGAGAGGGTGTCTTTCAGTTTGGAGAGTGTCGCAAACTTCTGGAAATTCTGTGCTAGTTATTTCTCCATTTCTGTTTGTTCTGTGTCCCTGATTCTGTCTCTTTTTTTGTAATTGATTTTGTTTGTTTCAGTCAGCCACTCTTTTCCTCTGTGACTCATTCACTGCGTTTGGTCCAGACAGTCTGCTCTTTGCAGCATGCATTTTTAGAATTTATTTTTTATATTGGAGCTCTCTTTCGGACTAAGCCGCAATTTTCTGTCTGCCATGCACGGTCTATATCATTATTCATGTCTGTTCTTAAAAAAGCACATCTTTTCAGTAGCTGTTGTTATATGGAAAGAGAACTGATGGAATGGCAAACTGTGAGAGTGAGATAGAGCAAAAGCCTGACATAAGACATCCTAGTCAATGTTTGGCTATAGAAAAGGAGGATGGAAATGGAAGTGAGTTGTAGACCAGAAGCACAGATAGAGTCTTGGCGCCGTTCATTTGCCACAAAATTTGCCCACATATAGCAAGTAAACTGGCAATAGGGTGCTCTCAGTTTGCCACGGTACAGCATATGACAGCAAATAGTTCTTCATGCCTTGAACTTCAGTTCATTAATCTGCTCTGTGTGTGTGTGTGTGTGTGTGTGTGTGTGTGTGTGTGTGTGTGTGTATTTGAAGGCCTGAACACATGAACTTCAGTTCATTAATCTGCTTTGTGTGTCTGTGTGTTTGTGTTTGAAGGCCTGAACACATGTTTTGCATGCTCTTGTCTGCATGCCTGTGTGTGAATTATTGATGGATGCATTATGTTACAACACAATACATCACATCACAGCAGTGCACCATCAGAGTCTCTCTATTGTGTTTCAGCCCAGAAAGAGGATGATGACGAGATGAATGAACTGGCAGCTTGGGCATCCTAAGGTTGGCCAAGCATTCAGCTGTCTGTCGAAGATCAACTGATGGTGCAGCATCTGCTGACGCACCAGGACTGTGAGAGTTAGCATAGACAGAAGCGTCCACGTCTTCCTGAATCGTCACAAGAGGGGAGCTCACTCCGTCATTGGATGTACAATTGGACAACAGGGTGGGAGGAGAAGGGGGTCAGGGAGGGAGGATTAGGGGAAGGGGCTTAGGAAGGAAGAGGATGCTTTTGTTCCTGATCAGTCTTGCTTAGTAATCAAACACTTCAAAATCTGTTTTAAAGGAATTTAAACAAGCATTGTCTCAGCTGATTGTATACTTGGATGATTATAAGTGACTACGACAGAAAACTATCCACAGACTATTCTAGTCCACCGATCGATACTTTTAGTGCATGTAATAAGTCACCTGAAATTTGTCTTATTGCTGCATTAGCCACAAAAAAATTCGGTCTGGCAGAGCTGACTATAACTGCCATATAATGCTATGGTCTGGCCCTGATGTGGCCCTTTGCGGTCAGCTGGGCTATAAGCAACATTATCTTGTCTGACATGGTAAGTATACTAGCCAAACAGGAGTATAATAAAAACTCCCCATTTTTGTACAATGTATAGGGACGGCCTTAGAAAGCAAAGCAGTATTTTTGTGAAGAATTTGTTCAAGTCAGGAGGTAATGGGAGGAAAAGTCTTCAGAAAAGTCTGAAAGTGTGAAGTGTTCTGAAAAGTCTAAAAGTGTGAAGTTGAGTATCTTGATGCATGCATGCCAGTTCAGCAGAGGTACAGTGTTTAGAGAGTTTTGTTTTTGAAGCGACACGGTGATCATGCAGCAAAGACTCCATGGCACCATACAAGAAGATCTAGCCTGTAGACTGCTTGTTTTTCTGCTTATGAGTTGAGATCACGGTATTGGGCTGTCAAGATGTCCACATATATACAGTAATACTTGTTAAAAATAGACATTGACTTGCCCAGAGTGCACTAAATGCTACATACATTCTTGCAGGCAGACATCACATGGACAAACATGCACCAGTCACTCTGGGTTCAGGGAAAGCAAGGAATTAGGACGATACTGTGATCTTCTGGACTGGTCAGCTCCTGTCCATACTAACTCAACATCCCATGAAAGTATCCCAGCCTGTTTGCAGCAGAGGCTCTCTTAGTCTGTCAGCTGATGTGCTTCAAGTTGATTGTCCTTGCCTTTTTTTTCTGTTTGTTTGAAACTCTTATTGCTTGACTGACTTGTTTTAAATCAGGTTGGGGGTCTGCGTTTTTCAGTTGTGGTCATGCCCTCAACTTGACATCATTCATGGAGATCAGCGTGTCTGGTGTGCATATTGGCATTCTTCTTGTGGATCATTACCCCATAAAGGAGTTCTTCAGGTTTGTTTGGAAAACAAGATGTATGGCTTAGCTGTAGAAACGCATTATGTTGGGTACCAATTGCATCCTGTGCAGGCTAGCTGGATTTGCAATTATGTTGATAGGCATGTCATTGTCCTCACCATTTTCAAGAGAAGGCTTGAAAGTGAAAGCAAGCATTCAGATGTTGGCGTTAAGTGTTGGATGAACAAAGTGTTAGATGAGGAATGTAATGTGACTGTGGGAAGGAGAGGTGCATCATTCACTGGAGCAATGCATGTACAGTACAGACATTCATTATTGACAAAATAGGCTTCATTTTACTGTGTCTTGACAATGGAGAACTCGTATGTTGGTGTACAACTCCAGATAGTCAGAATGTCATGGTGTAGACTGGACCATCAGCAACATGAACTGTTTAGTTTTTGCTTTGTTTAACTTGTGTCAGGAGTGGAGTGGGGATAGGAAAATATGAAGAAGCTGAAAAACAAAATTTATAGGGACAGGAGGAAGCTTGAAGGAATATAGGAGGAAGCAAAGCAGTAAAGAGACTTTTTAATGAAGTAAATTCTGTTAAACAGGGAAAACTGGGGGTAATTGGTGAAGGGAATTCAGAAAGTAATGATGCAGAGCCTGAAGATACAGTACCGGTGTATTTTTGTCTTTATTTCTTTATCACAGAGAGAAGATTGAATTTGTAGGAGATCAGCATTTGAAAGGTCAATTTGTTCAGTGCAGTCATCACCACATGTAAAAGTTATCAGCCCTGAGGAGCACGGTAATCATAGGTTTTTCAGATATTGTTGGCTCTGATGAAAAGTCCTTTTTTTAGGTATCTTTTATTTGTGTCAATGTTTTGGTTTGTTCATTTAATGAAATTGTACAAGATTCTAAAAAGAATTGAATGAAGGCATCTGTTCTGTAGTTATACATGTGGTAATGGCTTTTCTTGGTATTGTTGGGTCTGATAAGACTTTTTCAGGTTTAGAGCATTTGTTTGACTTTTTTTTTTAACATAAGATAGGTGAAAAATTTTAAGAAAATGAAGAAACGTGAGATTGGTGAAAAATTTAAGAAAATGAAGGAAGGCACCCATTTTGTTGTTGAACGTGCACTTGTTTTCTTTTTTTGAATGGTGCCAAAGGTAACCATTTTTGATTGAGGCATTGTATTCTGGTTGATTACATAGATGTTTGTGTCCAAGCTTACAGTGTCCTTCCTCTAAGTCTAATCGGAAGATCTTTTTACACAATTTATGCAAAGGTCAGTGGCTATAAAAAGTTGTGCAGCATATTGAGTACGTCTATTTTCTTCCCTGCATCTTTCTCCTGATGAAGTTGATCTGTCAGTTTCAGGCCAAGAAGAATGGGGAAAGATGTGATTTTTTCAACCTTGTAGTGTATTCGGTGTACTGTCTGACCAGGTCATTGAGGATTATTAGTATTGACCAGTGGCTAGCATGAGGAATTAATGGTTGAAATGCAGTGACATATAAACACTAGAGTGGATGAGCTTAGCACATCGTCGGTTATTTTTCTCCATCGTTTTCATGGGCAGGACAGTGATCCAAACCCTCAAGGATGTTTCTTGTTTGTGGTTTTGATTCAGTGAAATTATCATTGAAATAGTTAATTAACTGTGTCAGGCATTGCACTGAAGTTGTCTGGATTGTGCAGGACAGTAGATAGGGACATCAGTGAAGTAAGGGTCTTTCGAGTTTTTGAACTAGACAGGAAGCAAGCCCAGTGTTTGTTCACTTTGGTTTGCTTCAGCACATCAATATTTGCTCCAGTTTTGTGCAGTCAAGATGCCATCTGTATAGAATGGTCTTATGATGAGCAGTTCATTTGAGCGAAGATTTGTTCTGTGTAGTATGTCATTTTCCCCCAACCCACCACATTTCTTGGCTTGAGTGTGAGTGTGTTTATGTAAATGTGAGTGTGAACAGTGGTCTGTGTCACGGTACTTGGTCAATTATAATTAGTCTGTGACAAACTCGATCACTAGGTTTTCTAATCAGAAGCCATCAAAGGGGCTATAAGCTAAGTTACCCGTTAACAAAGTATGCTTGGAAAGCAAACATTTGATCATTGGAAGCGAATTGTTTGCCAAAACAGCACTTGAAAGAGATGTTTTGACTGAAGTGCTGGTGCTATCCGTAGGTCACTCTGGAATGACAGAACGTTCAGCAACATTTGCTACAGTATGGAAATCTATGAAGTCAAATTGGTCTCGTGTGGAAATTTCTAATCTATTGGTTCCAGCAGCAGTGAGATCTGCACGCCTTTCACTAGCTTAACCGTTGTTGTTTGGTAGTGTTATCGTCTTTGTTGATTTTGATTTTGGATTACAGAAAATGCAACATGCTTGATCTTGAATTGTACAGAATGTTCTATGAACATGTGTTATCATGAATAACTTATCACTTAGTTTTATTTTTTATGGTTTATTTTCCCTTCTTCCTGTGATGATGTCGGACGTTGTTTTCAAATTTTCTTAAAATTCAATAGACACACGATTGATATTGTAAATATAACATACTACCATCAGTTGTTTGCTTCATGCTCTGTGTGTGTGTGTGTGTGTGTGTGTGTGTGTGTGTGTGTGTGTGTGTGTGCAACATCATTAGTATTTGTTTTTTCATCCAACTCCATCCCCATCTGTCCAGCTCATCTCTCCAGACTCGCTGACATACAGAGGCAACCTTGTGCCATACATGTGACCTTAAAGACAAACATTTTCTTTCTTTTTACTTGTAAATGATTGACACATACAAACTGACAGATATAACAACGTTTCGAATTATTTTTAGGAGTAAAACAAACAAAATAAACCACATTCAAACAAAATGAAGTTTGTCTACTTAATTTTAAGGTATGAGAATCTAGGACACTTTTGCAGAGACAAAGGTTTGAGCCTTGATGAGCATAATGTCATTTTCTAGGCTGGGAGAGGGGAAACCAAATTTACGATCTGTGCAACAAAGGAGTAGATCGTGGAATAGACACAGAGAAAGGAAGGAAGGGTGTAGAGTTCTATCATGACACTGTATGAAATGGAAGAAACAAATGACCATCAAACTGATATAAAGGAATGCACATTTACATATTTACAGATATGCAGATATCAGGTTAATCATCAGATAGAGATATTTATTAATCAGGATGAAAAGTTTTTAAAATCCGAGTTGTATTTCAATTAGTCCTTGATTGTCCTTTGTGGATGCTTACATTAATAAAAAAAAGAAGAAAGAAACCAGCTTTTTACTTTGTGTCTTCAAATTTCTGCATTTTACAAAGATATTTGGAAAACCGTCTGTTGTACATGTGATGATTCCCAAGCAGATCTGTTCCTATGCGGGAAAAAAAAAAAGAAAGAAAAAGTGGGTTTTGATCACCTCAATAAGACTCCCTCACAGACTTCATAACTCAAAGACAGATCAAAGTTAATGGCTGACATATGGTGATTGAAGCAACTGCTGACAACTCTTCATTTGGTCTATCTCCCTTAAAATTCTTTGAATGTTGCTGATAAATGACAATGTGAGTGTGCTACACAAACTCACAATACTTCAGTTTGACTGCTGTGAATTTTCCAATCTATTTTTACATTAAATGTGAAAAGAAAATTGCATACGTAAGCCACATGTGAAAGGGAAAAAGGATTCACATCATACTCAAAGCAATAAACAAACAACATGCAAAAACTGAATATGCACCAGATATAACCACAGAAACAGGACATATTACAAAAATTTACGTTAGGAAAGAGGATATGCATAGGTTATATGGTAAACAGACCATTGATCACAATCATTCAAAAAAATCTTTTCTACTCGATGAATTTCAAGGACATTTACAAAGAACCACACACATATTGCACAATGAACCACAAGCAATATCTCAGGTGCTTGGACAATGGCTGGTCATATTCTGAGATTTCAGTTTTCTGACAGCACTTGTCCAGGAAATGGGACAAGGCTGCCAAGACTGGCTTTCCTGGTTAAAAATTTTAAACTTGCTCTGAACTGATACCTGTAGTAGGAAAGAACTCTAGGAAAAGCTGGAAAACTCTCCCTAGTCTCAGTCTATACTTATATGAATGTATCTTGGTGAAGCATATACCATAGTGAAGGAGAAAGAGGAAAAGATGCTATAGTAACATTCCAGCCACCATAAGGATGGCTTTTATCTATCCAGGAAGACCAAATGATCTTCATTAGGTTACAAACTGGACACTGCAAGTTCATGACAACATCAATGACTGCAGAATTCCCTGCTACACTTCCTCGAACACTGTCCTATACGTCGGACCAAACACTTTCTCAGACACTGTCCCATACATCAGCACCAAAATCTTCTCAAACACTGTCAGAACCAACAAGCAGAAGCTTTGTCTGCAGACACACCACTGACGGAATAAAATCTTTGGTCCTGAGGAGAACCTCCAGTAGACCGTATCATTCATCCAGACCACTAATCACATTGCAGAAGAATACTTGAACATGCACAACCAATAAATCTACTTTTCATGAATCAAGCCTGTTCTAAAATTTCAAGGATGAGGCCTTTATGGGAAACTTGCAATACTTGTGGTTATAAGTAAAAGTGTATTATTACTTAAAGTAAAATCTCTATTGTTTGTGTGTGGCTATGTTCTGAGCACACATCTTGCTCATCATATGTTGCTAGCTTTCGAAAATGGTGCAACCATGTTGGACTGGAAAGCACAGACCAATAATTTTAATAAACAGAAAAGTGACACTGCATGGCGAGAATTTAATTGCTCAAGGGTGGGAACTATTAAGGGTTTTACTTGAAATCTTTCATTTGTTTGTTTTTCAATTTACTTTCAGGCATAAAAATATGGAGGAAAAAGGTTGATAAAAGAGGAGTTGAAAGTACCGACTGTCATTAATTTGGTTCTTTTTCTTTTGATCCCAGTTTAAAGACATTTTTTCATATCCTGCTTTATATCTTGTATTTCTTGTTCTTTATTCTCTAGCTGTCACTCATCTGGTTCACTCAGCCCTGATGTGGCCCTTTGCGGTCGGCTGGGCTATAAGCAACATTATCTTATCTGGTTCACCTCTCTCCGTATCCTTCTTTCAAATCATATGTCCTTTCCACACTACATATTTGTCTGTGTATACATGTGCATGATACTTAGTATGTGGTCTCTTGGGAATGATTTACATTCACATTCATTTATGTTTGTACCTCCCCCCCCCCCCCCCCCCCCCTCCCCCAAGCTGTTTTCAAACCCTTTAGTCAGGCCCCAGAAAGTAGGTTTTAAAACATTTCTTTAACAACATTTCTGGGCAAGTACAGATTTTTTTTCTCACCACTTCCCACCCCTCATTGCTTCAGGTATTTGCCTATAATGCTGATGAGTCTGGGTTAAAATACCCCCCGCCAAAAAAACGACAACAACAATAAAAACAAACTCATGAACAATGATTTTGATGTAAAAAGCCTGACAGTGACTATAGTTTCAGCAGACTACTTAGCACATCACGCACACCACGTCATATTAAAGCATCTGATAAAACTGTGTCAACTGTTTATAAACAGCAAAAAAATTGTAGATCTCAAGCTTTCAGTTTTTCTAAAAACTATGACTTTTTTTTCCTCGTCCATGCAAACAACAGATGAAGAAGATCATGTAAATGGAGATAACAGCCAGTACAAAGGAGCCCCATCAAGACTACTTGAGCCCTAGTGGAAGCAGTTTCCACATTATTACATTTTTTTGTGTTAGGAAAGCTAAAAAAAAACACACCCAAATCTTTGTGAAGATTCCAGAACCCACCATGTTAACAGTCTTGCCTTGACACACCGGATTCAAACCAAAAGGCGATGAGAGCTACTGCAAATAATCTCACAGCTGTCTTCATTCTGATATGCATGTGCCATCTTGCATCTTTGTTTTCCTGAGATGACCTTCTTATAATCCAACCGAATCTTTGGTGTTGGGGCCTTTTAATGACTGGATTATAATAATCTTCGATAATTTTCACTAGTTCTTTATCATCTTTACGAGAAAAATATACTTATATCAACAATCCTTCTGAGCATCGACTTGCAAACTGAGCTGACTGCTGGACAAACCATGAGCTTGCAAAGTAATTCCACGACATCCCACAAATCATTCCTGCAGATTTCACAGATTCCCAGCTATGAAAAGTAACAGTTTTCATGAACAGCAACAAAACAATGCAGAATAGATCAAAACAAATCATACCGTAAACATGAAACTCGTCTATTAAGTCACCGCTGAAGGTTAGAATGAATATACAATGATCCTGTGAATGACTGTACAAACCGTGCCAATGGAGGGAAAGGGAGAGTGTGTGTGTGTGTGCGCTTGTGCGTAAGAAAAAGAGTACGGGGACGTGACCGAGTTGGAATGTGCACATGGATGTAATGGTTTTAAATGATGTTCACACACGATCAGTTGACATTAACAAATGCACTCAAAAAGACATCAAAATGGAGCAAGTAAATCACAACTGGAATGATGGCAGTTACAGTTCCAGCTTCACAGCAAACATACTTACGGCAAAACCAACACAACGGGAGGTTAATGATAACAAATCATCAAAATTATTCTCAGTAGAACCATGATTTCTACTTTCCCTTGACCAGAATGATCTCATAACAGCAACACATTTTCTACTTAACCAAACATCCACACAAGGATTGAAAGGGAAAAAAGTACAACGTTCTCCCAAAGAAGCACTGCTGGCCACAGAAGTCACCAAGTCATTCCAAAATCATTTTCATCTTCAGCAATGACTGATCCCCTTCACATCCACATACATGTATGTTTGAATCGCTGCATTATTGTTCTTGAAGCTTTCTATGTTTATCACAGAAAAAAACCCCTGAAAATGTAGTCGGCAGATGCTGACTGAATGTGTAGCTTGCTTTCTCTGCTAATGCAACTTCCATTATTCTGAATTCATGCATTTAGTAAGAATACTGATACAGCTTGCCACTTGGGGGGGGGGGGGGGGGGGGGGGGGGGTAGCTTCTCAATTCAACAAAGAAAACAAGCAGACTGACAGAAGACTGCACATTGATGGAGAATGTTCCTGGCCCCTTAGCACCTCAAATTTAGCAGAACAGATGCAGTGTTCAACTTCTGAAGTAAGGAAAATTCATACTGTAAACAACACACCGAAAGAATTCATGGGTGGGAGTTCCTCACTGAGCAGTGTCAATAGCCAAGATCTTCTGGCGATTACATGGGTATTAATGGCAAGATGTACAGGATGGGTTTTAATAAACATGTCTACATACAACCACCATTTCTGAATCCCAGGATCATTCAAAATATACAGACTTCTGTATTGTGTGGGAGTGGTCAAAATACTATACCCGCGAATGTGTGATTTATTTCCAATTCTTCTTTGCCAATCCTCCCGAATTTGTTCTGGAATTTCATTATTTTCAAAATCAGTGAATTAGAAAGGAGTTGTACCACTATCAGTTGTTGATGTTTTTATGTGCTCAACCACTGGCAAAACATAATTTTTAGTCTGCATAAGAATCTCGGAGCTCCTTCTATGCAGGAATGCTGAACGTAAGGACAAGTTTTGTCAGCAAAGGACAATCAAAGGACAAGTATTGTCAGCAAAGGACAATCAAAATTCTTGTGATCATAATCCAAGTCTTCTCCATGATCAAGACTTAAAAAGAAAAAGAAAAAACTTAAAAAAAGAGTTACATTCAATGAACAAAGAAAGAGAAAGAGAGGAGAGATTGGGAGGGGATGGTAACGTGGACAAAGAGAAGAATGGGGTCAAGGGAAAAAACACTGAAGTAAAGAGGTTCACACAGAAGAAACAGTGCGTCACAATATAGACATCACTCTGCATGGCACTGTTATTTGAGCTTCTTTTTTCTTGTTCCTCAAGACAGACTACTGTTATCTGCGCTTCCCATGTCTTGTTCTTCAAGGCAGACTAGAGTCCAGAATGACAGGTGCGAGGCCTTTTGGCCAGAGACAACTTTCCTCACTGGAAATTGATCACAACTCCTGTCTGCAGTTCGGCAGTCCAAAGATTTCCTACATTCCATTTGCAACTCATGTAGGCTTTCAACCTAAACATATCGTAAGGTCTCTTCATCAAAGCTAAGAAGACTCTTCACCTGACTACCTTCAGAAGATTCTTTACCTCACTATATCTCAAAGTGACCAATCCTCGTTGTACGTCCAAAGGCTATATCTCACCGCACCTAAAAAAGACTTCATCTCATTGAAACCTAAAGAAATCTTTTTTCATCTCATTTAAACCTAAAGAAATATTTTTACCTCATTTTATCTCAAGATTGGTCCTTATCTTATTACACCTATAAAAATCTCACTACAAATAGCACTGTACCTCAGCTTACTTCAAAATACATCTGGATTTCCAAAACATTTTGCCAAAAAAAAAAAAAATCTACAAGTGAAGAGCCCATGTGATGCAATAACTGATAAATGTCACTACAAACTGACTGGTTGTGAGCATCCGCTGCGAAAGAGGTTGAACATCTGGATCTGATCTTGGAAAGCTGAAAGGATGAAGATTTCAAGAAGCCCACACAACTCAATGCTCCATGATGAATCTGCTACTCCTTCTGATCACAAGTATTTACAATAAAGAAAGATTAAAAACGAAAAGAAAATTCCAGAAAACTGAAATGATGAATATTTCAAGAAGTCCATTCAGCAAAACTCAATGCCCCACAATAAATCTGTAGGTTAAACTGTGATTATCTTCCATCACAAGTATCAACCAAACCGAGCAAACATACCAGCAAAAAAATCAGTAGTTCTTCCAATGTGTAACTTTACGTCATAAATCACGTATTCTGCAAAAAACAGCCCTGCATTCTCATTCCTTAACATTGATTTAAAAACAGTAAAATCACAGAAAAGGCATTGCCAGATGCATTGTAATTCTACAGCTACATCCTACTGCCATCAAGCAGCCTAAAATCAAGAAGCATCACTCATCTAACTCTAGCTTTGAGTTAATATTCCAACATGTTGCATCTCCAGTAAACAAGACATTGCCCTACAATTTGCCACTATTTCCATATCTTCAGTCAGTCAGCCACACACTCTGTTTCTCTACTTCTAACACTGAGAACTCCATCATACACACACCATCACAAATCACTTGCCACTGGTTTTTTTTGTAATATCACAACTGGATTCTGTTGCCCTTTATCTGAAACATCGCTTCTTCTCAGAATGCCAGGAACTCCACATGCAGAAAAATTCCCCGCTGAAGCGTTGACCTTTAAACCCACTGCCATCCAGTGTGAAGCCAGCATCGTCCTGACAGACACTGTCTCTGTGACATCTTTTGCCCCAATGGATCACCTACCACGGTGTTCCCATACCACATCTGTTGATTCTTGAATCAGTGACACGTGTCTTAAAACCATGGTGGACTTGGGTTCTTTGCTTGTTTAACAGAATGCCTTCGGTGAAATGTGTGTGTGTGTGTGCGTGTGTGTGTGTGTGTGTGTGTATGAATTGCTGCTAGACTATATTGTGAATGTAGAAAAAACTAAACAAAATCTACTGGAGTGTCAAACGCATGGTCTCTTTCTTTTTCGTTTCTTTGTCCTAATAACTACATAAACTATGCACTACCAGTGACAACCAATACGCCATTTACTAATCAAAAAAAGAAAAATTTCTTTCTTCTGCATATTTCTGGCTTCCACTACAACTCTAATCTTTTTACATTTAAGCAAAAGCAAAAACAAATGAATCTCCACACAGTCCTAGCACTTTTAATCAATACACTCAAATTTCTACGGTAATGGTCTAACTTTGCAGCCTACAAGGCAGAGACAGATGTGACATGGGGCAGCAGTGGCAAGCTACATCCTGCAGGGCTAGCTCTCTCCACTTGGCACACAGTGCATAGCGTCGTCACAGTTCCCCCTCAACACAGTCCTCCGGGATACTCTTCTTCCTCGTCCTCCCCCGCTGGCCCTGAGTTGCTGGTGATGCCATCTAGAGGAGACTTGTCTCCGCTGCTCACCCCAAGGCCTGCTGGTACTTTCATGTCCCTCGCCAGCTTGGCGAACTGGTCGACAGAAATGGAGAATGTGCTAACAGCATGTGTGGGTCTGATGATCTCTCACACATTTCTATGATTCATAAAACATTTCTGTTTATTGTTAGTGTGCTTAAAATACTGATAAGTCTGTGCGCATGTCCATAGGCTTTCGTAAGGATAAAATGTCACAGCACGTGTGAATGCAAGTTTGTGCACCAATTTGTTACTATTCTGTTACGGTACGGGGAATCATGTGTGTAACAGTATCATGTGTGTAACAGTAATCATTTCTGTCAAGATAATGACCACTTCCATCTTTATTTGTACTACAGTTGTAAAATCATGATGAGCAATAGAAACAGGTCTTTATTATTTCACTATTAATAGAAACAGGTCTTTATTATTTCACTATTAATAGAAACAGGTCTTTATTATTTCACTATTATAGATAAATGATTAAAAAAAAAAAAGAAGCTGAAAACAGACAGTAAAAACCCCAAGTACATATTCCAGAACAAAATGAAGAGAGCAGGAAGCACCCAAGGAAAGAGAAAATCGATCGTCACACATGACGGCAGTCAAGACTCACAGCGTTGTCCATGTACTTGAAGAGGGGCAGGGAAAGGGTGGTCCTGACTGACTCATCATCCCCGTCGTCATAGGCCTTCAACAGGTCCTGCAGGGCACCTGCCTCCTCACTGGACCCAAACTCTGGGTAGCTGGAACACAGAATAAAACACACACAGCGCACTACAGCTGATGAATAAAGCATGGCCTGATGTATTAACATACAGAGGGCTTGGCGGGTACATGCACTGTCATACATACACACTAAGACATAAGAAACATACATCTGCATGAATGTATATATACAAACACACAAAGTGCATGAACATGTGGCATACATGCATGCCAATGCACAAGTCTGCACACACACACACACACACACACACACACACACCACACACACACACACTCACTGAAGACAAACCAACAATACCACACATAAACACATGAAGCAAGGTTTCTAAGATCACATATATGTGCCTGTATCACATATTATTACCTGAACAAAAAAAGGAACATGAAAAAGAAAAACAAAAAAGAAACAAGATGCAAGGCATCTATACGAACTCCCAGTTTAGATCTATCTTGAGTATATGTGTAAAAAAAACGTTACAATCAAACTTGCGTAAAAAAACAAACAAACACGTCACAATCAAACATAATCAATCAGTCATAATGTATTTTGTCACTGAGATAAGAAATCGGCGAAGTACTTTCAGAGATATTCATTCCATAAAGAAGAAAAACCGTTTTGGGCCATTACAGCCGTTAGTAACGGCTATTCTGGTAAACTAAAACATCGGACATCATCCGTTACCCATAATGAACATACCAACAAATTTTCAGAAACATCGGCCCAGAAGTTTTGTCTGGAGTGAGTGGACCACATTTTGACCATGGACAGACAGACAGACAGACAGATGGACGCACAGACAGACATTTTGACCATGGACAGACAGACAGACAGACAGATGGACGCACAGACAGACAGACAGACAGTATTTCTTCGTTCCCATTCTAAAGTACACCCTGTTCTATAAGAACTGGGAGTACAAAAAGACACACCGGAAGACCACAATGTCTGACCAGAGGACATAGACATTTCCAGAGGAGACACAAGATAATCTGCAGCAGATGTGGGCCCCAGCGGGTTATCAGCAAACTGCCTGCTGCATGACAGCTGAATGATATCCTTACCTTGGACTCATCACAAGCGTCAGTAACAAGCTTTCGTTTAACGCACACTTCTGATTTGCAAATTTCACACCAGAGTTTTAGAAAAAAGAAAAGAAAAGAAAAGAAAACAAAGACCCTCTGACCATCTTTGATCAATTAATCATTAGTATGACATACCAACAGATGCACACACCAAGGAAAGATGATCACTTCATCTAGACAAGTAGGGGTTAGGTGTTATCCAAAGCTTCTGTAAGTTTTCTAACTCGGCAGCCAGTCATCAATGTGCTGACAACCCCAAACCTCCTGAAAATGGATGGAAACTGCCACCCCACTACCTCTACAAGGCCTCCCTCTCCACCCCCTCCTCCCCCCCAAATGAAAACAACAACAACAAAGTCAGGTGATAACAAACAATAAGGATGATTAGTGGTCATGATCAGACAGTTACACACCTAGATCTCAAAATGAATGTTGCTTATGGCCCCAATATTTGCCTTGTAGAAATGCCCACACAGAACACACAGAATAAACTGGGAGACATTCCCTTGGGATACAGTGAATGTTATCTGTTTGTGTGTGTGTGTGTGTGTGTGTGTGTGTGTGTGTGTGTGTGTGTGTGTGTGTGTGTTGTGTTTAAGCCTTGGTCTACATTTTGCACTGATTTGATTTGTTTTGTTACAGTTGTTTTGCATACCAACCATTTATGTTTTTTATTTTTTTACGTCTCCTTATTTGTTCTGTGTACTTTGTATCTGCATGTGTGCTGGGCAGACTGGTCCTGAAAGCAGCAGTCCTTCAAATTCATGGGTGCGTAATAGTCTCGTCATGGGAGCTAGAGTTACCCATCCCATTTGCTGTTTTCTGTTTACTGTTCCCTCCATTCATTTGAGTTTCCTTTGATAACACAGAGATTTTTTTTTTTAACCCAGTTAGTCATTTCTATTTTTCAGCAGATTATTTTACTAGAAAGTGGGTGGTGGAGGGAAAGATTGTGGTGAGCGAGAAATGGTAGCGGGGCTAGAGTGAGGGAAGGGGTGTTGCGCCCCTGCAACTTCCCTCCACTCCTACGCATGCAGCAAGCACAGGCAGGTATGGTGATGTTGCTTATAGCCCGGCCGACCCCAAAGGGCCATATCAGGGCTGTCATCATGTTCAGGTCAACTCCAAAGTCACCGTTTCACAAGAAAAAAACCCAACTCATTCACACAACCCTTTAAAACACACCTTCTAAAAACACACAGGAAATTTTGTTACAAATCTTCCCAGCACAGGCAACACACTCACGGACCCCATAACACATGCACTCTCCAGCCCCTTCCCTATCCCCCATCCGGACACGAACCTCAGTGCATCCCTGAAGAAAAGGTCAGCCGCCACGTAGTCCTCCTGGTGTAGATGTATGAGGATGATACCCATGACCACTTTACGCACTTGGGCGTATCCTTCCGATTCTGCATAGAAGCCTATCTCTTTCTTCAGACATTCGATAGCTTCTTCAAACCTAAGGGACATAAAAAAATAATGATGGTATAGAAATTTTCAGCAATATTCATCCCAAAAATGAGTGAAAGTTAAATATAAGCACAAACAAAAAGAAAGTACAAAATAACCATAACAAAAAGAAAGGAATCGAATCAAAACATAAACCAAATCATGAAAAGAAAAAACAAACCTACACACATATACTCACAAACAACCCCCCAACCCACCTGAAAACAATATATATCAAGCAGAATTCACATACACAAACACACACATCCTCTGCATCTGTATTCATGCAATAAATATTCATATTCAGGACAAAAAAGTATTCATATTCAGAACAGAATGAAAGCACAAAATAATACAAATATGATCCAATGAACAGACACTATATCTTAAGTTTATCCATATATCCTTACAGAAATTTTTAAATCTATCAAAAACTCACTTAACATGGACAAAATACTGAAACAACAGTTATCTCATTGTTTGGTCTGTGACACACACACACACACACACACACACACACACACACACACACACACACAAACTGTGGAACAGTTATTTCAGTACCAAAAAAAAAAAGTAAAAAACAAGGGGTCAGTTCTTGGGAACCCAAAGTACGTCAGTCCCATGTGCTTCCTCCAAGAGAGAAAAGAAACTATGTCAGAAATGTCCTCTGTCATTTCCATTAACCACTGATGTCATTGTTATAATCCTTATCATCATCCAACCACAGTACTCACCTGTTTTCTCTCACTAGCAAGCGGCCAGCCTTGCCGATAGCCTCCCCTGACTGTCGGGGCCTGTCCTCACACTGAAAACGAGGTGTGTACACGCAGGTTATAGGAACAGATCTGATCAGGGTGTAGCACAGTAGCCTATGAACAAATACCAGGGCTCCTAAATCCCAGACATTCCGCCCTCATCCATCCCCCTCAAGAGAAAAAAACCAAAACAACCCCCCCCCCCCCCCCCCCCCCTGAAATTCCAGTCGCCTCCATCAAGTCTTCTGTTTCTTTGCCCCAGCATATTCCAGTGATGCCTACACACCTTCAGTTTCAGTTTTCAGTTTCATCAAGGAGGCGTCACTGCGTGCGGACTAGTCCATATACGCTACACCACATCCGCTAAGTTTTGAGACCACACTGCGCATGATTTGAAGCTGATGGATAAATGAATTAACAACTAAGATGAGAGAATTGAAGAAGAGGGTCTTATGGCTAAGACTCAGCAGACGTCTGACATATGCATTAGCCCAATGCGGTGGTCAGACTTTGACTGACAACCTGACATCTTTTTGTTGTTGTTTTGTTTTTCTTCTTCAGCATCTCCTACTTGAACGCGACAAAACAAACAGAAAGCCTTCCCAGCTTCTCCCAGTTTGCAACACTGCAAACTGATTGGTAAATCGTCCACTTTTCAGTCCAGCTACGACCAGGACCATCAGTTTGTATAAACTTTATTCACCCCTTTCACTCTGGTACCATCTGGCCCACCCACACTGTTCACTCTTGACTTTTTTCTTTTTTGTCTACCAATGGGCAGACAAAATGGTCATGGCTGGTCTGGTGAAGAGCAGGTGATCTCATGACTTCAGTGTTGTCTGCTGGATATTGTACAAATTACAAGAACTCTGAGAATTAAACTGCCAGGCTTTGTTTTGTCTTATAGAACAGGGAGTACTTTATAATGGGAACGAAGAAATGCTGTCGATGTGTGTGTGTGTGTGTGTGTGTGTGTGTGTGTGTGTGTGTGTCCGTCCGTGGTCAAAATGTGTTCCACTCGCTCCAGACAAAACTACTGGGCCAATCTTTCTGAAAAATTGTAGGTATGTTCATTATGGGTCATGGATGATGTCCGATGTTTACCAGAATAGCCGTTACTAACAGCTATAATGGCCCAAAACGGTTTTTTTCTTTATGGAATATCTTACGCATATTCAAGATAAACTGGGAGTACGTTTATATGCTTTGCATCTTGTTTTTGTGTATTTTCTTTTCCTGAAAATAAAAAAATATCCTGATTTCCTATTCTATTTTGTTCTGAAATCCGAGAATTTGTGGAGAAGTGGAAGCCCTGCAATGCACGAATTGCTCATACAGAATAAGGGAGCATGACTTAACTTTACGCATGCAGTAGTCTGCATATAAACACATGAAGATAAAAGGCCCAGATCACAGCTATGTGACAGTACAGATATATAGTATGCTTGTTCTATTTATGACATTTTTACTCAACTAGTTAGTTTACTACTGTTGTTAGAGTATAATATCATTTTCTTCTCTGGCATAATACTAGTCTACTTTCTTGTTTGCTCTTGTTGTATTGAAAAACAAACAAAAACAAAACAAGAAAGAAAGAGAGACAACGAGTGAAGTTGCAAGTGGGAAAATCAGGATGGCTTGCAGATAGAGAGGAGGATATATGTGTATGTATCTATATCTATATCTATCTATATCCATCTGTCTATATGTATATACATACATATACATTGAAGATGAATACTAAAACAAGTTGAACATCTTTTCCCACAGGGACATTTTCTATTTTCAAGTTTTCGCCACAAGGGCTTCATCAGGAATAACACACTTCATAAAAAGTCGAATGCTTTCAACATGATTACTCCTCAGCAGTTACAACGATCTATTTTAACACACACAAACACACGCACATGCATAAACACGCACACAAATCACACCACACCACACCTGCATTCAGCTATTGTTGAGCAGGCACCTAACACATGTGAAACATACCACAAAGAAATAAACATTCATACACACACACACACAAAAGAAGGGGGCAGAGAGAGAGAGAGAGAGAGAGAGAGAGAGAGAGAGAAGAGAGAGAGAGAGAGAGAGAGAGAGAGAAGATGTCCAACTTGTTTTAGTATTCAACTTGTTTTAGTATTCATCTTATTCAACTATACCTGCTGACAGAGAGACAAGGACTGAGAGAGAAACAGGGAGCAAGGAAGACCCAGTAACATTCACAGATCTGGACAGGCCAATGACACAACACTTTGTGAGCGGCAGAACTTTATCACATCACAATACCTCTCCCACTTCACAGGCTTTCTTGTACAACATGATGGCTTTGCCCGCATTCACTTGCTCCACCATCCTGAAACACAGTTATCGTTCATGCACAGCTGTCTGGAACGTCTACAATCACTCCTGCAACAATACTAGCTTTTCATTGTCATATCAACGCATTATTATACTTTCCAGACAAGCGCCGCAGAGCAACGTCGCTTCCCTGCATTGCGCATGCACCGCACGTGCTTACAAACGTTGCAGACACGCGATTTTCGCACTTTCTTATTTTATTTTACGTCTCCTAATATAAACCTAACAAGCAATTGTTATATATCAACGGAAAGGGTAAAGCGCGAACTTTGCAATGAGCATAGAATTAAAATATATTTTGGGTAAAATAGCAACGCTACTGTTACAGAAAACAACATAAGTAAAATGTAGGAGAACACAATCTTGTTTTCCTTTTGTTTGGTTAGTATGACAACAGCAAATGAGGAAGAAAAAGGGCATAAAACTTTGCTCTTACTTTGAACAGATGCAGAGAAAGCCTGAGGTATTCAATATGTGTAATCCAAGTGAATTTTTTTTTTTTTAAAGGCAATTAAATCATTGCACACAGTACACACTTTTCACTAATTTGGCTTCAGATGATAAGACTTATAAAACTATTAATACACAGAGCAATAAAAATCAAGCTCAGATTCTTTTCGATAAACTTGTACACCTTTACCCCCTCATTTTTGAACTACTTTGCTGAAACTGTTGTTAAAACCACGTGTCATTCTCCTTCGCCCGATTATTGGTGAAGCAGGAAATTCCACACGTGCCTTCCAGTGCCAGACAGGTCTTTTTGTTCGGACTACTCTGGGGTCCCAAAGGTCATCACTAGTGCAGTAAATCTATCCTTCCAGTGGCTAGAACCCTGTTCTAAATATTTATGGCAGCTGCATCCCCTAGACGGTAGACGAGAGAACATTGGAATTTTTTTATAGTTGTGCCGTCACGGAGGCACGGCACGTCCGAGCAGTTACAGCAGTGCTGCCATCACCAGGGCACGGCTCGTAGTGACAGAGTTGCCATCACTATCGCACGGTTGTGTCGTGAAAAGGTTAACACAAAATCGTCCGCCCTACACTGCCTGTCAGCAACTGACAGTTATTTGCCATTCTGCCTTTGAGCGACCCTAGTTTTTGTTCCCATACAGTTTATTTGGGAAGTTTCAGTATTAAGATGTGCTCTTTGATGACAATGGCAGCTAAAAATGTTACCACAGTTTGCGAAGGGCTTCAATTCAAATGTAAAAGCTTTTTTTTTTTCTTTTTTCAATTCAGCTGATATAAAGTGTGTTTATCCGAAAGTGAAAGGCACATCAATTGAACGTGATTATGGACAATATATTAGCCCATGTACTGCTGAATTGATGTAACAGCTCAGAAAGCTAAGCAGACTTTGTGGATGTGTCTGCACTTGCTTGAAACTTCAGCAGATGTTCTAAGAAGTGGGGAGCTGGTGTTGTAGTCACGGATAGATTCTGGATTTTTGGGATAAAGGTGAATGACGATAACAGTCAGTTAAAAATATCAACAGTACAGAAACAGACCTATGGACAACAAACTTCATCCACTTCTAGATTAATATTTGTTTTTTTTTAACAGAACTTGGTGTGATTTATACATGCAGTGTTAATTTGGTACTCTCTTTTAAAGATAACCAAGAATCAAAAGTTCAATTAAGTTCATTTGATGTTCTAGTTGGTAGTTACCATAAAGTTTTGTGCACACACACACACACACACACAGACAAAAGAAAAATGAGAAGTTTACAGTTGACATCAAATCAATTGTTCCTGGACTTTATCATGGATGATGAAAGACAGAAAATCAAGAATGACAAAAAGACAAACATCTCAGATGATACAAGGCGAATAACACCAATAGTGAGAGGAAAACATTATAGGACGATAAAAAGCTAATATAAAAAGATGATAAAAAAACAAAAATCAAGGACAATGAAAGGCAAACAACTTGGATGATGAAAGACAGACATTGAAAGACAAGCATCAAAGATTACCAAAGGCAAACATTAAAGATTGACAACAGGCAAACATCAAGTATGATGTAGGCAAATATCAAGATAATCACAGAGAAACTCAAAGCAAAACAAAAGCAAACAATTCACGTTTTTATCAACCATGAAAAAAAAGTTTAAAGACAATAAGTAATCTTGGCACTCAACTTTTGATTTAAAAGTCAGTAAGCTAAACTGCATCTCACCCAGTACTGTCCATATAGACAGAAAAATGAGAAAAAAACTAGCTCAATTGGTGACATTATCTCAACCAGAAAGTAAGAGCAATCTTTCTTCTCTTGCTGCAAACAAGATAAATTGAAGTTTGAAAAAAGAATCACTGGGTTTTGAAACAATTTGACTATAGCATTCTGATGTTTCTGTTTTCACTGAAAGTTGGATTCTCTTGCTAAATTTGCTGACTTCAAAATCATATTATAAAATGCAAGGGCAAGTTTTTCCAGATCTCTGCCCACCTTTAGTCTAAACGGACATAAATAATCAGCCAGCCAGCCAGCACACCAGCTACACGCTAATCTCCCTTACTTTGCCGCTTTTTCCAGACAGATGGCAGCAGTGTCAGCGGTACCATGCTCCTGGAACATGAGGGCAGCCATCTCCATGAGGCGAACAGCTTCATCGAACTCCTTGTTCTCCTTGCACAGCAAACCAGCTTGTTCATAGCTCCTGTAACGCACATACCTCCCCCTTGAGTCATGTCACATGCATATCATCCTCAATTCATACACAGCAACACTCTCCCTCATTTTGCTATTGGTCAGTTCCTTCAAAACTTCTTTTTTTTCTTTTCATTTCTGCCTATCACACATGCATCCATACCATATATACTGGGTGCAGAAGGCCAGAGAAAAACAAAAAGTAAAAGTCTTAGGACCTAGAGGTTAAACCAGCCCTTACAGGAGCTGTACCCAATTACTGATGATCTCCTGTCCCTGGATGAGTAGATAATGCAATGTCAGCCAAATGGCAGCTTCAAAGTCAAGTGACAGCAGGTGCAAAGTGAAACAAAATTTTAATGAACAATTATAATTAACACTATAATTAATCTGCCAGACAAAGGAGACAAACAAATTGCAAAACAAAACATGACGCGTTTCAACCTCTTAGGTCTTCAAGTAAGATAAACAACATTTAGGGCAATGAAAATGAAGAGCAAGCAAACATTTATCTTTTCGAATTAGCCCAAGATCTTTTCAGTTCTTTAGTTTCTAGATTATTTTTGTTCCTAAGTTTCAGCACCTACAATCAAATACGGCCAACCATTTCCGCTTGGCAGTTCCCTCAGTTTGGAATTGTATTCTTATGTCATTCACATATAATCAATGTTATCTTTTGAAAGAGCTTTGCCACCTGAATTGTTAATGAAAACATGTAGCATTTGTGTATGCATATGCAAGTGTGCGCGTGTGCGTGTGTGTGTGCATGTGTGCATGCAAGTGTTTGTTTATGCATGTGATGTTCAGGCAGTGGAGAATGACGTTCCTGTGATCTTCCATCACTGAATGCAGCACGCTGAGCTCTGATTAAATTCACAGGTGCACAAGCTACTCCACTTCCATGATGATAACTTTGGGATGATTGACGATGATGTGACAAACGGATTTTCAGACAGGTGATAATGAACAAAATATTGGAGCAAAGAATCAGATTACTTACTTGGCAGCATGGAAGGGGCTGGAAGGAGTCAAGGTCCAATAACACACATAAAGGCTATCATTTTCCAGAAGTGTAAAAACATCAGCTAGTAAGGTAATGTTGCTTACAGCCCAGCCGACCGCAAAGGGCCACATCAGAACTGTCACCACGTTAAAATCAACTCACAAGTCATCTTTTAAAAAAAAATTAAAAAAAAAAACAAACAAAACCTTTCACACATCTCTTTAAATTACATCTTCTACAAATGCACCAGAAACGTCGTTAAAAATCTTTCTTCCGTAAAATCTTAAATCAGATGAAAAATGTTAATCTCTCTCAAAAACTCAAAGATCACGTCAGGTGGGAGATCTCTGAACAGGGTTTTCATGGACTCTGCTGTAAAGTGTTTATGTCTCACATCGTACAAGTCCCAACAATCTAAAAAGATATGTTTCACTGTGAGTGGCACATGACATGGAATGCACAGGTACCACGGAGCTTCCTCATTCTTTAAAAGGTAGGAATGGGTAAAATACGAATGGCCGGTGCGCAGCCGGCACAGAAACGTTTCTTCTTTACAACCACCAACGTAGATGAGAGGAACTCCTTAAGGTTTGGATGGATCTGAAAGAGTTTATCTGTCTGTGTGTTCCAATCCTCCTGCCAGAGGTCTCTGACATAATCGCTGCTTCAGAACAGGGATCAAATAAGTATAGTTTAATTATCAATGGGGGACCACACGAAAAAACTTCTTCACACTTCATAATAAGAGGATACAGAAGATTACCTGACTGGGTGTGAATGCATGTGTGTTTTGTGTGTGCGTGCATGTAGCTGTGTGCATGTCTTCATTGTTTGTCTGTTTTGTCTTTCTTTTTCCATATGTGTTGATACTATGTATGGTGTGTGTGCTTTTGCTGCCATAATATCAAAACTAATCACAAAAATGGAACAAAACAAGAACAGTACTGAAGATCTACATCTTTTAATATACAGTAACATATGATAACAGAAGACATAATGTACTGCAACAAAAACAAAACAAAACCAAAATAAAAGTGATAACAGAAAGCAAATATATTGCAGAAAAACATTTGACAATGGGCACCACAATACACTGCATAAAAAAACACCCCAACAGAAGCCTCAATACATTACAGCGCAAGACAACAGTAGCCACAGTGCTGAATTCCAAGGATACGAGTTCATGGCTTTTTGAGCATCTGCCGCCTTGATGTAACTCTCTTTGGCTTGCTCAAAGGCTTTGGCATTCTTGAATGCAGTAGCTGCAACATTTGACAGACTATATTCATTTGGTCAGTCGGCCATCTATACACTTTGTCATTCATTAATATACTGTAAACTACCTCATCTTCTGGGTCCTCTGGGTCCTCATGTTTCAAGCTTTGTTTCATTATACCTAGCTGACTGTCAGATTGTCAAAATAGATTATATCTGCCCTCTCAGAGGCTCTTCTCTCATCCCATTCAATCCACACAACCATATCAAGGGTCCTTCTGTCACAACACCAGCACCTTCAGCCCACAGTCTTCTATCAAGTCATCAGGAGGCAACCCACCAGAGGAGGCACTGCACTGCAGGAAATCTCCGCAAAGCCCATTACTGATGACAAGAATGTCTTACTCCTGTACAGCCAGCAGTGTACGAGAGTACCCCTCCAGAGAGCCCAGCTACGTTCATCCAACAACAGTCCCCGTGAGGCTCTCACAAATTCACCACATTTGCTGTGTGGACTGGAGATAGAAACTTCAGATCATCATGAGAGCAACACACAAAGTGCCACAGAATTTGTTTTTTAAAACGTTTGTTTTTTCTTCTTCTTTTTTTTCTCTTAAACATGTATTTGTCCTGAAGAAGATGATGTTGTACAGTTCCACTCTGGTCTGACAGAACTGTACACTCCCTAGTCCCTACTTCCTAAATGCACTACGGCATTAACCAGGCTGCACAGATAGAGAAACTGCAACACAAGTAAAATCTGAGTACCACTTTCTCGAAAATGCATCCATTAGGTAAATGGAACTCAACCAGTGTTCCAGTCTTCCCATTTGACCCTATGTTTAGTGTTATACAACAAACAATATGATTCAAATGTATCATGTGCATTTCATAGCTGTCTCTGTCTCTCTCTCGTGTTACACACACACACACACACACACACACACACACGCACGCTTGCGTGTGCATGCATGCATGCACACACGCACGCATGCACACACACATAACACACACACAAGCATACACACACTATTTAAAGACATTAACAGAGAGAGAGAGAGAGAGAGAGAGAGAGAGAGAGAGAGAGAGAGAGAGAGAGAGAGAGAGAGAGAGAGAGAGACAGACAGACAGACAGACAGAGACACAGACAGAGACACAGACAGATAAACATAGACAGAGAAAGAGAGAGAGAGAGAAACAGAGACAAAGTGAAACAAAGACAATGACTGAATCAAAGATACAGAGACCTAAAACAGACTGAGAGTGAGACAGACAGAGGCTCACAGAGAGATTAAGACTCGGAACAAATCAGCAAACTTTAAGCCAGGTTTCAGTGAAAGGGATTAAAACAAAAAGGAAGACAAAAGATAAAAAACAAAAAAAATTCAATCATGATTTTTTTTTTTTTCAAGCAAGCATCGAAATATGCACATCATCTGAATTTTGCCATCAAAGTGCTTGAAAATACACATGTTCAGCTGCACATACCTGCTTTACCATACTCCGCCACAGCACCGTCGTAGTCAGGTTTCCACTTGAACAATGATGTTTTCATGCTGAAGCAGACAGACAGACAAACAGACAGAGACAAACACACACACACACACACACACACACACACACATACACACACACACACACACACACACACACACACACACACACAGAGTTCCAGTTTCAGTTTCCTCAAGAAGATGCTACTGCATGTAGACAAGTCCATATATTTATAAGCTACAAATCATCTGCTCAGCTGAAGGACCACAAAGCTCAGAATTTACAGCTGGTGGATAAATTATTAGCAAAGATGAAAGGACAAGGGTCCCATGGAAAAGACTTAGCAGATGCCTGACCTATGTGCTATGAGTGTGTGTGTGTGTGTGTGTGTGTGTGTGTGTGTGTGTGTGTGTGTGTGTGTGTGTGTGTGTGTGCGCGCGCGAGCGCGCGTGCATGCATGCATGCATGTATGTATACAGACACACAATTCAATTAATCAATGGGCGCACAGACATACCACCACTCTTCACATACACACACATCCACCCCCACCCCACCCCTTTCTCTCCACCACTGCACATTGGACATACGACCTCAGCAATCACACATTCCCTTAATCACTCCCACCACCCGCACCCCACATGAACATATGAGCTTATGAATCGAGCTAAGATGACCACTTTCATCTCCACATCCAACTATGCCAGCATGCCTATGGGTATCAAAATCCCATGGTCACCCTGCTGAGATTTCATGGATCTGTGACCTACCCCAATACATGTATGTATCGCTCATTTAACACACACATACACATGCACACAAAATTGTGATTTTTGTCATTATTTCATCATTTCTCTGTGAGAAAAAAATTACACAGACCTAGCTACATTTACCAACCCCCAAAAAAACAACAACAACAACAACAAACAACCTGATAACATTTAAAATCCCTAATTTTTTGGCCCTGCAAGTAAAGATAATTAACTGATGGAAAAATCTTTTCTGAATTATTCTTTATGCTTCTATCCATCAACTGCTCATACGGGATACATATGGATTACGCTTTGAGCTCCCTCCCCTCTTACCCCCTCCCCTTCCCCGTCTCCCATTTGTGTCTGTGTATGATTTGGTGATTTGCACTCTAATGAAGATTATCCGGGGCTAAATTTCAAGCCCCTAGGAGAGGATAATCAGAAACGGAAAGGTGTTTAAACACATATGTAAATCTAGGAAGCTTCTTTCCGACAACTATGTTCCTCCACGAGGTTCGATGATGTCGATTATCATCATCATCAGTCTGATGATTTGGCCATTCATGTTATCCTCCCCTTCATGAAATCCTTGATCGATATTACACTCTTTAGATTTACTTCATACGCAAAATCCTATCCCTGTTTTTTCTTATGTGTTCTTTGAATACAGTCTTACATTTTTAAACATGATCCCTGCATTAATAATCGCTATTTTTAATCAATAACATTATTGCAGCACTTCATGTGACGAAGACTTTATGTGGCAGTGTTGATCGTCAGTGCGACTACTGACATCCTCTATTTTCACTCACGAGCACAAAATCACACAATTAAACATCTCTTTAAGTAACAAAAACAAACACACAAATAACATTAAACGAATACAAATTACAACAGGGTTACGTACCATTTATCTGCTAAACGGAGGTGTTCCAAACCTTCACAAAGCTTCTTGTCGCTTTGGGTCGCCATTTTAAAAGCTCGTCTGCTAAGCTTAACTCTCGCAGTTAACTGGATTGCCAGGTAAATTGCTTCCCTTGAAATAGAACAATGATGTGTGTACCAACCCAACATGCTGTTTCCTTTCATGAGATAGCTTGAAATTATTTGGTTTCTGGCTCTTTAGACCCAAGAGCAGTAATGACTGCTATTTCCGGAAAGAAACTTTGGTTGTTTTCAGTACTGATCCCCAGATACAGGAAACAGATGCACAAATTAAAGGTCTGAACACCAGTGTCACAACATTACGTGGGTATGTGACAGCTGTTTGGCATTGACTTCATCATCATCATCATCCAATTGACGGCCCCAATCAACAAGCTGATTATTATGCCGACTTCAGGTGGAACCAAATATTAAGTACATTACAGAGCAATTTTGCCAGGACATAGAAATGTTTCCAGAAAAAAAATGATCGGAGAAGAGTTCTGTTATTTTTTTCTTCAAATGTTTCAAGACTTAAAAAAAAAAAAGATTGAAAACAACAAGCTCAGAACATATTCCCAATATTTCAGCTTCCAAGGTCTTCCGCAGTGCACTTTAGAGAACGTATAAACACCGATTCTGACTCACTTGCTTCACCACCGATGTTTTTGGGCGAAAGTGACCTAAAGCCGCCTTTTCCTGTGGCGGAAGAGAGAGAGAGAATCACTGGCAGACAGACAGAGAAGAGAGAGAGACAGCAGACAGACAGACAGACAGAGAGGCGGGCAGACACACACACACACACACACACTCTTTCTCTCTCTCAATTAAATGACATAAAATCCGCAACACTTCTTCTGACTAATTTCCACCTACAAACTTTGTACACGGGGCTGAAATCTGATCACTTAATTTACGGCTTGCGGCAGTTTGCACCTAGCCTGTCCTGTGTAACGAAACACACTCAGTTGGGTTGCGCCACATTGCATCAGAAATTCGAGATCGAGGCTGTCGACGTGGCACGACCGGGGCTGTCATTGTGTTGGAGCTATTGAACAAGAAGGCTGTGTTTTCACTGCGCCCTGGTGTGGCCACTGTGTTTTAATTGTGTTATTTTAAAATGGCTAAAACGTTACTGAAGAACAGGTTTGTTATTCGAGGCATAAGTTTTATTTTAACTGCATGTTAGAGTATTTGTTGAAAGAATTAGTTGAGTTAGTCAGTGAAGGCAAGCTAACTATTCACATGTTTGCCCGCACAGCGTTCATTTCTTAAGGCGAAGGTAAACACGGCTGATTCGTGACTTGATTGATTGTTAACTACGATTTAGTGTTTATGGGGCAAGCTGATTTGTGTATTAAGATGTGTATACTTTTCTACTTCTAACCAGTTCATCTGCCTTTAAGTGTGCCCTTATGCAACTGAATGGCGATTTCGAATGTTCTGGCAAACAAACTAGATAGGGTTAGGCAGACCTTAGTACATCTACCAGTATGGAGAGGAGTAGTGTGTGGTAGCACTATCTTCATATAAATGCTTCAAATATACAATGACGGATGTACTAAAACCCTACAAAACTATGTGTAACAGATAGGCTGGCACGAGCCCGAAACTTAATCGCTAGCGAGACGCGCGACCTTGTTTACACAGCGCACGGCAAGCGACCAAAAAATCAATAAGCGAGAGACTGGGCTTGCCAGGTGAGGGGTGGGGGGTGGGGGGTGTATTCATTTCAGGTTGACAGCGCGCCAGGTGTCGTTAGCGAATGTTCTAGACTGTTACGTGTCACTCCCACTTTGTGGCCGCCACGTTAGCAAGACTGGGTTGTATTGTCATTGAAGGTGTGTGGTGTAGTGAGAAGATTCAGTGACAGGTGTACTACCTTGTAGTTCAGAAAACTTCTCCACTTGTGGTGTTTGTGAAACAACGGCAAAGCAGACGACACGGAACACGACTCGGGCCGGAGATTCGGAAGTAGTTGAAACCCCGCACGCTGTTAGGCTGTATACGGCAGCCAACTTGCTGCTCTGACGGGTTCTAAATATAGTAACGATCATGCATGATCGGTAGCCATCTTGCTGCTCTGACGTGGTTCTAAATATAGTAACGATCATGCATGATCGGTAGCCATCTTGCTGCTCTGACGTGGTTCTAAATATAGTAACGATCATGCATGATCGGTAGCCATCTTGCTGCTCTGACGTGGTTCTAAATATAGTAACGATCATGCATGATCGGTAGCCATCTTGCTGCTCTGCGGCATTTTCCTTCACTTTCCCACAAGCACTGTCCTGTCTATGTTTGTTTGTGTGTGTGGTTTGTTTGTTTGTGTTTGTGTGTGTGTGTGTTTTGGCCTGCCCCACGCATGCACACCCCCACCCACGCACGCACGTCTCTACCCCCACCCCACGCATGCACACCCCCCCTACCCCACCCAACTCCACCCACCCACCCCCCACCCAACTCCACCCTACCCACCCCCACCCCACGCATGCACACACTTAAGTCACTTTTAAGTTCTTAACTTAAGTCATCCCAAGTCATCCACAAGTTTTTACTCAAGTTATTCACAAGTCATCCTCAAGTCATTCACAAGTTCTTACCCAAGTTATCCTCAAGTTATTCTCAAGTTACTTCTAAGTTTTTATTCAAGTTGTCCTTAAGTCATCCTCAAGTTCTTACCAAGTTAACCTAAGATCATAACTAAGTCATCCTTTAAGTACAACCAAGTTCTTATTAAGTTATTTTATAATTATCAAAAAAATACAATCTATGTTTTTATCTTAAATAGTAGATGTCTAATATAGTACACACACGCCTCAAAAAACGCGTCATCGTTGAGGATGTCTTGCTCAGCGTTCTTTGCATAGATCTTAATGAAGGTCTTACATCCGAAGCAACCGCATTGATTACAATTCGGGTCTATGGAAATGTCTTTTATAGACTCCAGGTCTTTATTATTGACACCATCATTTTTAATACGCCATGATCTATTTTTATTAAAAATTTAAAATTAAGTTTTTTAAAATATTATTCCATTATAAATGGATCAAAATGATGCTTTGTTATTGGCGGTTTTGGCGTGCAGTTGTGTTCGGCTTCTGTATTTAGCGGTGGAGATTGTTTGGGCTCTTGTTTTTGCCAGCGTTGTTTATATATTTTATAACCGTAATAAACTGCCCCCAGCAGCAGCAAGGGCGCCAAAAATGGCAACAGTTTTAAGTTCAATATACCATGAAGACTTCGGGGCCCTTGAATCGCATGGAGTTTTTATAGCGGGCATTGAATCAACTTGTTTTGGCGTTGGCGGTGTTTAGGTTTTCACTGATGAGGCATATTCTGTAACATTAATTTTTTTTGTCTGTTCCACTCTGCTAATTTTTTCCTGCTTCAACACGCCAGGATTTTTAATTGGTCTCCACCTGATTCAGCGTTTTCTGCTGATTTTCTGGCTTGGTTACTTTCTCCACCTGATTCAGTGTTTTCTGATTCTGCTGATTTTCCAGCTCGCTCATTTTGAAGGGAAATAAATCTATATGATTAAAAGTTATTAATCCCATGATTAATGGCGATAACAATGTTCCAAATCTGTAATACAGATCACACCCTAGAGACTCTAATGACTTTGTTATTAAAACTGGATCCTGCGTTAAATCATACATAAAATCCTGTTCAGAATCAATGGGGGCAAATCTACTGACTAGTTTAGTGTACAAACTAAGAAACCGTTTGCCCCACACTTTTCACCATTCTAGACCCCAGCTGCGCTTCATACCTGTTATGATACTTTATAATGTCTTGCGGCGTCATCTGTTGAATCTGTTCTATGCTGAATTCGTTCCAAGGAAACTGTTTTGTTTTTCACACGCTGCCAAAGAATACAACCTCTCCTTTTTGGGCATAATAGCTTGATCATCAACTTGGTCATTCATAAGTCCGGGAAGGTTTAGGCCGCCTTGTAGCTGTAGGAGATCATCGCTGTTCATGTTTTTATTAAATTATAATTATTTTATTTTTATAAAAATGAGCACCGAAAAAAAAACTGTTGCTAACCTTGTATACCATTCTGCTGTTATTGGAGGGCTAAGTGTAGGATACTCAATGCTTGGTAAAAGCCTGTTAAAAATAAAACCAGCAGATCTTGGCAAACTAGACTTTGAGGATTCAGCAAAGCTGATTGCTATCATTGCAGCTTCGGTTGCCACGAAAGATTTTCTAGTTAAGCAAGGAATAATTCCAGAGAATATAAATATGTAAAAAAAAATACATTTATAAAAAATGGCTTCACTCGCAATAATGATAGGCGGCGCTGTGGTGAATGCGCTTGCTTTTTAGCGGCAGTAATTTTGCATTTAGTAAACTGGGGAATTGGCGGCGAGGAGAAAAAGGCATAACAAAGCTATGGAGGAACTAGCAGCTGCACAAGACGCCTATGAAAGGCAGAGACTTGAGCAGTTAGATTTTATTAATGACACCACTGAAAGACAGGGGCATGCAGCTTACACATTTAAAAATGTTGATCAAGCAATAAAAGAATATTATCTAGTACAGGCAAACCAGTCCAGACATTGCCCCCACCAAAATTCAGTGACTTTTATCAACCATCAGAAAAACAAAAGATGCAAGAAATCGCGTTTATTGTCGTTGGTATGTCCGTTGTGTATTTTGTTGCACATAATATTGGCTGAATAAAAAATGAACAAATCTATTATTCGCCAAAGGATATTGGAAGGGCATCACAGCAATTAAAAAGCTAAGCCAAGCAGCTGGAGTTTAGTGAACAAACAGCAAAGGAATGGTTATCTAAACAAGCGATTTTGGCAAATTTATTTACCTGCCCCTAGACGAATACAGAGACCACACTTTGTTAATACAATACGAACGACACCATCAAATGGATCTTCTATATTTACCCTCTGATAGGATTAGACGAAAAAGATTTAAGTACGCATCACCAGTCATTGACATGGCTTCAAGATACAAAGATGCGGAACCATTAACACAAAAGAGTGCTTCGGCTGTTGCTGTTGCCATACAGCTGATATACCAGCGAGGCCCGCTAACTTACCCTCGCATGATTCAAGTCGATGATGGAAAAGAATTTAAAGGCCAAGTGAATCAATTATTGTTAAAACATAGAGTTACCATTAAAAGAGGCATTCCGGGAGTTCACAGATCACAGGCTTTAGTCGAAAACTTTAACAAAACAGTTAGCTGAAAGACTTTTTTCCTACCAGTATCACAGAGAGCTTATTGACAATTCTCGCAACACAGAATGGGTTAGAAGACTGCCCTCAGTTTTGCGCGCAATGAATAATGAAGAATTTAAAGGACTAAAACCAGTACAAGCAATCAAAAGAAAAACAATAAATGTTGTTGAAGGAGAGTCTTCATCCGGCAAACTATTACCGTTTGGTTTGAAGTAAGGTACCTTTATTTACCGGGGGAAGCAGAAGGGGACACTCGCATCAGGGCAACAGATCCAGTTTGGAGTGTTGATCCATATGAAATAAAAAGAATTGTAAAAATGAATCCGCCCGTGTATTATTTACGAGAAATGACACAACAAAACAACCAGCTCCTCAAAGATCTTTTGTGAAAGAAGAACTGCAGATAATCCCCCCAGGCACAGTTCCGCTTTAATTAATTACGGTTCTCCAGTGCCCAATTGCATATGAAAACTCTGGATTAACAAACACCCGTTTTGTGTTTGTTCTATCTAATGACTTCTTTGTTACAACAGTTGTGTTGATCTCATGTAGATTAGATCGCAGTTTTACGTTGTCATGATGAAAAGTCTTATTGCCAAACAATGCTTCTTTGTAGTTGTCATGTGATATGTTTGACTGCACAACGCTGCGAGATATTCCCTTTGCTTTCTTAATGATTTTCTCCTGGCTCGAAATACTGTACATTTTTGACCTTAACCCCACATACTCCTTGATTACCTTTCCAGATAATTCATCCTTCATCTTTCCTAAAACCTTCTTGTTAGTAATTGAATGTAAAGGTGAATCTTTAGGGTAATCTGATGTATCATACCATCCCGCATGTCCTTTAGCTACTTCTAATTCCATGTCTTTATAGATGTCTTCAGTAGGGATATCTATAACAAAACTGTCTGTATCTGTGTAAAGTACTCTGGACTCAGGATACGAGGGCTTAAAGTAGTCGTAAAGAAATTCTAACATCAAAAGCTTTGATAATTCTAAAACAGTAAACCCAATAAAAACGGGTTTGTCCAATTTGACTTTCTTTTTTTTCATCATTATGCCAAAAAGCTGATCATGAAATTTTCTGAAGTCCTGATAATTAGGTTTTGAAGTCAGCTTAATTGCTTCGTTCTCTCTGGTGACTAATCTGACATCTTTACGCTTGTGCGGATTCTCATAGTCTTTCCGAAACAACTGTTGTTCAATCAGCTTGAAAAAGTCTTTTTCTGAAGCATCTGCAGATTTAGTTCTAAGATCAGTGTTCTTCTGATGTATGGTTTCATGAAACTGTTCTTGATCGAAAGCAATTATGCGATGAACAGCTGTTAACTTCAAAACCATGTCTTAAAAAAAATTGTAAGAAGTCTGTAATGACAGACATAATTTTTTTTTGCCGCGAAGATTAGGCACAAGTTTGGTGGCTCTCTTGGATCCATCTTTAGACTTTCTGCTGCTAATGGTAGTCATTATGCAGGTCATGGAGTTCATGAGGATATTCTAAGTCAACTTCTAGAATGAAACCGCGCTGTTGATCAGGCGTTAAACTGCTCAACCACTTAATGCCTTTTGAATATTATTCGTACCTGTGTACATTTTAAAGTTGCGTAATGGAAGCGATTGCGCATTGCCCATCCATACAGATTTGTTTGCATCTAAATACATGAGATAGTTAGACCTTTTACTTGGATCGTAGTCGTCCAAGTATTTGTTGTTTGCTTTACAGTAATGGTGCGACGCCATACTAATTCCCCCACGCAATCCGTTTTCAATCATCTGAATCATTGGTAAATCTGACAATAAATCAATCTGTATCCAGTTAAACTTTAAGAAAGCGTCCCAGCTCATCCCGGGTGCAGAAATATAATGCGCAGGATCTAAACTGTAATGTTTCATGCAGGTCTTTCTATAGTTTTCAAAGACGTCCGCCCAACAAACATGTATCTGCCATCAAGTAGGAGTCATGATAGTCTCCATCGTTTTACACTCTAACTTCTGCCACGCATCTTGAGCATGTTTGGTAATCGGAGTCGCTGATGTCCTTTCCTCTAAGACTAGAAAAGAACGCGCCTTTAGGAGGAAGTGTCTCTTCGTCAAACCTTTCCCAACTGTTCATGTACTCATAAGGGTAAACACCCTTTCTAACAAGCGTTTGAGTCAAAATATTTTTCCGTTATTGGGCAGGACTTTAAGGACATAGCTAGTGACTCTAATGATCCCATCATGTGTTGCATAGAGTCATAAAAAGACATGTTATTTAGATTAAAGCACATGTACTTTTCTGATGACTGTGCAATGCATGCTACCCTGAAGGCGTTGGTTACTGCTTGCAATATAAGATGAGAGTCGTTAACCTCGCAAGTTATGAAAGAAGATGGGCAGCTTCCATGTCTTTGGTTCAAACTTTAGTTGAGATTGCATTGTTATGCGCTGCTCCTCTGAACTTTCCACTAATGTGATCATGGTCTCTTACTGTGGGGTTTACACTCTTGGGCGTTAGCTCTAAACCGCAAATCCAACAATGTGTGGCTAAGTCATACTGTTGTTGGTCTTCAGGCGCCATCATGATTTCAGATAAATTCAGATTATTAGAACAATCATTACGCACTTGCTGCATGCGTTTTAAGAATGTTTCTGCAGTTCTGGTCTCTCTATATAATTCTGGCGTTGAATGAGCGCCATCCGACCTAACAATAATGAAGGCAAATGAACAAATCTGATGATTACTCATTAAGACTGTTTTTTGAAGTTTTTGTGTGCTTGGCCCTTCATAAGGAACAATAAGCGACTCGAAGTCTGCGTAAACTACGTATGGAGATTGTTGCAGTTTTTTCCAGTTCTTAAAACTAACTTTAGATCCGGGCGGGGGCGTAGTTAGTTCTGTATTACAGTCAACTGGGCCAATACAATGTTTCTTATGTTCGCTTGCGGCTTGAACAGATGGCATTCTTGTTTAAACATTTTCTGCAGAATTCTTGTTTATGCCCAATTTTTGAAGTATGGGCCAATAATCTATCATTGTGCGTATCAATGTGTAATGCGGCAGCCCCTCTGGTGAAGCATCAGCAGTTAAGTCAACATGATTTTTGTCTGGCTCGCCAATCGTTGGACTGTTCTTGGACACTTTAATCGGCACCAAATCTGTTTCCTCATCCCATGTGTAGACATTAACAGTTATGGGTTTGTTTTGTTCTTCAAACTGATCAATTTGGTCTACGCTAACAGGAAAGGACACACCCCACTAAAGTTAAGATCATTGATGTAAGGGCGATAGTTAGACACTCTCTCTGCGTTTTTGCGGGCGTAATGCAGCCTTGCGAGAACACACCACATAAAACATTTGTCGTCTGAATTCCTTATGTTTAGAACTGCTCTTTTTGCGACTAATGCTGGGGGTAGCGGAATGTAAGCCTTGCTACAATCGGTGCATACTTAGCCTGTTTTAATCTGATCTCTAAAACTTCGCCCTCTGACCAACCAGAGCCTCTCATTTTAGCTTCTTCAGCGGCAGCGTCAAACTGTGTAAGCAGTTCGTCTGCCCAACCGGGTGGTGTTAAGTCATTATGAGAAAGAATAGTCTGTTGTTTAGTTGAGACCCAGACTTCTAGATTTTCTTCATTTATTGTTACATAGTCGATTAAAACAGCTAACATTACTTTAACTGGCGGGTCTATTGTTAGTTTACTTGGAACTTGAGAAATAGCATGAACAACGCTTGCCTGTACGTTTGTTGGGTCAATGACTTCTAAATCAATATCATTCAGCGCTCTTGTCAAATTTTCTTGCATTGCTTCAAAAAATTCGGCTTGTCCTTCATATATCTTAGCCATGTTGAGTCTCTTTTCTAACTCAAAATATTTATTTAAATTAAAAAAAAAAATTACTTAATCAGAATCAATATCGACGGTTTTTGCGCTTAGACTCATAAACTAAAGTATAACCCCCTTTTGGTGTTGTTAATGTGAGCTGTTTAGAGCAGAGTTTAATGTTTCGTTTACTTTTTTTAAGCATTCCTTTTTATCTGCTCGGCGTCTGGCTGTTGAGAAAAATTTGCCCTCGCCTTTCTTTGAAGATCAAACTTTTGTCTTTGTTGTAGTCATCAAAATCGGCCTGTAAACGATTAAATTCTTCATCCGTGATGTTTGAGTCAACTAGCGCTTTATTTATTATCAGCTTGAACGAGCTAAGTTTAGCCGTTATTTAGTTGAACCATAGCTGTGTGCTTTTGGAGTTTAGTTTTTATTTTTTGCTGGCGCGGCACCTACAGCTAATGAACACAGGCCAAGAGCTAAAAGACAAACCTCCTAGAGGTAAAGCTGCGGGCGCGCCTATGCCCGTTGCTAAGAGACCTACGCTCGTTCCTGCTGATAGAGCACTAATAGTCGATTGCCCCAGTATTAACATATGTAACAGCATTAAAGGCAGCAGAATACCTTCGTTTAGTTTTGCTGTATTTTGAAAGGTCTTGCTCTAGTACTTGCTGCATTTGTGTAATGTTGGTTAATCTGAAGGTTTTTATGTTATGGGTTTCTATAACAGCAGATTGCCTGCTATCTCTTCTTTTGGCGGCGCTGTAGGCACGTTTGGATTAAACCTGAACAGACATGCTTTTTATAAAATAAAAATAATTTAGTATTGTATATCTTTTAATCTGTTATTTTCAATATTCAGCTGCGCATCATATATTAAAAACAAATGTACATTAAGCGGTTTATCAGCTTCTTCTTCTTTATCAATTTGAATGTTTATTACGTCTCTCACAGTTCTCCGCTTCCATGTAACTGATTATCCTCTGTTGACCTTAGGTCAATCCATAAACCGTATTTTGTTGTTAAATAATCATCAAGTCTTACGCTGTGAAGGTGTTGATCTTTAGCCACAAGGTCAACTGTTGGATTTCTACACCTCCCACCTCCAAACAGTTTTCTTATTTCATCAAAATGCTGATAAGGTTTAAGCCCGCTAGCATAGATTTGGTTAGGGCTGCCCTCAATCGAACATTGTACTTTCGTTATTTTTGGATTAAAAAACTTTTCACTTCCTCTTTTGAATGGTTCTTCATCTTCACACAGCAATAAAATACCTTTAAGCGATCTTGCTGAGACGCTAAAACTAAAATTCCATATAGTGTCTGCCCTGCTTCTAGGATATGTTGTATGATGAATCACTCTTTCGTAATATATTGCTAATTTATGACTGTATTGGTGCTCAATCTGCCTTGCTAAATTAGAGTTGCTAACAACGTCAAACTCTAACGAGATGTCAGAAATGCTGTACATTGCTTCGGTGTCTGTTGATCTGATAACACGTTTGTATTCGTTAAAAGTTAGTTCATATGACAGTCTGTCTTTTAATGCTCCTTGAAAGTATGGCGCATGCGCTTTTAACAACTCAAAATCTAAGGGAATGGAAAAGCGATTTCCATACGCAAACTTTACGGCTACATACTTTTTGCCGTCTTTAGTATCTTCAGCGCCTATTCTATGTTTTAGTGCTTCTTCATTTTCTATTCCTTGAAACGCAAAATCAGCCTTTCATTCCCGGTTAGCCATAGATCAGAATAGGTTAAAAATATGTCTGCATTGTGTAAAGAAAATATTTCTTGCCCCTCAAGTTTTTATAGAAATTTTCTTAACGATTGCCCGTCCCAGATTCTGTACAACTGTCCTGTTTGGGTCTGTTGTTGAATCGAGTACTATTTTGAAAGTAAGACGCGCAGAGCCTGGCACAATCACGTCATCTGCTCCTAGGTCTGGAAATTTGACAGTAAGAATTTGATCTGCATCAATAGTAGATGGATTATTTGGAACAGTATTAGTCCGCTTATTTCCCTTCACGCCAAAGGGTTCTTTCAGTCTTCTATGCGGGTTAAGAATCGAGCCATGTGCTTGCGACATTTTTATGAAGCAAAATAAAAATTAATTATTTAAAAACATGGCAGGAATTGAAGATGAAGAAGATTATGATGTTTTTAATCCTGGAGACGACATGAGTGAAATGATCCCTTTGACACACGCATCGCTCAACGCTCTCAATGCAGCGTGAATTAACAGAAAGTACGGTCGGAGCATTTTACAAAAGTTTAGGCCAAGAACCTCCCGAATTTATAGACCCAATGATTTTGAATTAAAAGATGGTCATTTGTCTGTAAAAAACGATCAAGGGCAACTTGTTCGGCTTACAACTAAACCCGGACCCATCAAAGTTTTAGCCGTGGGTTCAATTAGAAATAGACTCGTGTGAAAGATCAAAATCGCCTTGGCATTGCTAAACCAAAATTAAGGGCGGAGGCAGTTGCTAAACTTCAAAACACACTACAAGAACTCCCAACAGATAACCAAATGCAAAACATGGAACTTAAAGAATTAAATCAATCAGCAGGCGAATTAATAAATACAATAGAAGCAGAAACTAGTTTTTCAGAAGAAACAGCGTTAAAAACAATTAATGATTCCCCATTGCCTATGCGAGAATTATTAGCCCTTGATCGTACTTTTAAGAACCGTCAGAGGCGAATTAACAAACAATTTAGCAAAACTAGGTGAACTAGATGGGCATATAAAAAGAGAAAAAGAAAAACTCGTTGAGGCTGATGACGCCAACTTAGGGCCTGATATTAAAAAAAGAATAACCCAAAGACTAAAAGATCTTGAACAAGAGAGATCAGCAAGACTAGAAGTGCTGTCTACTAACCGAAAACAATTACGAACTCAAGTAAATAGAATAAAGAGAAACTATCCGGAAAATTTTATATGAAGACACAACGCTAGCAGAACGAATACGAACGCTGTTTAGAGAGCAAGGAGTCACATTAGCAAGCGTTATAACGGCCTTAGGATTTGCAATAAGTACACTGGTGATGGCTATTACAGGCGGCAGCGGTCAAAGCCAGTGCCTCCACCGCCATCGCTGATAAATCATGGGTAAAAAAACAGCTTGATCATCTTGCGAATTTATTAAAAAAATTAGCTGGTAAAGCCGTGGATGCTTTACCAGGGAATATTGGGGAGTATTGTCAGCTGGCTTTTGTCTACTGCAAGCAAAGTAGTTGGCTTTATGGCCGAGCACTTATGGGCATTAGTTCTCTTAATAGTTGGGTTAATATTTAGTAAAATAAAGACCGAGTAATCCTAGGCAGTTAATCCAAGAACAAGCGCTGTCTTTTCATATTCATGGTCATCGCGAACAGAGTCCGCGAGCTTTGCTGAGTCTTCAATGGCCTTTGGGCTTTGGGCCGCGGGGATTGGATGACTTATTCTTGGGTGTTCTTTTACTGCTTGCAATATTACTGGCTCAGAATTTATGTCGTTTTTCCCAACCTTCTGTTCATTGCCTGCTATAAGAATTTCATTATTATAGTTTATTATTATTCCTACCTGGAGTCTAAGGTCAGAAGGCAACATGGTATAAACCAGTGCCAACAGCAAAGTCTACTTTCGATCTTGCGTATTGTAAAACATGTTGGTACCTTTGAATACTTGAAGGTAAATCAACTGTAGAATTAATGGCGTCCTCTAAATTTGCTAAGTATTGTTTTTGTTGCGTCAAAGCCAGTAGAAGGATCAGTTATGCTTGATCTTGCCTGTGCTTGCGACCTAGCAAACACCAAACGTAAGTACGAATAGAGTCGTTTATTCGTTCTATTCCCGCTCTAGTTAGGCCCTTAGAAGTGTCTAAGATAAATGTTTGTCCATGCTGTTTTATGCTCTTGCTCTATGGACCCGAGGTGGAAAAGCTGTTTCGCTTGAAGAGAAAGATGTGTAAGGAGGATTCCAGTCAAATTTAAACTTTCTGTGCATGCCCCAAAAATAAGGGGTGCCTAGACCATGATTAAGATCCAACTTTTGTCTAAAGTCCGTCTTGGTGTTAATATTGAATTCGTTACAGATCCTTTCAAAAGCCTTCATGTCTATTCTGTTGCTGAATGGATTAAACGGTTTGTCATTCAGTAATGGCGCTTGCAGTTCAGTTAAAATACGTCTGAAGGTGTAATAGAAATGAAAATCTGTACACTGACCTAACCAAAGGATCAGGATGATTTAAGTGATCAGCATACGACACTCCACACCCAGTTGATGCACAAAACACAGCAAAGTTTAACTGGTTCTGATAAAACTGCATCGGATAACTAAACCACGCTTTCGCGATGTAGTCTTTTTAATAGGGGGGTTAAGATAGCTCTTCAATGGAGTACTCACCTTTTTATGAAAAGCGACAGTCTGGGCCACAGAAATGTCGAGGGTGTCAGTTGTTATATTTTTAAGATTGTAGTGCGGCCCAACAGAATATTTTGCATCAGTATATTTGAATGCACTCATTTTTAATTTGTTTTAAAAAATGTTTGTAACAATAACAACTCAAGACCGCCCTTCGTTTTTAGAACTGCTATTAATAACAAATGCGGAACCAAAACGGTCGCGCTCCATGAAATATTTTACAAAGTCGTATGGTTTAATATAAGCAAAGCCAAGAAGAATAATAAGGTTCTAAAAGTTAACAGAGCAGGGACCAAAATGAGCCAGTTAACAATACCTGATGGTTATTACGGGTTTTGCTCACTAAAAGAAGCAATGAGTAACTTTGACATTACTCTCAACTTAACAATGCAAATCTAAAAACAATGTTAACATTTAAGCTTGAAGCGAAGGAACATCTTACTTTTTTGATAGAGAGCTAGCTAAAATGTTAGGCTTTACAACTAGCAATTTACCCACTCATAGTTTTATTGCTGGGCCAGACAAAACTACTTATGAGGGGGAAAATCCGCTCGATCTTGCATTACATTCATTACTCTATGTTCATTTGGATGAGCTGAGCACTGATGAAAACTTATATGATGGAAGGCCCTCAACTGTTTTAAGGCTCTTCCGTCAGGGAAAGCAGCATATTGCGATTATGAAATTATACAATTCCCTAATTTACAGTTTAAAAGATTAGTTTGTGGGAGGGTCGGATCATTTAATATAAAAATCAAAGACAAAACAGGGAAAGTCGTGAAATGTGATAACCTGCACATTGTTTTGGAAATAAAATAATACGCTACTAAAAAATAATGTCGCGTGGGCCAGAAAAAAAACCAGGAGTTACATTAGCGCCTGTGAGGTGTATAACTTTAGAATTAAAAAGACCTTGCAGACGTTGCGGACTTTGAACAGAATGGTGAGATAGGCACTTTGTATGGTTTTGAGTACACTAAAGATGGTGATTATAAACGCAAAAGGTTGACGACAACAAAAGGTTCCTAAACTAGAACAACTACGCAATCTAGAAGCAAATAATGTTGGCCAGTATGAATATAAAATAGTTCGAAAACCTGACCTCAAATGGCACTTAGAACCATATTTAGAATGGGAAATAAAATTTGAATTCATAAGCCCATTTACATTTTTTGGCCGTCAAAAAAGTTTCAGAAAAGCATTCAACTCTGGCCCTTTACATGTAAGTCTTATACCGGACGATAATAGTCGGAAAGAAATTGAAATAACGCCGTATGGGAAAAAACAGTACATCCTCCACAGAAAAGAAACAGTTGTAAAAAAGCTTCTACAAAATTACAGTTCTTTCCAAGCAGAAAATTAGGAGACACGTTCACAATGATATTTGAAATTTCTGTCTTTAAAGTATGTGGAGAGGATGGGGTTGTGGGCGTTAGTGATGACCTTATAAAAGGAATTAATATTAGCTGGCAAAACTTAGACGTTAAACGCCTTAACGTTACCATCGTCGTTCTTCACAATGGCGAGGATATTAAGATCATAAAACAAGCAACAAAATCACTGTTGACTTAATAGAAACAATCTTACAGGACTAAAATGGATTAATCTTACACATTTAGGCCTCATAGGGTTTTATTATACTGAACAAGTTTTGACGGAGAGTATGATAAAAATAATTAACTGAATTAGATTAAACTCTGTTTATAAAACTATGGAGCAGTTAAACTTTATGACAAAAACTCCTCATTGCTCATTGATTTGTGGGCAAACTGGTTGTGGAAAAACAATATTTATCCTTGACCTGTTACAAACAGTTTATCGTTATAATTTTAATCATATTGTGGTTTTCTGTCCAACACTTAAATGGAACAAAGCATATCATGATAGAAGGTTTATATGGACTGATAATAACATATTTTTAGTTAATCCTAGCAATAAACTGAGTGAGTGTTTAGAACAGTTTTATAGACTGTTTGAAGGAACGCAGACACTATTTATTATAGATGACTGTTCGGCAGAAAGAGACATAGTTAAAAAGAGAAACACTTTGTCAAAACTAGCTTTCAGTGGAAGGCATGCTAGGATAAGTGTGTGGATTTTATGCCAAAAATATAACTCAGTTTTAAAAGACTTTAGAGAACAGTTAAAGACTGTAGTTTTATTTCACATGAAAGACAAAGACTCATTTGAAGAATGTTTGCGCGA
>CM031612.1:68528853-68566353 GCA_018398815.1 Conus ventricosus | reverse complement strand
GGAAAAGCATGGTTCTGCAAGACCCATACTGTCCACTCATGTGCAGTTATAATGCAGCCATTGTTTGTTCTTCAACCAAAACAAAATTAATATAACAGCATTTTTCAAATTCCATTAAAAGAAAAATTCCACGTAGGCCATGAGGCTTAATTTTTCAAACGCTTTTCTGGGTTGTATAGGACCCAAACTGTGAAGGTTAACATTCTGTGAACTGAAGGTTGTTAAAACAAGTTGCTCCCTGATTGCAGCCTGTAGAGAGTCGAGGCACCTGCTGATTGAACGACATTTTCACACAAGTAGCAAGGAAACTCTACAAACTCTAGCAGTTCCTCTATATATGAAAATTCTCTCCAAAAAACAAATATAAGCATTCAGTGGGAGGGGTGAGGGGTGAGGGTGGGGGAGGGGGTAAGAATTTTGAATGAGAAGACAGACTAAAATTCGTGTCAAAATCAAATTATGGAAAAGTAACATACATAGTCTGTGCGGGTCCATACCTGGCAGAATAGAAATTTACACACATCCTTCACTGCCGCCTCAGTTTGCAAGTTTTAGTTTAAGAATATATATTCCCATGAGTATGATGTAAAAACATTATGTACTCTTTTCTATTTTTTCTTGTGCTGATTATAGCTAAGCTCAAAGGTATTTTATTAGAAATCATATGCCACACAAACCATATTTCAACACAAGAATTCCAACACACAGTTATCGCTTTCATACCTGTTTTATTTTCATTCCCAAGTGACGCACCAATGGTCTTTTTATGGACAAAATAATCATATCTTGTGTGTTAAAAGACACATATGCAAACATAGATGTGTCTGTTTTTGTGTGCTTGTGTGTGTGTGTGTGTGTGTGTGTGTGTGTGTGTGTGTGTGTGTGTGTGTGTGGTGTGTCTGTGTGTGTGTGTGTGTGTGTGTACAAGTCTGACAAGTCAAATACATACTGAGAATTATGTACACATCCAATGAAATCACAAAAGAGATGAAGGGCAGAACATAAGCAAGAGTCCCAAATTAATCCTGTCCATTATTCATAGACAGACTATATAAACTTACTGAATTATGATTTACGCAAAGATCAATGCAAACCCCCTGACCACTGAAAATAATCATACACAATTCTGGTACCTCTCACTCTCACTATTGATGTATACATACTGACACAATGGCCACATACATCAATCAATCAATCATGCTCTTTGATAGACCCATTCATGAAAGGTCATGCACGACATTATATAAATGATGACCTTGATAAACCACATGACAGTTCATGATGATATCGTATTTGTACAAAAACAGTAAGTTCATAGTCATCCAAAGCAGAGAGGTAAATTTGTTTGAACCTTGTTATTCTTGCACTGTATACTGTGTTTGCGGTTTGCTGCTACTGTCAAACTCAAATATCTACACAAACACTCCGTCTCTTTTCACACACACAGCAAACATTCACTCTCTCACTGGCAATACTCTGGTCTACTGGAAAAGAGAGCATCCTCTCAACCTCCTTTCTTTTGTGAGTGGTAACTTTCAATTAAAACAAAAATCTGTTGTTAGATGGTTTTCGTACATGTATTTCAACTGTCAGTACACTTGAGGCAGTCCACTCATCATTGTTTCTCACTGAATGACTGATGAATCGTTCCTATGAAATGAACACACCAAACAAAGGTAAAGTCACTTTGAAACGTTCAGTAAATGTTGCCACATACAAAAGTTACTAATTTCTCCTCTTCTTTTCCTAAAAGTTACTAATTTCTCCTTTTCCTAACTTGTTCTGATCAATTTTCGGCACTGACTCTGCATGGCATGCAATGCATAATATGTTGACATAAACTGTTGTTTACAAAATAAGTTCTCATGATTCCTCTTTATCATCAGCATGTTTTGAACCATTCTGAAGTATTACTTACCCTCTCCATGAAAGGGGGACAAAAATTACCATAAAGCACCTAACCATGTTATTGATGTTCGTCGTTCGATTTCGAAGATGACCATGACTTCAATCACAGATGGAAGATTGCTGAGTGTGGGTCCGCAGGTGGCTGGTGACGCCGATCTGGGCCCGGAAGGAGGCAGCATCACAAAGGGTGCATGTACATCAGAGAAGAGACGCACAGCAGAAGCTGAGAGAAAGCGAGCCGCGCGCAAGGCCAGAGCTACCTCCACTTTAGCACCCACCCACATGTGTCCCAACCATGTAATGAGACAACAACAGCCCAAAATGATACTGCATGGGGAAAAAAAACCCCAACCAACTTGAAATGACATTTTACACTGACATCAGATTACACATTAAAAAAAAATTCTGATTAATTTTTTTGCTTTTTCACCCTCCTCCATTAGCACAAGGTAAATGAGCTGCCACTGATATGTTATATTTTTAGTTACGCAAATGTCATTTCTGCTGTACACAGAGCTTCTGTTAAAGCCTGTTCAAGATGCTCCAATTTTTACTGGGCTTACTCCAAGTGCACACCACACGTCCCTTTGGTGTACTGTAAATTTCAAACCACAAGCCTCTACATTTTTCCTCAACTCTAATCATTGCGACTAGTATACTATGGATCGTTCTGATTCTGTTCTAAGCTTACCATAGAGTTATCTTCTCCTGATTTGCAGCTGACTGGGCAAACTGAGTGCCAATGACTTGCAGATATCAAATTTGACCACTTTTCACAGAAAGAATGATTCATGCACAAGTGGCATGCAAAAAAGGCATCGTTAATGATGGCTTCTCTTATATTGCCTGAAACAGTCACTCGTCAGCATTACACGATTAAGAAAACATGCCAAAGTCCAGAAGCCAAGCCTGCCACAAGGATTTCAAGTTGAGGGCTACTAATCTGCCTAATCAAAATGGCAGCTGAACAGCAACCCAAGTCCAACAGTGGCATATTCAGCGTGGTGAATTTTCCTGCTGAAAAAAAAAGTGCAGCACTCCATGATAAACAGTTTGAAAAAAAAAGTCTTGACGCTGGATGATACAGAAGTGATATCAAGCTCAGGGGTGAAAGCACCAGCCATAGACAAACTGGCCAACACTGATGAAGTGTTTTTGAAACCCTTTGTGTCACATACTGATGATGAATCCTTCAGTGGTTTTTGTGCCGCTGATAGCAGTGATGAATGAGAATCTGAATAGCTGATTTTTTTCCCCTTCTTTGTATGTACTGCTTTTTTCCTGTTTGTTTGCTGTTTCATGATAGTCATACCTCAGAATACAAAAGAGTCATACCTAAGAATACATATGCTTGCTTTGCCATTTTCGTCATTCATTGCGACTAACTGATCGATTGTGGCTTGTGTGTCGTTGTTTTTTGGATTACAAAAAATTGTCAGGTACAGCTTATAGCCTGGAAATTATGATACCATAATTTTCAATTGTAACGCCTAACTGTACTATCCTTGGGTGTACTATGATTTTCAACAGTAAACCCAACTGTACTATCCATGGGTATACTATGATTCTGAGAAGAACAGCCTAACTGTACTATCCTTGGGTGCGCTATGATTTCCAACAAAGAAGCCCTACTGTATTCTCTTTGGAAGTACCATAATTTTTCACACAGCAGCCTAAATGTATTATCCTTGAGTATTATGATTTTCTGCAAAGAAGCTTAACTGTACTATCCAATGGTGTTCTATGAATTTCAACAGAGAAGCCAAACTGCACTATCCTTGAGTATACAACGATTTTTCCATGATGAAACCAAAGTGGTGTTTCAAGAGATATTACATTAAAAGTTATTCTGAATTTCTTTGGCCCTACAAACTTGCTTTTGACATCATGTGTGTTTTTCTTTCCATGTTTTTATTTGCTGTTAAGATTTACCACCTTCGACTCTGCTGGAATTATATATGGAATCCTGAGGATTCTGTGGAAGTACATTTGGCAAATCACTAATAATGCCCCTCAAGAATACAAACTTCCACTCTTTTTAAAGCATCGCTCAATGGTGCACAAATGAAGGCAAGAATCCTTCGCATGCTTTCTACACACAATTCAGGAATGCGGTTGATAATAAATAATTATGAAATAAATCTACAGTGACAGAAAAAACGATCCACATCAAACAAAGGAGGTGAAAAGAAAAAAACCTTTAATTTCTATTATGGCAGCACACTGGATATCATTAATGAGTAGGATGATAATAATAACCAAAATTTCTTGGATCATTTTCCTTCAAGCCTGGGACGTATACAACAACTATGACAAAGCATAGAAGCAGAATTAAAAACAACAAAGTTTAAAAGGTCACCTTGAATCACAAATGTTTCAATGACTAACACTGTTTTACCATGAATCCAAGATGAAGCAATAGCAATGAATGAAAGTTACAGAATGGTAACACAAAGATCTGATCCCCCTGCCTCTCCCTAACAGATAATATCTGAACACAAACACTTAGAAAGGAACTGTTTAGATGTCTTTTCTTTTTCTGTACCCACAGATAACAATAACGACAAAAGGAGCTTGACATTACACACATTTCTATCAGCAGTTCATTTTGCTCTCACAAACAATGAGTATGACTTATTAGAACCCAAATACAGACCAAGGGACTACAAGATTCCATTTCAAAACACTTCTCTTCTTATAAACAATGATATTCAAGTAAACCAAACATTTCAATGAGCTACTGATAAGATGAACGACAAAAACACAGTTTCCCTATTTTTTTTTTTTTGCACCGTAAGAATTTCATTTCTACAGACTCTCATCATACTGTATCCTTGGCATTGCGGAGGCTGAAATTAAGCTACATAAATGGAGTCTTGGAGATCACTTTCACTGTCTAAAAATAGATGGTATCACTCCAGAATCTGTCAATCAAGTTCATGGGGCTCAACTGTTTTTTTGTTTCCTTCAAAAGTTTGTCCAATAAAAAAAAAAAAAAAAAAAAACCAGAGAAAAAAAAAAAAGAGAGAGAATTACAGACAGAATACCGTGCAACTTTCCCATGGAGAAAAAAAAGAAAAGAAATGCCTCTCATCAGATGATAACTGAGATGATTCAGTCTCGTCCAAGCTGCTGACCTTGACCCCAGTTGTGGCGACCCCCTCCGCCATTGTCATCAGGCCGACGTCTGCTGGAAGGAGCCATGCCGAAACCAGCGACACCGCCCTGTCGGTTTGGGAAGTACTTGTATTGCATGAAACAGAGGCCCTCACCATTCTTTAATCAAGATGAAAACCCACAGTTGCTTCTGCTGAAAAATTCAGTTAATAAACAATCACTCATAATAACACACAACCCTAAATCTGAAATCTTGTCTTGTAATCTGTTTGCCCATATTGTCTTGCGGAATCACTATCAATTCTTTTTAAAATTCCTAATCTGAAAACTTATAAACTGAATGAGAAAGATGTGCACACTTTTCAGGCTTCTTTCTCACCTTTTCAGTTTTCTCTTTCTCGCTGTCTCATCCAATGTGTGTTCTAAATTCATCCCCACCAGTTCACTCATTTAGACTCCCCAAACACAGCCGCACCAAGGGCCCTTCTGTTGCAGTCCCAGCTCCTGCAATCCTTAGGGAGTAGTATTGATCCTTCATGGAGCAACCCTTCTGCAGGAGACGTGTACAGCCGTTGTGGAATCCCTTTGCTCGTGATCACTGGTGGCACTTGGAAGATACCACCAACAATCATCACTATACTTGCTCAGAAATTCAGCCAATATGCTTCCCTGAAGATGGAGTATGGCTGCCTTAATGGCGGGATAAAAAACTGGTCATGCACACAAAACTCCACTCCCTTTGTAGGGTAGATGGGATTAATACTTGCCTGTCCATATAGGGAGTGTCTGCAGGAGTATCAGCCTGCGTACACAGAAGAAGAAGCCAATGTGAGCTGGCATCACTCTCCCAAAGAAAACAAGACACCACATCCATCCAAGAACAGACCCCATGAACTTGGCAGCACCTCAAACTTTCACACAGATTTTATAGGCATGGGTTTGAAAGAGAAATCAAAACTGCGGTGACCAAGAAACTAAGCCAGGACTCCTGCAGGGGGAACCTGTTTCTCCTTAGATTAACAATTAAAACATTTCCTGTTACTTGAGAATGCATCATTCATCAGATTTCTGTGAACAAATTTATCCATGATCTTCGTATTCCTAAATTATGCTGGTTATATTCATGTGAAACATTTGCATGGGAAAATTCTTAACGTAGTGAGACCAGGTCTCTTTGAAAGCATTAAAAAGTTTTGTGTCCAATTTTTTGCCAAATGACTGTAATGAATGCCAAATTTCAAAACGCAAAATCAAAATTAATAGCCATAATCAATTTTTCTTCTCCATTTTCTTGCAGTGATTTAATTTGTAAAACACGGATACTTCAATTTGTGATAAAAATGTTATACCCGATTTTCTCATGCTCTGTCCCATTTTTGGAGATAAGTATGAAATGTTAACTTTTCAGAAAAAACAGATATATCCAAAGCAAAAGGAAACACCTGCCTTACGCATATGTGAGTGTATGAAGTTTCTCACAATGAAATGTCTTGGCATGTTTGACAAGCAGATGCACAATGCATTAGCTTTTTTCTCGCTTTCTACCATACAAACTTTCCTTCTCTAATCATGGACATTGGAATCATTGTTTTTCTTTATAATTGTAAATGAATATACGTTAGTGTGTGTGTGTGTTGTGTGTGTGTGTGTGTGTGTGTGTGTGTGTGTGTGTGCAACAGTTTGCGTGCATGTGTGCATATGTGAGAATAAACATATGCATGTGTTTTCAATGTCCATTGTTTTGTACGAGTCTGTGAGAGTGTGTACATGCTCATGTGTGTGTGGAATTCATTCTTTGTTCACATATGTTTGTCTCTACAAGTTCTACACTACAACAGAGAACAGCAATAAGGGAATGTTTCATTACTATTATAATCATTACTTGCTCAACACTTATCCAATAGACGACTATTTCATATGTTCTAAAATATGTTCCCATTAGAGCTCACACACACAGGCACCGTGACTAAGCAATCACTGTCTCCAGTAGGGGGTTTAGTAGGTGGTGTCTTGTATATGTTGGAACAGAACAAGCACCATTGAACACTCTTGAAGTGACTCGGCAGCAGTGCAGCGTCTCCTCCGGAGGATTGCCTCTGGACGACTTGACACTGACTGCTCCCTGTGGACTGATGGTGCAGGGGCTGAGCACAGCCGTCTGGCCCAGATGAAAATCGCTCCGTTTAGTTTCTGGCTTACATGCCCGGGCCATGAACCCACGCTGTGACCTTCACCGCTGTGTAGCGATTAGACGGGGAGCGTGCGAACAGCGTGTCTAGCAGCTGCAGACGAGTACTGCGTGATTCTTGTGCTGATCTTTTCTCTTGTGTTTTATGCATTATGCTTTATTATGCTTCCACACTCCATAACTGGATATAATTAACTCTGTGTGCGATTTGTGTTGTGATTCTTCTTTGTGCCATTTGATATAACTTCGGTACATCCTGCGTTTGTGTCCATCCTTAAGTTTTTTTTGTGGGAACAGTGCATTTTCATCAGTTGGCCAGAGTGGTACGGTGTCAGTGAAGTGCCAGGCGGCTCTGTATAGCCTAACGTGATTCATCGCAGCGTGAGAGCCATGGTGCTCAGACATCATACATCCACCAAGTGCTTATTTTCCTCTCTCTCTCTCTCTCTCGTGCATGTGTGTGTGTATGTGTGTTGTTGCTGTTGTTGCCCCTCTCTCTCTCTCTCTGTGCATACATAACAGTAAGAGTGTGCAAGTGAGTACCCAAGCGTGCTTTCATGATAGAGTAAGCTGTAATACCTAGTGATTTCTCTCTCTCTCTCTCGCTGCGCGCGCGCGCAATGGGAACGCATGCTCTCCACCGAGTTGAACATTAATTTCACCCTGTGTGTGTTCGTTAGTCTGTTTCAATCGTTTTTGTTGGCAAGTCTTTGTGGTGCTAGCCAGCAATGTGTATGAAAGAAGACCCATTCATGTTTGGTATTGTTCTGTCCGTCTAAGACCCCACAATCCAGTGACATTAATTAACCACAGTTTGCTGCATTCTGGCGCAAAGTATTAATCAGACCTGGTTACCCCTCAGAAATTCTATGTGTAGGTTTTGGGTCAAAAATGTGTACAATTGTGTGTAAAATGTGTAAGCTTTTGCAGCGCAAAGTAGCTGCGTAGGAAACAATACTGAATGCATTCCAGACATTAGAAACACTGAAAATTTATTAGTATAAAAGATGTATTTTCATGAAATGCATTAAATTGGCTTCTTTAACAATCAATGATTGTCAAACTAATCCAAGTTCCTTGCCAGTATCCTCATGGGCAAAAGCCTTTGCTCAGGAAATTAACAAGAACATTAACTGATGTGAATTTTCTTTTATAACACTTTAAAATAACTCTTCACTTTTTACTGTACTGATGGACATAACTGGAAAAAAAAATCTTGAAGTAATCTATTTCTTTCATATGCTACTATGGGCACTTTTTCACTGTTGATAAGCTAACCAGTCTTTCTGAAGAGCATAACAATTATGATGTGAACTTTATTTCAGACTTTGGTGATTCCAGCTCATCAGGGTTCCCAGGTGATGGGCATGAGGCCAAAAAAGGACCTTAAAAGGACCTCAAATCAGTTTAAAAGGACCTTTGCCAACACTGAGGAAGGGGGGGGGGGGGGGGGGGGGGGTAGACAAGGCGGGGAAAAGGAATCTATCCTGTAAATGTTACTCAAGAACTCAGCATATAGCTGTTCCCCAAGCTGTTTGTTATGTTCGCATGTTCGCAATCCGTCATGTTATGTACCTATATTTATTTGGGTAATAATATTTTCATCATTATTGCCCCACTCTTCAAATGAATTTCTATAAAGGGAACATTTTAACATAGATAGCATGAGCGAAAATGTTAAGTCAGCTATATGCCGCGAACATTAGCACCGCGTCTGCACTGTGGAACCCGTGACGTAAAAAAAAAAACAACTGGATTGCAGCAACGCAGCTTTGCGTCGTCTGCTAGCTAAGCTTACTAAACAGAAAGCCCACTGATAGGCTAGCGTTATTGGCCTGCCTACCGCGTTTCAGATGATCGCGTCGGCATCTGTCAACTCTTTGCAACTTGCAAAAGTACGGTTTGGGTTGTGGAAGATGTATCGGTTCCGTTTTCAAGCCTCCTTCTCTTGAAAAAACAGGATTAACAGTACCTTTCAAAATTAAAAGGACTCCTCGTGAGTTAAAAGGACCAACTTGCTGAATCAAAGGACTTAAAAGGCCTTTTGACAAAAAATCCATTTTATGGACTTCAAAGGACTCTACGAACGCTGTCTTTAAATTGTCAGCTGAAAGGCCATGAACTGCATCTATTAAAGAACAGTCAGCTTTTTCAGGATGAGAAGACTTTCAAGAATTTCACTGGACAGTGTGCTCCTTTGGGGCGGGGGGGGAAGGGGGGGGGGGGGGGGGGGGGGGGGGGTGATTTTGGAGCTTTTTGTCCCTCTCCGCGAGTAGTCTGATGTTCCAGTCTCTCATCAGAAGTGCCTGCAGAACTCGACTTCACAAAAAAGCTTTGAATGTTCATTGCCTACCGTTTTCCAGAATCACTGTTTCCCTTGTGGCTTTTGCTACCGATGTGCCGCTGAATGTCAAAGCGACCACTGTAGCAATCGCGATTTGACAGTTACACGTGGTGCTGTGTGCGAACGTATCACCCTTCTTTGACGCAGTCATGAACTTGAAAATAGTATGATACGCTGGTTTGTACTTCTGTTCATATTTCTTTTTCTTTTGGATCACAGCTTCTACCAATGAATCTGAATTTTCGTTGTCTGTTTCATGCGCGCGAGTTGAAGCCGAGTGAGAAGCAATGTTGATGCATTCATAGAGGCAGGAAGTACGCATGCGCCATCGGAACTTTTAAAAGTTGGACCAGACTCTTGGACTCGGCCGGATTACGTGTTCAGCGCATTTTCGTAAGCTCGTTCATCAAAATTTCGTACAATTTGGTTTTGAAACGTACAATCGTATAGCTGTATTAAATTTCGTGAGATTATACGCAAAAATCGTAAAGTGCACAGGTCTGATTAATGAAGAAACACAGCACCCTATTTCCAACACACTATCAGCCAGACAGCTAGTATCACATTACGTGTAGAGAGGAAAGCTTGTGGGAGGTTAGCGCGAGGAAGCTGGCAGCTATAGGCTGCAGTGCGCTGTTTAATCGAACTGCAGCCGTCTCCATCCCTTTCCTCTCGTCTTTCCTCTGTGACCGGTAGGTGGCCAGAAGTTATTGCCCTTGTCTTCAACTAAGTATTCCTCTGTGGACAAGTGTGTGAGGCGGGCCGGACTGGGGCTGTGGTTATGGATGGCGGTTGGAATGAGCAGTGTGGGTGCAAAACCACTGAGATGTCACAGAAAATGGGACAGCAAAAAAAAAAAAAAAAAAAAAAAAAATCAACCACAAAAAATGTTCCCATTTGACTTACAAGAAGCTGGGGACAGAGATGAGGCGAACTCCACCAAAGTCCTGGGGATACTTGAACATGAGGAAGAAGTACAGATGGCCCACAACGATGCCAAACAGCTCCATCATGCCTCTGTGACACCAACATCAGCATCAACATCGTCACTCTCCTTCATTCCTCTTCATAATCAACATGTTTATATCAGCATCAACATCGTCACTCTCCTTCAGTTCATTCCTCTTCATAATCAACATGTTTACATCAGCATCAACATCGTCACTCTCCTTCATTCCTCTTCATAATCAACATGTTTACATCAGCATCAACACCGTCACTCTCCTTTCTCTTCACAATCACATATGTATAACTGCTTTACATACACCAACATCAGCATCCATATCGTCACTCTCCTTCCTCTTCACAATCACACACGTAACTGTTTTACGTTTACTAAAATCAGTATCAATACTGTCAGTCATTCTCATTCCTCTTCACAATCACACATGTTACATACACCACCGTCAGCATCAACATTGTCACTCTCCTTCCTCTTCATAATCACACATGTGACTAGTTTACATACACTAACTTCAGCATGAACATCGTCCACTCTCCTTTCTCTTCACAATCATACATATGTAACTGGTTTACACACATCTGTGACATCATTATGATCACCATCATAACCACTCTTCCTCCTCCCACAATCATGTCCCATTGAAGTAAAAAAAGGAACTGGGTCAACACACAAATGTACATTCACAGGCATGATTTGTGCAAACATGCACACACGTATGTACACATCATAGTTAACTTTTAAATTAATATATACACACATACTGAAAGATAAACAGTACAAATTTTTTTCAATGCTGCTAACAATATTGTTACAGAAGAGTAGGTGGCATATATTTTGATAAATGAAAATTAATGTTGTAACAGCAAAATTTCATCAACAAACGAAAAATTTGGAGACACAGACCATCATTTATACTGTTAAAGTATTTCTATTTCTATTAAAAAAGAAAATCACACAATAAATGATTTAAAAACAAAACACAGTTACATTTATAAAACATGATCAGTTTTCTGACAATTTCAAAACATTAAACAAACCTTACTATAATCAAGAACAACAACAAAACAACAATAGAAATGCAAGTGCAGCAGCACAGGCTGAACTTGGTTTAAATGAAATCAGGTATGAATGCAAGTGAATTACTAACCCGCTTCCGATGATCAGATTGAAGGCAAACAAAACCCACGGCAAATACATGGCCTGCAAATAAAAAAAACAAAACTCAAATTAGGAGAAAACAAACAAACAAACAAAAAAAAAAGGCATGTATTTCTTTTCCAAACTGATGTAAGATTTGTTTTAAAACTCTCTCTACTTCAACCCCATACATCTCCTACCCATCTAATGTGTATGCCATTGGGCGTTTCTTTTTTCTTTTGCTTGTTTGTTTGTTCTGTAGTATCTTCTATGCCTCTTTAATGGCATCACGCCTACGCCTCTTATTCCTACTCTCTGTCTACAGCCACATCATACCTCGTCTCACCACAGCCCCTTAAGCAGGCTTAAATGGGGAGGCTGACACCACACAGTTGAGTTTTGATTTCATGACTGCATCTCTGAAAGCGCTGCTTAAATTTCTTGACCAATGCTGCAGGTATCTGTGCCTCCAAGGTGTCATTGATGCTGGAATGTATCATGAAAGAACAAGTACAGTGCATCTATGTGAAGCACAAAGACGTGTGGTCTTAAGCCAGGATGGAATTCCGTGGCATTATCCTCACTGAGGACTGGATCATGAAAAAAAGTCTGGCATTCTGTGGGTCTTCATGCCCTGCTCATGTAATCTCAGCTGATTTCTTTCTCTTTTTTCTTTCTCTCTCTCTCTCTCTCTCTTCCTTTTTTTTAAATGAATACTCTCTTTCTCCATCTGTCTCTCTCTTCTTCAATATTACAGTAAAAAATATTGCAGTGCAGACATCAAAGCACAGAATAACAGGAAACTGTATGTATACATACATATAAACACGCACATACACATAAATTAATTTTATTTGGAGTTAACCAAATAATTATAAAACAGATAAAGAAATGATTTTATTTTGCTTTTTGCCGAACTATGAATATATACATACACACACACATATATCAGGAAAAAGCAAAATAAAATCCATTTCATTATCTGTTTTACTGATTTGTTTCACTCCAAATAAAATCAATTCCTTATTTATTTGAAAGTTCTTGCAGTTCTGGCACTTTTCACAACATCACAGTCATAAAACATATGAGACATTGTCTGAACACTTCTCTTGTCCACAGAAATCACAAATGGGGGGAATCAACTATTCTGCACAAAAACAAATGTCCCCGAGTTGGAAGCAGTCTATGCAAGAGTCTTATTTGAAACCATCTCAGCAGCACAGCCACAGATGTTTCATAGCAGTTCTCAGTTCTTTTCTCCCCGACGCCCATGTCGGTAGTGAATTCATGTCGAAGCCACCACAAACAGCAGGTTCATTTTGATCTATTACTGAGCGGTTAGTCAGAGATTTCAAACTGAAGGAGATCCTCATTCATGCTGGCTCTGGGACTAAGCCATTATTTTTGTCAATATGGGCCTTGGCAAAGTGCTGTCTTGCATATGTGGGATCAGAACGAGGCACTGACACAGAAGCAGTGTGATGTCTCCTTTGATGGTTAGTCTTACAGCTTTCTGTTGGCGCTGGTTCTGTAACTATATGAGCCTAGGTGTGTCTGTACATGGATGATGAAAGAGAAACACCACTGAAAGAAACAGGAAAATGTTTGGATGAGGTGGTTTGGAACAAACAGCCCACCAAGACAATATGTAGCAAATCCATGCCACGGGAAATGGGCATGGTTTTCTGACCAAGTATCACACTCTTTTTAGCTGGCTTTCTATTGCTTAGCACTGTCTGTCAACTTCAAGATAAATGGCATAAAATGGATAAAGAAATGGGATTGATTTACCTTGTCCCCCTCATTCTCGTTTGTTTTCTTCATCTTTTTCTATCCTTTTTTTTCTGACACACTATTTAAAAAAAAAATCTCATATTTACAATTTTGTTTTTAACTGATGTTGGAATGGACCTGAGCAATTCTTTTGGGCGCATTATGTTACCATTTTCTTTCTTTGCTTTAAAATAAAAGTACACAAAAAGCTTTTACGTAGTTTATTTTGTTTCTTGTTTTTTTGTTGCCCTGCACCTCTCCCCTCCCAGCCGCTGAAAAAAGGGGGTATATTCCACAAATCACCAGGCAAGCACATCTGATGTCCCGTCTGTAAGTCTTCTGAGGCTGATAATCTTCACCCAGAGTGAGGTAACTTAAAACTGAAGCAGGTCTCACTGATAGTACTGACCTTGAAGCGTGTGCCAAACCAAAACTGGACAATGACGTCTTTGTTAAGCTGACACCACACGTACAGCACACTGAGCACTAGGGGATCCATCAGCACCTGCAAAACACACACACACAACTCTGTGTGAGAGACGTGTAAAGGGTGGGAGAAGACTGAATGTAGATAGTGTGTTGGAGTAAAACAAGATTAAATGTAACAAGGTAGGGCCTATGGATAGACAGCGATGGAGATGTTGAAGTACCTTGCTCTATGCGAAACACTATAACAGTCTTTCATTGTTGACATGACACCTTGTAAAATGTTAAAGACACACATACAAAAAAAAAAAGACCCGATGCTCCTGTAATGGATCGACACACAAGCCATGAAATTTGAGCGAGCAATACTTTGTGAACATGAATTTGTTTTTGTTTTGTTTTGCTTCTGGTTTTTTTTTTTTCCTATCCCACCATGCCCCAGGCACCAACCCTTTTAGGGGTGTGGTGTGGGGGCTATTGGTTCCCTCCCTTGTTCGTTTTTTTTTCTTTTCTTTTCATAGCCTTTGTTTATATATTGTAATTGGTATATACCCTTGCAGTTTTTACTATTTCATTTAATAATAATTGATATAGTGTAATAAGTTTACATTGTAACATGCGAATTATGACTTTTGAATTATGACACTTTTGAATGATCTTGACAGCACTAGTTAAAACATTGTATGTTAATGTATTGTTGATATAACATGTGTATTGAATGGAAATATAACCTTCAGTGCAAGGGACAAAAAAAAAAAAAAAAAAAAAAAAAAAAAAGAAGAAAGTGTGCGAGAAAAAAGTTACATGTGGGACAATGGACAGTGAATGTAAGCTCGTTGAGTGGGTGAGTGGGAGATGTGAGCTTGCCAACTCTGGCTGTGGCCTGCTCAGAGGACAGGCCCATAACAACTTCAAACCTCTTGTTGTTGTTCATGATTCACTGTTGATCCAGTGTTTGTTTAGTTTGATCACTCTAGCCCAGCCTACCACATAGGGCCTTTTCAGGGCTGTCAGACCCAAACGGAGAAAAAGAGGCCACATCCTGGCTAAAAAAAAAAAAAAAATTCTGAAAAAAAAAAGACCCACAAATACTTCATGACATGGCAGCTAAACTAATGTAATGACATCCTTACGGCAAATGAAAATTAAGTCATGCTGGCAGCATCAGCTATTCCCCTTGTTTTATAGTCTAACCAAATAATTGAAGTGTTTAACTTTCACATGTTGGCACTAGTAACACACACCCACACATGTAACACACACACACAAGCGCATACGCACACACTCAAACACACACGTATGTGTGTATACGCACGCACACACACAAAAGCGTGCATGCGCACACACACACACACACACACACACACACACACACACACACACACACACACACACACACACACGCACACAGAGTTGAGATTGAAAATACGTAAAAGCAAAATCAAATTCAGCAGCAGAGATGTTGTGGAAGATTGTCAAGGTTAAGACATGAAAACAAGACAGGATGAGAGCAAATGAGCTAGGATTTGATTTAAAAGAATGTCACAGAAAAACAAATTACTAAGAGGCAGAGGGCACTGTTAAGTAATATAGGATCACTGTAGCTATATCAGTATACATTTCATTTCCAGTTTTATAATACTTTATAACAGAAACAAGGAAGTAAAATTCCACTGCAAAAAACTCTGTTTGACAGCCTCTCATGTCAAGACCATTATATAAACAAATTCTTTCAACAAGTACCCTCTACAATTCATTTGCCACTCAGTGACAGCGAGCACACATGAAACAAAAATGTTTTGAGGAAAAAAAAATCCACCCTAGAAACAGAATTCTGCAAATTTAAAAGCAAAGTTTGCCTTTCTCAAATTTATGGTGTATAAAGACATCTCTGTTTTTTGGGTTATTTTTCTAAAGACCCTTGAACACAAACAAACAAAGAAACTGAATGCAGGCAGTTCTTTACTTACCATAAGCTCAGCTGCCAATCCAACAATCTTAACTCTGTCAAGGAACAAGACCATAAGTCAGTAGACACAGGTAGTTATGATAACTGAGACATGCACAGCTAAGTTTTGCTGTTATAGTGTTAATGACTCCAGATTCTACAACAGGCACATGCAAAGCTAAGGTTTACTGTTACTTATATTGTTTATGACACAGATTCTGATTGTCAAGAACATGTGCAGAGTGTTTTCCGATATCTCCAATAAAGCACGTGCTGAGACAGATTGTGGGACTGTAACCACACACACACACACACACACACACAAAAGCCAACCAAAATAAACAAATTCTTCAGTCACTCCGTTTTCAAACAAAAGAAACAAATTATAATTTTCATAAACATCAAACTAGAAAATAGTAAGGTACAGAAAGACTACAATGGGTATGTTCAGATAAGTGGACAATGGAAAAAAAAGGACACATGGTAAGTGAGAGATTCTACAGAACTTGTGTTAAAACTATAGTTTTCACTAGCTGAACAGCATCATTTGCTACTGGATCATGTTTAAAACATGCACCTGTTTGTAGTCTATTCACATTCTGTTGTGACAACTGTCTAAAAAAACAACAACTAGAGCAAATGTTCCTAAAAACAAACAACATTCATCACAAATAATGTAAATCACTAAACACAGTCTGAGCTGTACTGAAAGGCAATATGAAGAAACTGATTCACTAGCGATTCATGTCGATTCCAAGGATACAACCAAGCAGATCCAGTTGAACAGAAGCATGAAGAGATAGTCTGCTGGCCGGCCATCAAACACACCTGCCACACATACATACATGAGATAAGATAATGTTGCTTATAGCCCAGCCGACCGCAGAGGGCCACATCAGGGCTGTCACCACGTTAAAATCAACTCACCAGTCAACATACATACATGTGTACTCATCTAAGAAATACTGCTCTAAAAAAAGAAAGGAAAAAAAGGGGCAAAACTACTGCTAGTACATATGGCACTATCTGACTGTTGTTTTTGTCTCTCCACAGAACAGGAAATAAAAGATGTGCTTGAAAAACCATACCCTGTTAATCAAGCATGTTCATAATTACAATTCTGATCAGTTAGAAACCATACCTTGATAATCAGGCATGGTCATAATTACAATTCTGATTAGTTAGAAACCCTACCTTGATAATCAAGCATGGTCATAATTACAATTCTGATCATTTAGAAATGAAGAAGCTGAGCCAGGTGCCTGGCACAGGCATTTTAAAAAGAAGGAAAAAGAAAAACAAAAAACAAATAAAAGAAAAATGAAGACAAAAGAAGAATCCACCATATGTATCATGTAATGTATGTAGTCTCGACTATCTGTCAACGAATATATACAATGTACATAAACTGTGACACCAATCTGGATAGTACAAATGTATTGTACAGCAGACAGAGTTATAAAAAGGAAAAAAAAAATTGCATGGACAATCAGGCATGTTCAGAAATAATCTGATAGGCCTGACAATTGATGTAATACATACTTGCCCTAGGCAGTCCCTTCAACCGACTGATGCAGTAACTATTTCCTTGCAGAAAATGTTTCCCTAGCTATTATCCATGATAAGTATACCACACACACACACACACACTTGCCTGATATATACATATATGTATGTGAAAGTTCTATGCTAGGCTGATTTAACTATCATAACAATGTAACATAGTACATACAGACAAATTACCTGTTTCCAGGCGAGTGGAATAAGAGTACAGGAAGTACAAATTCATCAGGTAGTGGAAGCCCCGAGGACCAGATATTGGATAATACAAGGCAGCAGTGACTGCACGCCATAACTGAAACACACACAGAGTGACAACTAATGAGAACAATTTACATACATTCATAACAGTAAATTAACATTATATGTCTTTAGTTTACCAACATTGTGAAGAAGATGGGGGGAAGAAGGGAGAGACCAAAGGTAAGCACGGAACTGAAATATTCTGTTGTCCATGAAGATTCTATATATTGGCCATGGGCTGAGTAGATGAGAATTTGAAAACATCATCCTCTAGTTCCCTGGTTGGCTGGACTCTCTGATCTGGGATCGGGAGTCCATTCTGAACTTGACTGTTCTCCAGAAGCAATTGAGTAGGGAGAAGTCACGGAATGTCCACCTCCCACTGAGCTCTTCGGAACACATGTACATGAAAGCAGAGAGTAGAATCTTGGAGTGGAACCTACTACTTCTGTCACCGATTTCTGGGGGAGAGTGTTTTGGATCTCTTGTGCATGAGCTACTTCCTGCTCTGGAATTAGTGTTGTCTGAGGCTGGGAATAATTAAGTGGAGGACATTCTCAATGGAGCAGGTACCCTCTCTCAAGCACAAAGTATCCATGGGTCCAGTCCACACTGCCTGGAGAATCTGCCAACCTGTGGTAGAGGAACTGTGACTGTTATGGACAGGCAGACCGTCTGTTTTGGATGGTGCATCTCTGACCTCCAGCAACTTGCTCTTTGTGAGGCCTGCACATAGTCCTCAATGGCTGACAAGACTCATGGTCTATCCAGGATGTTGATACTGGGAGCCAGGCCTTCCTGATGTAAGCATCAGGATAGTCTGTCAAGACCCATGTGTCTGAAACAAAGAACCACTCTTCCTTGTGGAGAAAAGCAGGGTTTGGAATGACTGACAGGTTTTTCATCAAGGGGCACTGGCCACTGAGAGGAGAGAGGAATGAACTCAAATGAGAGTGAAGTCCAGCTGCCCATGTCCATACCAGCCCAGAGTCCTCGGACAAGCGCTCAGTTCTGGTTAGTGAAACCCAGACAAGGAAGAGAACTCGAAAAGATGGAATTGGAAGGAGAGATCAATAGTTTAGCAGAAACACAACAATGACAGATCGGTCCTGAACCCTCTGATATAGAATACAATGGGGTCAATGGAACTTCGAAATTAAAAAAAAAAGCTTTAAGACGATAGAGAGAAATAGGCAAGACACAGCATATGCAAATGGTACGACCAGTAATGCGTTTGGCCATAGAATGATGAGGAAGAATCTTCTGCTGTTTGTTAGATATGGAAGACAGCAAGCAAGATGTCTTTTTTATTGTGTTAACTTTGGCCAGATGGAGCTGATCAGCTGTTATACATTCTTTAAACACACACACACACACGCACACATATAAATACACACATACACACGCACACCTTGTTAGTGGTTGACCTTGCCTACATCACTGCAGGAAGTCTCAGAGTAGGTCTCATCTGCCTGGCAATAAGTTTCAGCATTACGATCACCAATACATTCAAGAAGATAAAGATTGCCACAGCAGACAAATGAGTAGAGTACACAACATGAGGAGAGTTCAGATGATAAACTTACGATCCTGAAATTGACCGAGGTGCAAACGGCCACAATGTGATACCTGATTTTTACTCCACATCTGTTGGCCATTCTGAGGAACTGGAATTTCCTCCCATCTTGGTGAATGAAAGCATAATGCGAGATAAGTATGCAAGTGTGAACAGATGCTAATGGGTAACCTGGTGCGGGTGTGCATGTTCAGAACGTTTGTGAACGGTTTTTTGAGGCTTTTCTAAGAACAAAATTTTTCTTTGTTCTTTTCAATTTTGATCATTCTTAGTTTTTGTTTGATTTGTTCATATGGACTTTATGAGAACTGTGGATCATAACCATATTGTTCAAATTTCATTTTTGGTAAAATTCAGACATAGCACCAAATAAACAGTGTTTCATGACAGACTAAAACGCAGTATGTTCATGGCTCAGACTAGTTGTAGTGACCTCAGATATTATACAGAGACAAAAAAATCCAGAATAAAAATAGGGAGCGGAAAGAAGCATGAAGAAAAAGAGAGGAAGGGAGACGGGGATTGAAGGGAGGTTTGGAAATCTGCGAGAAACATCTCCTGGAGGTGCAGTTGATGTGCTCTAGAATGCAGATGTTCAATTCTGGGAATGTGTGTGGAGTTATGAGCATGGTGTTATCATCCTGGAGTTTAGGAGCCCAAATCCCAAGTGCTACATTGCTTCCTTTTCCATCATATCTTTAGACTGGAACTTAAATTAGTCTTGTTTTATTTGGAATTTATAAAACATTTGAGATGTCTTCTAATGGAACTTATGTCATAAAAAGTTTTTAAAAAGTTTTAAAGTAGAAAAAAAAGACATTAACTTAATGAACAACAGAAGATGTCAATCATTTTCAGGACAATGATCTGTATTCAGATTGTCAACATGGGTTTAGAAAAAAAAGGTCTTGTGTGACACAGCTTCTTTTATTTTTAACAATGGAAGATTTTACAGAATATACTGAGCAAAAAGCATCATTTGACGTTGTCTACTTGGACTTCAGAAAGGCTTTCGACACTGTACCACATTGTAGGCTTCTGGAGAAGTTGAAGGGTTATGGGATTACAGGAAATGTACTGAATTAGATCCAGGCTTTTTTGTCTGGACGAACACAAAAAGTAAGGATAAATGACGCCACTTCACAAAGATCAGATGTACTAAGTGGTATACCTCAAGGCAGTATCCTAGGACCCATACTTTTCACTATATTCATAAACGATCTTCCAGAATCTGTCCAAAGCAATTGTAAGATTTTTGCTGATGACACGAAACTGTATGGAAATTCTACCAATCATACAAAAATACAAAGGGATGTATATTCATTACAAGAATGGTCTAATGAATGGAACTTACATTTCAACATATCCAAATGTAGTTATGCACTATGGTAAAACAAACCCAAATCATAAATATTATATGAAGGTAAATGGACAAGAAAATGAAATAAATGAGTGTGAGGAAGAAAAAGATCTTGGTGTTATTTTTGACCCACTACTTTCTTTCGATGTACACATCAATAAAATCATCAATAAAGCAAACCAAATGATAGGACTAATAAAGAGAACTTTCACATTCTTGAATAAAGATATACATTATTGAAATTGTACAAAAGTCTGGTACGGCCGCACTTAGAATATGGAAATATCATATGGTATCCCTTACTCAAAAGGCAGTCAAAGGCAGTAGAGAAGGTACAAAGAAGGGCTACAAAGCTACTACGGGAATGCAAAAATATGAATTATGAACAACGGCTAAGATACTTAAACTTACACTCCTTAAAAGGTAGGCGTATCCACAGTGTTTGATCGAAGTCTATAAAATATTTAACGATATGGTGGATATATATACAAAGAGAGGATTTCTTCAAATTATATACTGATAGTGTTACAAGGAAGCCAGATGGGAAAATCTTCATTGAACACTGTCAGACTAATAAACGTAAAATGGTTTTTGGAAAGAGAGTAACACATCTTTGGAATGATCTACCAACTCACATCAAGTTTGCACAATCTACTAACTCATTTAAAAATCTCCTTGATGCGGATCATAAATTCACTAAATTGTTATTTGAATTTGATTAACAAACCAATATGCGCATATGCAACAAACCAATTCAGAATACTAAACAATACATGGATGGGGATTCAAGAAAGGCCGCGAGGCCTAGGCTACGTATATCAGCCTGTCCCCTTACTACTACTACTACTAAGGTAAAAGGTGAATGAGCAATGAAAGATGGGGGCAACTCCATTCTTCCTTAAACTGCTGTGCACTTTAAAAGATGAATGTGCCCACATGGGGACAACCACAAAAACTGGCACAACCTCTCACTAAATCAACCTATTTGTGCAGAGTTATAAATTTGTAGAACTATCTGCTCAATCAAATTACCACCGCAGGAATGCTAAACAATTTTGAAGATAATGTTGCTTATAGCCCCGCCGACCGCAAAGGGCCACATCAGGGCTAACAATTTTGAAAGAACATTATATTGATACTAGATGAACGATAGCTTTAAGACCAGTTTATTGGTAATTGGCCATCACATAAGCCCTCTGGGATTGATTGGGCTATAGGCATCATTATTGCCTACCAACAATGCACTCCAATATAGGCCTAACTCGCGTACAAAAACAAAACAAAACAAAAAAATCATGTCAACCCTGACTATTCTGGCAAAAGGTCGATAAAGCCTTTAAACCAACTCACTGATGTTATATGACATGATAATCTCTCCTGGAAGTGCAAAAGGTGCTGCCGAACTAGGAGGACTTCGCAATTAATTGGAATCAAGTAGAGCAACTCTTGCTCCCGTGTTGTTATCGTGTCGATTTAGTAGCACTATTATTCGGCAGCTTAGCGGTTGATTTTGAGTGAAGTTTCTGAACTTAAGGATGATGCTAGCTTACCATCTTTTGATCTTTTACACATAGGCCTACATACATACGTTATCCCTACAAACTTTATTTTTACCTGAAACCTTTCTATGAAGTGGTGGAAAGTGAGGACCAACCACATAGGATTCAGCAGGCCAATTCTGGCTGCAATCGGCACAATCACAGTCCCTGTGAACCAGTAACGAGTGATGCGAGGAATGCCACGATACCAATCACCAATATCACTTGACGCCATGATGCTGCACTTGTTGTTGCTTTGCTTTCTCGTCCTAGAATAGTCTTTCGACCAAAACTGTTATTTCACGATTTTCTAACGCAACAGCTTTGACCTGACGTGGCTACTCCGCGTTGGTGCTGTGCTTTTGGTTTCCCCAGCGGTGAAGGGTTAAATTTAATCCCTATTAAAAATAGGTGTTAGAGATGAGCGGAAGAATAAGGTAAAGAGGCAAAAGCGTGGAATATATCTAGTCACAAAACAATTCCTGAATGTTTGGCGTACTTTTGAGAAATATTGTTTTCACACTAAAGCATCCAAATTTCATCGTGTATTATATGTCACATGCGGTCTCGGGCGCAGTTTGCGGGGAGGGACAATTTTTACTAGTGTTAGCTTCGCAGAAAATGTGATCGATCAGAAAAAGAATTTTTTGAAACGTAAATTTCTTAGTTTTCCTATCAATGCAAAAGGAAAAAACAGACCGTGAAAAGCTCTTTTTCTTTTATTTATTAATGATCAATGAAATTTTGCACACCATCAGCATCGCAGAACACAATTACGAACATGGTTTCTGTCCATAGATACAGATTAGGCGAAGCTCAAAAACAATTGATCAACTGCAACATAGCCTTGCAATGATGAACACTGCACAGTTGTCTCCATTTCTGACAATTTTGGGCAAGTGTCTGGGTTGCAGCAACGATCTAGATTACGTATTATTGAAAAAAATGAATTCAGAGTGGCTTGTATCATCTGCCAGAGAATGAGTTCTCACTTGAAATCCTTAGCACATCCAAACCTTAGCAGCCAACTCAAAGAAAAACACAAAAGTCTTTTGGTCATACGTCAAGTCAAAAACCAAATGCAGGTCAGGCATAGCAGATCTGAAGAAAGCAGATGGAAGCAAAACGACAACCGACAAAGAAAAGACAAATGTACTGAATGACTTTTTTCACAGCGTCTTCACCCACGAAAAAGTGGATAACCTGCCATCACCTCCAGAGTACAGCATTAAGGAACCACTTCAACAGGTGAACATCACTGAAGTGGATGTAAAAAAGGCACTTCAAAACCTGAAAACAAACAAGGCACCCGGACCTGACGGAATACACCCAATGGTGTTGGCCAAGGCTGCAGACTCACTAGCACGTCCAATAGCACACCTGTTCCATCTCACTTTGGACCATGGGGAAATACCAACTGACTGGAAAGAAGCCACAGTCACCCCTATTTACAAGGGGAAAGGAAGCCGACAACAACCGGGCAACTATCGCCCTGTCAGCCTAACCTGCATCCTGTGCAAAGTAATGGAGACACTTCTGAGGGAACAAATAATGAATCACCTCCAACGCAATGAGCTACTATGTAAGGAGCAACATGGGTTCGTCCAGGGGAAATCATGTGTGACAAATCTACTGGAAGCTCTTGACGACTGGACCAGACTCATCGACTCCGGCAGCAGCATTGATGTTGTGTATATGGACTTCCAAAAAGCCTTCGACACCGTACCGCAACCGTCGTCTGCTGAGCAAAGTCGAAGCCCATGGAATAAAAGGTCGAATACTCAACTGGATAACAGCCTTTCTTGGTGATCGAAAGCAGCGAGTTAGAATCAATGGAACTTTCTCTGAAGAGGCTGCAGTCACAAGCGGCATCCCCCAAGGTAGCGTGTTAGGACCAATCCTGTTTGTCATCTACATTAATGATCTGCCGAAACATGTACAAAACACCGTCAAATTATTTGCAGATGACACAAAGTTATATGCTGCAAGCAGTGACCAAGAATCAACTGCATCACTCCAGCAGGACCTAGATAGCCTTCAGAAATGGTCGGACGATTGGCTTCTGAGATTCCACCCACAGAAATGTAAAGTGATGAAAATTGGCACATGGAAATCAGAAGCAACATACCATATGAAATACACAGATGCTGAAACCGGAACCAGCAGAGAAATACCCCTGGCAGAAAGTGAGGTGGAAGTGGATCTCGGTGTTCATGTGGATAATGACCTCAAATTTAAGCAACACGTTGCCAACGTCACTTCAAGAGCAAACAGCGTAATTGGCGTTATCCGCAGAACCTTCGAGTTCTTGGACTGCAAGCTCTTCATCCAGCTATACAAGACATTAGCAAGGCCTATCCTCGAGTATGGACAAACTGTGTGGCACCCCCGACATAAAACACTCTGCAAAGAATTAGAAGATGTGCAGCGCCGAGCCACAAAGATGATCTCCTCAATCAGAGAACTGCCATATTCAGAAAGACTAGAGCAACTTGGCCTGCCCAGCCTGGAGCACCGACGTCTCAGAGGGATATGATTGATACCTTTAAGTACGTCCATAGAATCTACAAGACCGTAAAACCTAAGCTGGAAACTCCCAAGGACGTAGGTACAAGAGGAAATGTGATGAAACTTTCCATGCACCATACCCACTGCGATACCAGGAAACATTTCTTCAGTGAAAGAGTCGCCAAAACATGGAACAGTCTCCCAGACGAAGTGGTCCTGGCACCTTCAGTAGAAGCGTTTAAGTGTAGGCTGGATGCTTGCTGGAGGAAGAAACCAGACCAGTACAACTCGTCTTGCCAATAAGCCACGCATGCAAAGTTATTAGTATACGAGCCGTATAACCCACACGGATCGATGAACAGGACTTCATGAAGACCTCACACATCGTATAGTTCAAGTTCAAGTTCAAGTTCAAGTTCAAGTTGAAATCCTTAGCACATCCAAACCTTTGAGGCACATCGTGCTTTAACTTTAAAGCAGTTCGAACAATTTGCATTTTTCATTATCAAACACAGTGTACCTGGCATCCTTTTCCCTTCCTCATTTTCCAGTATTGTGCTGGAATGACTCTTCGCTCTCTGGCAAAACTTTCAGAAAATGGTCAGTAATGCCCACCACAATGACATCAGAGGAAGCTGCCACTTCAACAGCCTCGTTCATTGAGTAAACACAATCTCCATGAAAAATCTATCTTAACTATTGAAATGACAGTTCTGACTCTGGTTCTGGCAGAAAATGGATTCTCAATCTCAGTGAAGGTTTTATGACCTTCAGACTTCAGACATATATGTTTCTTTGTTTGTTCTGTGTACTCTGCTTTCTCATTTCTGTGATGCGATTTTGTGTCCCAAGCAGTATTGGAGTTAGGGGCGTGTATTCATTTCATCCAGGGAGCAAAAGTTACCTTTTTTTCCCCCCGTTATTATCTCAAGTCTTCAATTCTATCTCTATACTTGAGACTATTGACATCCATGAAATAAACCACATTGTACCCTCTGAATTTGCAAACTGTATCTCTAAAAATGACGGCAGTTATATGGTTCCATACTGGATTACAGGTTATGCTGCCATTATGGGCAATGAAGTTAAAAGCAATTAGCTGTCAAAAACGTCCCACTCCTTTAAATACAGATCTCAAAACAGAACAAAAGAAAAAAGAAGGAAAGAAAGATACGTCAAAGACCTCTTGTGAGAGGAAATGGCACGCATAATCTGAAAAAGAACATTTTCAAATCTATCCAAAATGAAAGGAATCCTTCCATCTTTTTCTGGATACCATAAGGAAGAAATAGTCCTGTGTATATTTCGCACTGATCACATGCATTTCGCTTGGCGTGGTCTTTTAAAGAATGAGGCTTAGGAGATTCAATGGTGCATACAATGTGTTGCGTGTTTCAAATGTATAATAATCAAACATGACAGGCATATTTTTCCAGTCTTCTATATGGTTGTCTTGATATATGCTTACTTCAGTACCCACAGAATACAACCAAACAAACAATCAAGAACATCAACAACAACAACTTCATTAATGAATTGTGTGCAGGTAGGGGCAGTGAAGTTGTCTTCTCTTGAACTCCATCAATAGAGAAAGTGCAGCCGCTATGCCTCTGGCCCTCCTCTATCCCCCTGGCTTCCTTTTCCCGAGGCTACTTTAGCTATCCAAGACAAGTGGTTCAGTCTTCACTCAGACTACCTCCCCTAACCAACCCCACCATCCTCTCCCACCCAACACCGAACTTTGACTTTTTAAAGATTTATATGAACTAAAAATAGTGCAATGCACAAAAGCCCAGTTCAAGTTAATTAACCAATTAATCAAATTTGAAGCGTGTGTGCTCACCCTCGGAAAGTTAGCTTCTGAACTAGTGAGGGCATTGAAGATCACGTGTACTTGATTGCAGGTCAGTGCATGCAGCCGTTTTTGACGCCAATCTGTTGTAACCTCTGCCCCCCCCCCCCTCCCCCTTTATACCCACTACTAAAAAATATGGCTGCAGTCTGGCATCTCTCTCTCCTCTCTCTCCTCCTCTCTCTCTCTCTCTCTCTCTCTCTCTCTCTCTCTCTCTCTCTCTCTCTCTCTCTCTCTCTCCTCTCTCTCTCTCTCTCTCTCTCTCTCTCTCTCTCTCTTATTTATTTTTCTTTTTTGTACGTGTCCTTTCTTCCCCTTTCTTTTTGTTTTTCCTTTTACTTGTGCACTCAGGACATAAAATGACCACAAACCAGAACTCATGGCCATCGAGAGATGGACTGAGAATTTGCCATTTAAATATCAATAGTGCAGTCAGTAAGATCTCTGATATCTCGACCCTGATATCTAAACCACCAAAAGCCATTGCATGTTTTGGGTCTCTCCGAATCAAGACTAAATACCTACATTAGTGATAAAGATGTAGCAGTCCCAGGTTATAATACCGTTCGAAAAGACCCTACTAAAGACAAAGAGACAGGTCTTCTAGTGTATGTCAGTGAATCTCTCAACTTCAAGAGACTTTCCCACCTAGAACAGCATGACGTAGAAGCAGTGTGGATACAAATCACACTGAACAAATCACGATCCATTTTAATCGGGTTTTGCTATCGGAACCCAGCAGAAAGAGTCAGCTGGACTGATAAATTTGTTACTATGATGGACGCAGTTTCCCTTAGAATGTAAAGAGATTTGTAGCCGGGTGCTAACAGTGTTTCGTTTGGTTACCTTTCGTGGATGAAAATGCTTTGTTCGAGAAGTTATCTTCCCCTTACCTCCCTTGGTGGTATTACCGTAGCAGACTACGTAAAGGGAGATAACTAAAGAGATAGATAATAGAGGGGGCGCTAGGAGAAAGGTTACGAGAAGATGGAGGAATAAACAAGCAACGGCTTTAATCAGCTCGTCAAGTCTTTGCCTCCACTCTTCATGTCTGCAAGTCTCCACCCACAAACACATTCTACATGGTGGCAGCGACCATCTGAGCCTTCGAGTCGAAGTTCGAGATGACGGAGAACGCAGACGACATGCGGGCAGCAAGTTCGATGGCATCATCACGGCCCGTCAGCTTGCCTGCACCCAAGATTTTCAACGGGTCACCGGCGGCATGGCCGGCTTGGCGACAGAGGTTTGAACGATTCCACGTGGGATCAGGCTTAAAGCACAAGACACAAAGAGAACAAGTAAGTGTCTTTCTGTACACTATGGGGGAAGTTGCTGACGACATATTAGCAACTTTAACAATCTCGGAAAATGACGACGATCTCACTTACGACGTCATGCTGAAAGCTTTCAATGACTACTTTGAAACAAGAAAAAACGTCATTGTAGAAAGAGCTAGATTCAACAGGAGAACGCAGGGGATCTCGGAAACAATTGATAGTTTTATATCAGGACCTGTATAAACTGGCTGAAGAATGTTCTTTTGGGACACTGAAGGAAGAGCTAATTCGTGATAGAATAGTAGTTGGAGTTAGAGATGACTCTTTATCCAACGACCTTCAGTCAAAACCCAAACTAACATTAACTGATGCCGTGCAGATTGCTAGGCAGGCAGAGGCAAGGAAAGAAAACCAACCCATTCTACGTGGTGAAACCTCAGCATCAGTAGACAGTGTCAGACATCAAAGAAAAAAGAAATTTGATTACAAAACAAAAGGCCAGAAGAGCGATAGAAGGACACACCAAAGAAACAATGTCACTACTGTGGAAAAGAACCACATAGCAGAAACAGCTGTCCAGCTAGACATGCTGAATGCGCAAATGTGGGAAGAAAGGACACTACAAAGCAGTTTGCCGAAGTGGTCAGCATACTAGAGTGCAAGAAGTCTCAGCAGATTCAGACTCAGACTCTGAAGACTATTATTTAGAACACATTTTCAGTGTTGAAGATGAAGCCTGGACAGCAGACATTGCAGTAGACGGGTGTTTGCACAAATTCAAACTGGACACAGGTGCAGCAGTGTCTGTACTAGCTGAAGGACTGGCACCTCAAAAACAGCTCAAACAGACAATAAAGTTCTTCGTGGCCCAGGGGGAAAGAAATTGACTGTTTTAGGTACCATGACATCACGTCTTCAATACAGAGACAGTCAAATTACAGAAGAGATGTACGTCATCAAAGGGCAGACTACATCACTACTGGGCAGATTAGCATGTGACAAACTGGGGTTAGTTACACGTGTATACCATGTCAGCACCCCACCCCACCATTTGGATCCACAAAAGGAGTTTCCAGCACTGTTCAAGGGCCTAGGTCACTTGAAAATGGCTCCCTACTCCATCACAGTTGATCCAGACGTTCGACCTACCTGCATCTACGCACCACGCAAGGTCCCTCATGCCCTGAAGCCAAAAGTCAAGAAAGAAATTGACCGCATGCTACAGGAAGGGGTCATTTCTCCTGTCAAGGAACCAACTAGCTGGTGCTCTGGGGTAGTTGTCGTGCCAAAGCCAAATGGCTCCGTCCGCATCTGCATCGACTACACCAACCTCAACAAAGCGGTGAAAAGAGAAATTCACCCAATGGCCTCTGTAGATGAAAACCTCGCCAAGCTTGCTGGATCAAAGGTGTTTAGTAAGCTTGATGCCCGCAGCGGGTTTTGGCAAATGGAACTTCTGAAGAATCCAAAACACTCACTACGTTCGTCACTAATGAAGGACGCTTTGCCTTCAACAGCTCCCCATGGGCATCAGTTCTGCCAGTGAGGTATTTCAAAGAGCAATGTCAGATATTCTCGCAGGCCTGGAAGGAGTCATCTGTCACATGGACGATGTGTTGGTTCATGCTGCTGACCAGGCAACACATGATCAGATATTGAGATCAGTGCTTCAACGACTGCAAGAAGCTGGCCTGACATTGAACGAGAAATGTGAATTCTCCAAGTCATCAGTTCGCTTCCTTGGTCACATCATCGACGGTGATGGCATTCACGCAGACCCAGAGAAAGTGAAGGCCATACACGAGTTCCCACAACCGAAGAATGTCACTGAACTTCAGAGACTGATGGGAATGCTGAATCAACTTGCCAAATTTACGCCTGAACTGCCAGCATCACTGCTCCTCTTCGTACGCTGCTACGAAAAGATACTCAGTGGACCTGGGGCCCGACACAAGAAATGGCATTCCAAGAGATAAGAAAACTCCTTAGCTCTCCGCCAGTTCTTGCGCACTACTCAACTCAGCGCGAAACAATCATCGCAGCTGACGCATCAAACTCAGGCATTGGCGCAGTCATGTTCCAGAAGCAAGAAGACGGCACCCGCAGACCCATTTGCTACATTTCCAGATCCCTCTCAGAAACTGAGCAGAGATATGCTACCATCGAAAAGGAAGCACTGGCAGCAACATGGGCCTGTGAAAGACTACAGGACTACATCCTAGGTCTTCATGTGACACTAGAGACAGATCACAAACCTCTAGTGCCCCTCCTCAACTCCAAAGAACTTCACAAGATGCCACCTCGCATCCTACGTTTCCGCATGAGGCTTATGCGGTACGATGTGAAAGTCGTGCATGTGTCGGGAAAGCAACAAATCACAGCAGATGCACTTTCCCGTGCACCCGTATCGGAACCAAATGAAGATGACATCAGCTTCATTTCTCATGTGTCAAACTTCACAGACCAGTGTACAGAATCACAACCCTGTATCTAGCAAAAAACTGCAAGAAATATCAGCAGCACAGAAAGCTGATGAAGAACTGTCTCAAATTCGCAACTACTGTGAGAGTGGATGGCCAGCTTACATGCCAAAAACCAACTACTGAAACCCTACTGGCAGAATAAGCAACACTTCACACTTGTAGATGATTTGCTTCTCTACGACTCTCGCATTGTGATGCCCAGAAATCTGAGACTAGAAACACTGAAAAACTCCACCGCGGACACCTAGGCATCACCAAGACACGAGCACTTGCTACCTCATCAGTTTGGGGCCTTCTCTTTCCAGTCAGATAGAAGAGATGGTGAACAAATGCAGCACATGTGCCATTCACCGCCCAGAAAGAAAAGAACCTCTTCTACCATCATCTTTCCCAGACCGTCCATGGTCCAGACTGGGAATGGATTTGTTCGAACTGAAAGGAAAAACCTACCTGATAGTGGTGGACTATTTTTCACGTTGGGCAGAATTCCGACATCTGGAGAAGCTTACCAGCTCCTACACCATCAGAAAGCTGAAAAGCATTCTCGCCGTTCATGGGATACCTGACATCATAGTATCTGACAATGGACCTCAGTTTGCGTCGCAAGAATTCCAGCAGTTTGCAGAAGAGTATGGTTTCATTCACACAACAAGCTCTCCAAGATACAGCCAGAGCAACGGTGCAGCAGAACGAGCTGTACAGACCATCAAAAACATGCTGAAGAAAACCAAAGATCCCTACCTTGCACTTCTCCAATACAGGGCATCTCCGCTCCAAAATGGGTATTCACCTGCTGAACTCCTGATGGGAAGAAAACTGCAGACAAACCTTCCCACACTCCCTTCCTCCCTCACCCCCAAAACACCAACATCCCAAACGTGAAAGCCAGAGAAACAATGCAAAAGGAGAAACAAAAACGGAACTACGACAAACGTCACAACACCAAACAGGCGACTCCACTAGCATCCTCCCAGAAGGTGTACATTAGAGATCTGAACAGATTTGGAACTGTTTCAACCCCACACCATAACCCCAGATCATATGTGATCAACACCGCTCAAGGGAACGTACGTCGCAATCAACGTCACCTGATTCCAGTGGTTTCACCTCCACCAACAGCAGAAGTGACGCGAGAACCGCCACCATCACCACAACCTCGACAGATAGTGAACGGTCCAACATCATCGAAGACGGACACTCCAGCAAAGAAATCTCCTCTCAAGAGGCAGAAGCCTACACCAGTCTCATCACCTGTTGCTTTTCACACAAAAAGTGGCAGGGCTGTCAAAAAGCCAGAAAAACTGAATTTGTAGAAGGATCAATCAAATCTTCACCTTCACGGTGTCAACAAACTACAACACCAAAAGCAGCTGTGTTTACATAAAAAGGATAATATGTAAATTTTCTTTTTTTACAAGCTCTGTGTAGCTAAGCTTTATTCTACAATGCTAAGCTCAGTGTAGTTGAGAGCTTATGCAATTCATGGCCTTTTTAAGTTTCATGCTTAGCTCAGTGTAGTTGGAGCTATGCTTTAGTTCAGTGCAGTTGCACATAGTTAAGGCTCAGTGTAGTTGAGAGCCAGTTTCATTTAGTTAATTTAGGTGGAATTCCCTTCATTCTGTGGAAGGAACACCAGTTTTGAAATCAACCTTCTGTTTGGAGAACAATATCAGAATGAAGCTGCCTTTATAAAGAGTTGTTTTGAGTTGTTTTGCATGCAATGGTTTTTTTTTATTATCTAATGCTACTATTTGCCTATGCACATTGAATTTAATGCTTCTAAGTCTTTTATGAAGGGCATGGGAGAAAGAAATAATAGAACAAGGGTTTTGTTTTTATTGTTTAGTTAAAAACAAATGTGTTAATATGAGGAGAATTTATTTTAAATTTTAAACTTGTTAAGTTGCACATAAAAAGACTAGTTTGTTTTGTGAATTTAAAAATGGGGAGCAGAAGATGTGAACTTTTGACAAGATTTATGATGAGAAAAACAAATTGTTAATATTAATACAATTTATATACCATAGATGAAAGAATTGTCCACCCACTCAAAAAGGGGGAGTTGTGGTATTACCGTAGCAGACTACGTAAAGGGAGATAACTAAAGAGATAGATAATAGAGGGGGCGCTAGGAGAAAGGTTACGAGAAGATGGAGGAATAAACAAGCAACGGCTTTAATCAGCTCGTCAAGTCTTTGCCTCCACTCTTCATGTCTGCAAGTCTCCCACCCACAAACACATTCTACACCTTGGTCGAATCTCCTTTTTTTTATTGTGTAAATTCTTTAAATCATGAATACCTCAGAACCTACATAGTTGTATGTACATCGCTAAAGTGACAAAAATTAATGTATTTGATTCATTACAACCGTACTGGGCTGAGAAGCCCATATTTTCTCTAAACTGGTATTTCGCACGAGCAATCTTGGCGCCATTTTCAATTGTCTGTCGAATGAACATTGAATAATTCTTGATTTTACAAAAAAGTAAGAGGAAAACTGAAGAATCTGAATATGCATGTTAAAAGTAAAGTCCATAAGCTTTCATTTCGTATATCGCATGCCTATGATCTTTTCTGTACAAGCTTGCGACTATACGAAATGACTGACAGCGCCGCCCCTTTTAGCGAGTCGCCTTCTTGTTTACTGTCGGAGTTTTGATCCAAATTATCATTCTACGAAATTCGGACTTCCCGATCGAAATCTTGCTAATGACTCCATTTTGTTATGAATACAACTGAAAATGTGTAGAATTTATTATTTAACAGACCGTTTCAACAGAGTATTTTCAGTTGAAAATTGTGTCAGAAGTGGGTGCCGACGGCCCAGCGAGGTGAAAAGTCAGCTGTGTTTTCTATCAAACTTTAAACGCAAAGTTCTCCACTTAGACACTGTCTCGGAAAATGAAGTTTATATGTATGAAAAGAGCGAGATGCCAGCTTTTTATTCATTACAAAATTATTTCACGCTGTTTAGTAATTTTTCATCGAAATAAAGGAAAATATGACGTAAGCTTGTTAAAAGTGGCTTCACTCTGGGACATTAATCAGCAATGATTTAGTACAGGAACAAAATTGACAAATGTGACTTAGGCCTACTGCATTTTATTCCTTGTGTTCTGAGGTTTTCATCGATAGTAAATATGTGTTAATAGTTTGAACGGACAGCGAGCCAGACAACACTGAAGCTGCCATAGAAAACACAAAATTCTGTTGGTTCCGGCCTCGCGAGGCCCGGTTCGTGGCTGGCACCGTATCGCTGGCTTTGCGGTCCGGTAGGGCCTACATGCTTATAAAAGTAGAGCGGTGTGTGAAATGAGGTCACACTGCGAGTGTGGCATAGCAGTCAACACCAGGGGAGAGGTGGCAGCTCTCCTTTGAAGGATGCTGACGTGAGAGGTCAGCGTCATTGGGCGGCACAGACAACCTTCCAGCCATGTGGGTGACGACGGGTCTAGCCTGTGTCGCCGGGGGACGGCTCCTGGAGGTGTGGGGCGATTGACGAAGGAGCGCTGCCTGACTGCGACTACCGTGGCCTGGAATACCGTGCTGTTTTGTGGGGAGGCAGACATGGGGGCACTCCTTACGGGGTTGGGCTGAAAAATTGCCCTCCTCGGCCGCAGTCAGCGAGTGCCCGCCAAGTTTTAGGGACTCATGCAGCGCTCCAGCGACTTTCGTCCTGCTCCCTCCTTGAGGCGGCCTCACGCGGCACAGGACCATCGCCACCCGAGCATGAAGAAGGCCGCCCGGTGGTCCTGAAGACAGCCTGATGTTTGGGGGACAGCAGGCAACATACACCGACGCCTACCGTCGGTCGACCAAGATCCTGAAACTGAACCAACGTTCAAGACCAACTCCACCAACTTGAACCAATTTTCAAGAAGATAATGACCAGAATTGAGCCAATGTTCAAGAGGAACGCGAGCTCTGCGAGACAAATGCGACGACCCTCACTGAAACTACCCACCACTGCCAGGCGACAACAGTTGCCACAAATATGCAGACCTTTGTCTGCATGAACCTTGTCCTTAAGGGCCTCAGGCCAATAGGACGTTAATCTCACCATCAAAGCAAAGAGAATGAGGAGGGGTGTTCCCCTAGAGTTCCATGATGTGAGCGACTGGCGTGAGAGGCAGAGAGCGCGCTCAGTGCGCTGAGTGCGTTCCTGGTTTGAGCTCCTTGCCATGGGAGAGAAATAAAGAAGAGAGAAACTTCACTTCGTCCACTGTGTCTTCTTGACCGCTGCTGTCCCTTGGTTCCTGCACATATCACCATCTGCCTGTCTTCACCTGCACACCCCTTACCCCTCCACACCATCACAGATTGTTTTAACTCGGTGACTTCAATGTAATCTTTTGAAATCAAACAGCCAATGGAGCCAAACGATAAGTGTGTTGAATTTACATCAGATTATCAAAACACCCACCAAGTAACACCAACTTCAAAGACAATCATTGACCATATCTATGTCTCAAATGAAAATAACATACTAGAAGCTTGTGTACGAGTCTTCTCTTCTAGTGATCATTACCCAGTGTGTGTTACATGGTATAAACATGGAGTGAAAATCCCAAAACCAGGCCACAAAACCATAACCTTCGTTGCTTCTCAAAATTTAATGAACAAAACTTTTTGCTTGATTTAATGAACTCAGAACTTAATACAGTAATACAATATTGCTGATCAGATCAGCGATTGACTTTTGGATCGAAATTTTTACAGAAGTCTATAACAGACATGCTCCGTTAAAAACAATCAGAGTAAAGCATATTCCCAACCACCGTGGTACACGAAAGAAATACAGGAGGCATGCTACCTTAGAGACCTTTTGAAAGAACATGGCTATGAAGAAGAATCAAGATCACTAAGAAATGCAATAAACTCTCAGAAGCGCAGGGAAAAAGCTAAATACTATCGCGAGTTATTAACTCCAAACAAATCCAAAACTGTTGGCAAGCAATAAACCAGCTTAACAACAACAGTTCTTCTTCAAAATACAACTGTATATCAAAGGTATTTTGCTGAACAACTTAACACTCACTTCTCTACCATCCAGATACAGTTGTTACTACTGATCATTCAAGCTCTAATGAACTTAAAGAACTCCATCAATTTTGTCACGACAAAAAAATCACGCTGAACTACACATTCCACTCATAACTGTGCACGAGGTGTATCAGTACCTACTTCATCTCAAACAGTCAGGAACACGTGGACTAGATGGCATAGATCGCAAAATTCTGAAACTCTCGGCTCCAGTTATAACTGACACGTTAATGTATATCTTTAATCTGTGCATAGATAAAAGTTATTTTCCTAATGCGTTCAAAAAAGCAAAAGTTATACCCATTCATAAATCTGATGATAATACTGATCCTTCAAACTACAGACCAATATCAATCTTATCTATCCTTTCCAAACCTCTAGAAAAGCATTTAAATAAACACATCCTTCATCACTTCAACAAGTACGATTTGCTCCATCCCGACAGTCCTGGTTTCAGACAGAAACATTCCTGCCATTCTGCATTAATCAATCTTGTAGATGTGTGGCTTAATAATATTAATAACAACAGATATTGTGGTGTCTTATTCGTTGATTTTAAAAAGCATTCGATGTCATTGACCACAACTCCCTTATTCGAAAACTGAGATATACGGTCTTTCAAAATCCGCCCTATATCCTTCTAAAATCATACATCACAAAACGACAACAATGTGTCTTATCGGGGACGGCTGTCTCTTCTATAACAACTCTTAAGTATGGCGTTCCCACAAGGCTCCATTTTAGGCCCGCTACTCTTCTCAATCTACATTAATGACCTACCCCTACATGTGAGATCTACATGCGACCTCTTTGCAGATGACACCACAATTCACACCAGCCATAATGATCCTTCCAGTCTTTCAAAACATTTGCAAGAGAGTACCAACGACCTTGTAAAATGACCGAACTAATTCACCCTCAAAAAACAAAACTCATGTACATTACAACTAGGCAAAAAAGACAAAAGCCACCAATGATTTCCCTCCTATACACCTCAATAATGTACTTGTGGAACAAGTCACTCATCATAAAAGTATTAGGACTAATAATTGACAATAGTCTCAGCTGGAATCCCCACATAACGTTACTATGCAAAAAGCTCTCCCAGAAAGTCTATCAGCTCACCAAAATCAAACACTTTCTTGACCTACATTCACGAAAACTTTTTTCCATGCTCATATTCCAGTCTCATGTTGATTAAGCATCGACTATATGGGATTCTGCAAGTGCAAACACACTAAAACCAATGTTCAGCCTACATAAACGAGCGCTCAAACTAATCCTTCTGAAGAAAACTAGCCTCGAAAGCTTTGATTATAAACATCTTCACATACTTCCATTCAGCCAGAGACTCAAATACAACAAAGGGCTAATGATGCACAAGATTCTGACCGGAATGCTCCAACAACTTTAATGAGACGATTCTCAAAAATCTCGTCGAGAAACTCCCACAAACTCCATATCCCAGTCCCCAGAATTGACCTATTTAAATCAAGTCTAACGTACTCGGGAACCTCTTTGTGGAACTCCCTTCCAGAATACATCAAACAAATCCATTGTACCACAACTTTCAAAAATACCTACCTTACCCATCTTCTGCGGTAAAAAATAAATAATTAAAAAAAAACAAAACAAAAAAAACCCATAAGTAATACCAAGTAACTCAAAAGCATAAATCATCCCATTTTCATGTACTTAACCAATTTGACTTTTCTAATTTTTTTTCTCTTCTTTTTGTCATGTATCAAGTATTTTGAGAGAGAGAGAGGGACATATAATATATATAAATATAATATAATATATATATATATATATATATATATATATAAATATAAATATATAATCACCAGTGTGTGTGTATGTATGTAGTATGTTTGTATGTATGTATGTATGTATGTGTGTGTATGTGTGTATATATATGTACGTGTGCGCATGTATGTGTATGTGTATGTGTAATGTGTGTGCGTGTATGTATGTAAATATATATAATAATATATATATAAAATATATATATATATATAATAAACATCCAAACCAAGAAGACAACAACAATCACGTAAAATATTTCCCAATATTTCGACCACTTTCGGTCTTCCTCAAGGGACTTTAAATAATAGAATGCATGTAGCAGCCTCCGTTCACACTCAAAACAGTTTCACCACAGTTCCAAAGGTTAGAGAAAGGACAACGGGGAAGGGTAGTAAGCTAACGGGGAACACGAGAAAAAGAGGAAAGGAGGGGAGGAGACAAG
>CM031612.1:68488501-68517939 GCA_018398815.1 Conus ventricosus | reverse complement strand
CGTTGTACCAACACTTCGCCATGCGCTCGCTCAGCTGTGCTGTCAGTGCCACAAGTCGTTTACCCTGCTCTTCGTGTGTGTGTGTGTCTGCCCGCCTCTCTGTCTGTCTGTCTCTCTCTGTCTCTCTCTTCTCTGTCTGTCTGTCTGTCTGTCTCTCTCTGTTGCGCGCGCGTGTATGAGCCCAAAAACGTGGTGGAGTAGCAAGTGAGTCAGAATCGGTGTTTATACGTTCTCTCCCCACCTTACATTTCACGTCACGCCAGGTCAAGCGGAACCTTAATAGTTTTGTTTTTCCTGCCGTGACTCCATAGTGCACAGGTACTTGTGGACTGCAGATCTGCTGTCAGGCACTTGCAACGTCCCCTGCACGTCTTTCTGCAGACAGTGGGTCATTCTTGACCAGCCATCCCCACCTGCGGCAGAGTAATGTAGCCAGAGTCCCATCTATTGTACTCTCCTTGCTTCCAGCTTCCTCTCTAAGGACTAGGCAGAACAGGATCCCCAGGCCAGCCAGGATGTACTGACGACGTGCATCTGCTGTTGGGGGATGTTTTCCGCCTGTCTTCCTCTGGTGAACAGGTGGCGCCTTACTTCACCCACCCGGTGAAGCTAACTGGTCTTGTCATTCCGGGGAGTTTCAACTCTTTCCAGGAAATTTGAAATGTCAGTGATGATGCAAGATTCGCTTTTCTACGTTCATTTGGCGGTGCATTATCACTAGCATTTCACATTTGTTTAGATTTCCGCTTGCAGTCGCCTCACTTTGCGACTAGATCTTTCCAGGATTTTCACCAGGTTTTCTGGAAAGGTTGGATGCGTGGTTGCTTCATCATCAAGATGGCCCTCTCTCATGCAGTCTGCCACATGCAGCATAATGTGTGTTCACCCTTTCTTCCGTGCATGGGTTCATCATCAAGATGGCCGTCTCTCATACAGTCTGCCACATGCAGCATAATGTGTGTTCACCCTTTCTTCCGTGCATGGGTTCACAGTGGCTGGGCTGTCAGCAGGCCGTTCCGTTTTCTTCTGAATCCTGTTTTCATTTTCTCTCTCTCTCTCTCTCTCTCTCTTCTCTCTCTCTCTCTCTCTCTCTCTCTCTCTCTCTGTCTGTCTGTCTGTCTGTCTGTCTGTATACACGTGCGCGTAGTGTTTGAGTTTTCGTAATGCTTGCGTGTGAAAAAATGTAATTAACAGCAAAAAGCCTTTATTTTGTTCTCATTTAGGTAATGTGAAAATATTGTTTCTGTCCCTTAATTACCTCACCTGCGACCAGCCTCCCATGGCTACTGCTATTGAACACATACCTTCAATTTTCCACACCAGGAACCAGTGCCTGTCCTGCTTCTCCGGTTTCCCAGAATCTGACGGAAGGACGAGGAATATTCTGTCTGCACACCGTCTCACCTGTTACGCAACGAACACCTGCAGGACGGAGCGTCCCTGCCATCTCTTCATTCCTGCGCACTCATCCTTCCGACCCACATTAAATCCACAGAAACCAGGTCTGAACAGGAAGTGTCATGGCTGCGGAACTGAGACAGTCAAAACAGACCGACTTCTGGTTTCCAAGTGAGGTGACAGGAGGCGGACATTGAAACAACTTTTTAAAGAGAAATTATAATTAACCCCCCGGACGAAAGGGGACAAAGAAAGTATAAGACAAAGCACGACGCGTTTCGACCTCTTTGGTTTTCTACAGGCAAGATACACAACACTCTGGACAATGAAAATGAAGAACGAACAATGAAAAATAGCATACAACGAGCACATGTGCACACATGAAACTGAGGACGTGAAGATCAACTTTTGCCATAATTACGTCAGTTAGTGACGTTCAGGTTTAATGTTCCACATCAATCAAAGCCGATAATTATGTCAGTTAGTGACGTTCAGGTTTAATGTTCCACATCAATCAAAGCCGATAATTATGTCAGTTAGTGACGTTCAGGTTTAATGTTCCACATCAATCAAAGCCGATAATTATGGCAGACGGGAGATAATTGTCCCAGACTATGGAGGGATGAGGATTTTTTTTTAACCCTGCACCGAAACCGCCACGAAGACAACACGTTAATAAGGAGTACGGCAATGTTTAATTCAGGCGACAGCAGGATTTGAACTCGAAGCATCTGGCTACAAATTTGCTGCTCTACCACTAAACCCTGACAGAAGTCCTGATGGTGTGGAAAATGTACTTCGGGAGTTTTTTTTTCCTCTTCAGGGGTCAAACATGGAAGAAAGGGAGGAATGACTAAAAATACACTGATGTCACGTGATCTACCAGAAGGCGCCATTGGTAAGCTCTGTCTCTGCCCTGTTCTCCAGGGAACTGGTGGGATCTACTAAACATCACCATCTTCTGGCTGTCATCGTGTTAGTTCAAAATATAGCTTCACTCCCAGAAGCAGGCTAACTCAGATTATAGTGCACTGGCGACACTGTCTTTCCAGGGTAAACAACACCTCAGTGGGACTGGTGCGTTATTTGTATTTGTACAGATTTCATGGAGTGGTCCTGACTTTTCTTGTTGTTGGAGGCATGTAAGATACACAGTATGAATCTTCGACTTCTGCTGATGGCTGTCAAGAGCCAGCAAAACATCAGAATGGCTCGTGTCGTGAACAATTGCCACAGGACAAGCTAGAACTGTTTGAAAACCTTCTCTCCTGTATCTGTCCACGTAGTGGCAAAGTTTTAGTTTCAGCAAAAACCAAAACTTAAAATAGAAATCACCATACCGCCGAACGAAAGAGACCAACAAACTACAAGACAGAACACGACGCGTTTCGACCTGTTTGGTCATCTTCAGGCAAGACAAACAACAGTGAGGACAATGAAAACGAAGAATGAACAATCACGTATCTCCTCAAACTGGGCAGCAAAATGGATGTGGAATGAAGTTCCAGAGTCTTCTTCCACGAAGATGAAAAGGGATCCAAGTCCATATCGCTCTGAAATAGGGTCCAAGGCGACACAGCTTGGACAGTTCAAGACGTGAGAGAGCGACCAAAGCAAGCACATACCCATCCATGGAAGATTCGAGCTAAGGATGACGATTCAGATGGAACCCACAGAATAAGATATCTGTGGCACCAACGCTTACACACACAGTGCACAATATATGTTCAGGCGAAGAAACATACAACATACACGATATATAGGAACCATTCAAATGAAACAGATACACACAGACACACAGTGCACCAAATAAGTTCAAGCGAACACACACACACACACACACAACGTGGTGGCAGCCCTGATATGGCCCTTTGCGGTCGGCTGGGCTATCAGCAACATGATCTTACCTTACCTAACGCTCGCAACATATAGGACCCACACAAAGCTGAACATGACACATATTTATAAAACGTCTATGCCACCGTCTCAGCAAGTCCATTCCTTGAGTATTTTGCATATTCTCAGTGCTGGTGACGCTTGAGACCAATCCGACATGGACGAGACCAAGCATCGCCACAGGAAAACGTGCGGCCTTTGCAACAACACAGAGGGCAAGGAGGCGAGGAAGAGAGACAGCAGGAAGAGAGACAGGAAAGGCAGAGACAGCGAGGGAAGAGACAGCCATCATCCCTGGAAAGACAGGAAAGGAAGAGACAGCCAAAGCAGCAGCCGGAAGAGAGAGAGCCGCGGGAAGCTCAGCCGTGAGAGAGACAGGCCCGGGAGAGACTGTGAGGGAAGGGACAGCCAAGACAGGCATGGGAGAGACAGCCAAGACAGCCGTGAGAGAGACAGTCTGGGGAGAGACAGGAAAGGAAGAGACGGCCGAGACGTCGACGAGAAAGACAGCCCCGGGAGAGACAGGAAAGGAAGAGACAGCCAGGACAGCCAGGAGAGAGACAGCAAAGGAAGAGACAGCCAAGCTGCCCAAGAGATAGACAGGCAGGAAGGAGACAGCCTTGTGGCAGACAGCCATGGCGGAGACAGTCACAGCCAGAGAGTCCCGAGCTCCGGCAGGGGAAACAACCAGGGAGAGAAGAAACCCTTCAAAACACGAGCCACGGTCCTCGCCGAAATTGTGGCCTGCAACCGTGGGTTGTAAGTACAGTTGTTAAGTGTGTGTGTGTGTGTGTGTGTGTGTGTGTGTGTGTGTGTTGTGTGTGTTGTGTGTGTGTGTGTGTGTGTGTGTGTGTGTGTGAGTGAGACTTTTTTATGAGTTCGTTTGTTTGTTTGTTTGTTTGTATTCTATAAATAAGAATCTTCTGTTGAGTGCATTAAAAGCTGCACACGCGGATTCATGCGTGCGCTTGTGTGTGCACGTACAATGTGTGTGTGTGTGTGTGTGTGTGTGTGTGTGTGTGTGTGTGTGTGTGTGTGTGTGTACAGGCATGCGAACGCGAGTAAATGCGTGCGCACGCTCGCGCACCTGCATGGGTGTGTGTGGGTATATGTGTGCATGCGTTCACACGCATGCGTGTCAAAGAAACACAATGTCAGGTGTCGATGTGCAATTTATAACCCACGGTGTACGTGTCCTCGCAAGTTGCTGTTCTTTCTTCTTTTCTTTCTTTCTTTCTTTCTTCCTCTTTTTTTAAAAATTTTCTTTCCCCCCCCCTTTTTTTTTTAAAACTCGTGTATGTAACAAATTTATATGTCAACGTAAGTACACTATTTCAGTTCTCTCTCTCTCTCTCTCTCTCTCTCTCTCTCTCTGATGCTTTTACATGATCTGCAAGGGACCTATGATATAACCATTTCTTTAATTTGATTCACAACAATCATTTCAGTTGTTTAATGAAAAGTTATTACTCATCCCCCCTTTTTATGTACATATTTACCAGAACTCTGGATTAAAAAAAAAAATTCGGTCAATCTGGGAGCTCATTATCTACACACAGGGAAACTCCATAAAGGGAAACAACTTTGTTGTACTGTACGCTTTAGTGGACGATTGCTTCCCTTCAACAAGACGCTGGTTTTATGTAAAATGACGTTGGGAAGCAGCTATGGATCTGTCTGTGTTGTAGTTCGTCTGCACTCTCCACATACCTGTCTGTGTGTCTGGCTGTCTCTGTGGGCTGCTACTCTGTTTCTTCACCAATATTTTGCCTATCAATAGACTGCAGGTAAAGAATGTGACAGTACAGATCAGTTCAGCGACATTCGATGACGTCACAGATCAATGAACGTGACATCCTGTGATGGTAAACTTAAGCGGCAGTGATATTTAATGATAGTACGGATCAGTGGCTGTAACATTCTATTACAGTACAAATCAATGACGGTGACAGTCTATCACAATACAGTTCAGTGACAGTGGCATTCGATAACTACGAATCAATGACGATGACATTCGATGACAGTCACCGACCAACGCCTTTATCGATCTATAGTGTCATCGAATGTCACTGAACTGGATCCGTAGTGTCATCGAATTTGACTGTCATAAGTTTGTACTGTGACCAAATTGTCACCGTCGCTAATGTGTACTAGAGAACAGCATTTTACCAATCCTGACTCACTTGCTTCACCACCGAGTTTTTGGGCAAAAGTGGCCTAAAGCCGCCTTTTCCTGTGGCGGAAGAGAGAGAGAGAATCACCGGCAGACAGGCAGAGAAGAGAGAGACAGAGAGAGAGACAGACAGACAGACAGAGAGGCGGGCAGACAGACACACACACACACACACACTCTTTCTCTCTCTCAATTAAATGACATAAAATCCGCACACTTTTTCTGACAAATTTCCCCCTACAAACTTTGTACACGGGGCTAAAATTTGATCACTTAATTTACGGCTCGGGAGTTTGGCACCACTTCCCTTTTAAAAAACAAAGCCACTCGGTCGGGGTTGAAAGGGGTTCATAAAAAAATTCGTGATTGCCACGTGACAAACCAGATCAGCGTCACGACCACTGGGCCCCCATTTGCTTGGATTGCCTCTGTGCCCCACTGGTTTTACTTGTGTTTTTTTAAAATGGCAAAAAACGTTACTGGAAAGGTTTTTATTCGAGTCCTAATTTATTTAACTGCTGTTGTAAAACCCGGAAAGGATTTTTTTTTAAAAAACAAAAAAAGTGAACTAACTGCTTTGGAAAGAACGGCTATCTTAAAGTTTTTTGGTTCAAGAAAGAAACAAGTTAGCAGTTTTAATACGTTTTTATATTGTTGGGATAAGTTTTATTTTTAACATAAGATCCCCACACTTATTCTGCTAATTTCTAACCAAAAAAAACTATGTTAACAGATAGGCGACACGAGGCCGAAACCCTCCTTTTAAATTTACGGCTAGCGAGAGCGTACCTCCGTCACCAGCGCACGGCAAGCGACCAAAAAAATCAAAACGAGAGACTGGGATTGCCGGGTAGGGGGGGGGGGTGAGGGGGCTATTTATTTCGGGTTTGACACGGCTGGGTGTCTCAGCAAATTTCTGAGTGTTAGTGTCACCCCCATTTTTGTGACCGCTGGGCAGCAAGCCCGGGGTTTTGTATTTTTCTCATTTTTGTATTAGACTTGTTTGATTGTTAACTACGTTTCATTTTCATGTGGCAAGCTGATTGTGTTTTTAAAGATGTTATCTTTTTCTATTTTTCTAATTCTAACTTTTTTATCTCCCTTCAATGTCCCTTATGAACTAAGGGCGATTTCGAAAGTTCTGGCAAAACAGATGGTTAGGCAACCTTAGTACATCTAAAGTATGGAAGGAGTAGTGTTGGCCACCTATTTTCATAAAAATGCTTTAAATATACAATCCCGGGATGTCTACTACGGGCGATTAGAGTGCCAAAAAAGTTGGGTACAGAAATTACGCTGTAACTCGAGGAGGGAAAAAAACTTAGGCCAAACAACCCTAGGATCGCTTGCCGCCAATGACGCGCACCTCAAAGCTCGGGGGAAAAATAGGTCAAAACCCCATGTGATCGCTTGCTACAAAGCGGGGCAGCACCTCAAAGTTTTCGGCAAACTACCCAAACGACCCTATGTGATCATTGGGGGTTTGATTGAGGTTGCGCGCGGGCACAGCCGGTAGTTCTACTTCTTGTTTGTTTTTTGGTTTTTTGTGTTTTTTGGCCTACCCCCGCACGCACGTCCCCCCACCCCACCCCGGGACTGTTTATTGGGGTTTTTTGTTTTTTTTGTGTTTGTTGTTTGTTTTGTCCTACCCCAGCATGCCCCCCTCCACCCCACCCCCCACCCGCCCCCCCCCCCACCCCGCATGCACAATCAAGTTCCTTCAAATTTTTTTAATTTAAGTTACCCCAAAGTAATTCTTATTTAAGTTGTCTTTAAGTCATCCTTAAGTTTACCCAAGTTTTACTTAATTACTTAATTTTTTAATTAAGTTACTTAAATTTCTTAATAATTCTTGTTTAAGTTTTAATTAATTTTGATCATTTTTAAATAAGTTTTTGATTAAGTCTCCTTTAAGTACAACCAAGTTTGTTTTTTAATTTAAATTTTAAAATTACAAAAAATACATCTAGTTTTTTTCTTAAATAGCGATGCCAATATATAAAACACACGCCCAAAAAACCGGGCATCGTAGGGTGTCTTGCTCAGCGTTCCTGCATAGATCTTAAGAAGTTTTTCATCCTAAGCAAAAGCTTTATTACAATTCTGGGCTATGGAAAAGTCTTTTTTAAGACCCCAGGGCTTTATTTTTTGACTTTCTTTTTTTAAATACGCCCTGATTAATTTTTTTTAAAAAAAAATTTAAAAATTTAATTTTTAAAATTTATTCCCTTATAAATGGATCAAAATGAGCTTTGATTGGCGGGTTTTTTCGGCTGGTGTCTTTTCTGCATTTGTGTTCAGTTTTTTTTTATTGCTTTGTTTTCGCCAGCGTTGTTTTTTATTTTTTATAAACCCTAAAAACTGCCCCCCAAAAGCGCAATGGGGCCAAAAATGCAACAGTTTTTAAATTCAAATTTCCCTGAAGCTTTGGGGCCCCTTGTATCACTGGAGTTTTTAAATAGCGGGCATTGAATCAAATTGTTCGGGGCTGTTATGTTTTCATGATAGTCATAAATCTGTAACATTAATTTTTTTTTTTCTGTTCCCCCTGCTAATTTTTTTTCCCCTTCAAAACGCCAGGATTTTAATGGCCTCCGCCTGATTCAGCGTTTTTCTGATATTTTCTCTTGTTACTTTCTCCCCCTGATTTAGTTTTTTTGGTTCTGAGATTTTCCAGATGTTCATTTTGGGGAAAAAAAAATCTATATGATTAAAAGTTATTAATCCCCTGACCTGGCATAACAATTTTTCCAATCTATAGTATAAATCACACCCTAGAGACTCTAAGACTTTTTTAAAATGGGTCTTGCGTTAAAACATACGAAATCTTTTTCAAAACAAAGGGAGCAATCTACTGACTAGTTTAGTGTAAAAATAAGAACGTTTGCCCCACACTTTCACCATTCTAGACCCAGTGCGCTTCATACCCGTTATGATACTTTAAAATGTCTTGCGGCGGGGATCTGTTGAATCTGTTCAATGGAATTCAGTTCCGAGGAACTGTTTTGTTTTTCCGCGCCCAAAAAATACAACCCCTCCTTTTTTGGGCAAATAGCTTGGTCATCAACTTGGGCATTCATAAGTTCAGGGGGGTTTAAAAGGGCCACCTGTAGCTGAGGGGATCATCATGTTCATGTTTTTTAATAATTTTAATTATTTTTTTTTAAAAAATGGCACCGAAAAAACATTGCTAACCTTTTTAAAACCCTTTTTGCTGTTATTGGAGGCTAAGTGTAGGGAATCAAAGTTGGTAAAAAGCTTGTAAGAATTAAACCAGCAGATCTGGCAAACAGACTTTTAGGATTCGCAAAGCTGATTGCTATCATTGCAGCTCGGGTTTCTACGAAAGATTTTCAGTTAAGAAGGAATAATTCCCGACAATAAAAATAGTAAAAAAAAAATCATTTAAAAAAATGGCTTCACCCAAAAATGATAGCGGCGCTGTGGTGAAAGCGTTGCTTTTTGCGGGAAATAATTTCGCATTTAGTAAATGGGGAATGACGGCGAGAGAAAAAAACATAACGAGCTATGGAGCAACTAGCAGCTGCACAAAAGCCTATAAAGGCGAGACTTTACAGTTTAATTTTTTTAAGACACATGAAAAACAGGGGGATGCGCTTTCACTTTTTTTAAAAATTTTTATCAAGCAATAAAACAAAATTTTCTAGTAACAGGCAAACCCAAACGAGACTTGGGGCCCCCACCAAAATTCGTGATTTTACACCATCAGAAAAAAAAAAAGATCAAGAAATCGGGGTTTTTGTCTTTTTATGACCGTTGTGATTTTGTTGCACATAAAATTGGCTGAAAAAAAATGAACAAAAATCTATTATTCGCCCCAAAAAAGGGAATTTGGAAGGGGATACACAATTAAAAAGCTAAGCCAACGCAGGGGTCAGTGAAAAACGCAAAAGAATGGTTATCTAAACAAGCGATATGGCAAATTTATTTTACCTTCACCTAGCGAATACAGAGACCAACTTTGTCAATACAACTCCCAAACGACAAACTCCATCAAATGGATCTTCTATATATACCCTCTGATAGATAGACGAAAAAAGATTTAAGTACGCACTCACAGTCATTGACTGGCTTCAAGATATCAAAGAGCGGACCATAAAACAAAAGAGTGCTTCTGGCTGTTGCAGTTGCTATACAACTGAATATACCATCGAGGGCCACAAACTTATCCCAGCATGATTCAAGTAGATGATGAAAAGAAATTAAAGGCCAGTGAATCAAAATTATGTTGAAACATAGAGTTACCATTAAAAGAGGCAATTCCCGGGGAGTTCACAGATCACAGGCTTTAGTTGAAAACTTAACAAACAGTTAGCCGAAAGACATTTCACCTACCCGTATCACAAGAGCTGATTGACAATTCCTCGCAAACACAGAATGAAGTGGGTTAGAGATTGCCCTCAGTAATTGCCGCGCAATGATAATGAAGAAATTAAAGGGACTAAAACCAGTACAAGCAATCAAAAGAAAAACAATAAATTTGCTGAAGACACCAGTACACCCCGCAAACTATAACCATTTGGATTGAAATAAGGTAACCTTTATTTTATCGGGAGAAGCAGAAGGGGAACTCCGCATCAGGCAACCGCTCCAGTATGAGTGGGTTGACCCCGTACGAAAATAAAAAAGAATTGTAAAATTGAATCCGCCCTGAATTATTTACGAGAAACTGACACAACAAAACAACCAGTCTTCCTCAAAGATCTTTTGTAAAGAAAGAACTGCAGATAATCCAGGCATACAACAGTTCCGCTTTAAATTTAATTTACTGGTTCTCCAGGTGCCCAATTGGCATATGAAAACTCTGGATTAACAAACACCGCCGTTTTTTGTGTTTGTTCTATCTAATGACTTCTTTGTTACAGACTGTTGTGTTTGATCTCATGTAGACTGATCGCAGTTTTAAACGTTGCCTGATGAAAAGTCTTATTGCCAAAACAATGCTTCTTTGTAGTTTCGAAGTGATATGTTTTGACTGCACAACGCTGCGAGATATTCCTTTGCTTTTCTAAATGATTTTCTCCTGCTCGAAATACTGTACATTTTTCGATCTTAACCCCACATACTCCTTGAGATCACCTTCCTGATAATTTCATCCTTCATCTTTCCTAAACCACCTTCTTGTTAGTATTTGAATGCAAAGGCTGGCGAATCTTTAGGGTAATCAGATTGTATCATACCACCCCGCATGCCCTTTAGCTACTTCCAATTTCCATGCTTTATAGATTCTTCCAGTAGGATATCTATAACAAAACTGTCTGTATCTGTGTAAAAGTAACACTGGACTCAGATACGAGTGCATAAATGTAGTCATAAAGAAACTCTAACATCAAAAGCTAGCTTTGTTAATTACTAAAACATTAAACCCGATAGTAAAACAGGTTTGTCCAATTTTGACTTCTTTTTTTTCATCATTATGCCAAAAAGGTGATCATGAATCCTTCTAAAGTCCTGATATTTGGTTTTGAAGTCAGCTTAATTGCTTCGTTCTCTTTGTGACCATCTGACATCTTTACGTTTGTGCGGATTCTCCATAGTCTTTCCGAAACAACTGTTGTTTCATCAACTTGAAAAAGTCTTTTTCTGAAGCATCTGTGGATTTTAGTTCTGAGATCAGTGTTTCTTCATGATGTATGGTGTTTTCATGAACTGTTTCTTGATCAAAAGCGAATTATACGAATGAACAGCTGTTAACTTCATCAAAACCATGTCTTAAATTAAAATTTTGTAGAAGTCCCTGTAATGACAGACATAATTTTTTTTTTGCCTGAAGATAGGCAATCAAAGTTAGGCGGCTCTCTTGGATCATCCTTTAGAACTTTCTGCTGCAAATGGAGTAGGTCATTATGCAGGTTCATGGAGTTCATGAGGTATACTAAGTCAACCTCTAAATGAAACCGCGCTGATGATCAGGCGTTAAACTGCTTCAACCACTTTAATTGCCTTTTGAATATTATTCGTACCTGTGTACATTTTAAGTTACGTAATTGGAAGTGATTGCCGCCAATTTGCCACATCCATACAGATTGTTTTGCATCTAAATACAATGAGATAGATTAGACCTGTTACTTGGATCATAGTCGTTCCCAAGTTAATTTGTTTTTGCTTAAACAGTAATGATGCACGCCATACGAATTCCTCACGCAATCCGTATTCAATCATCTGAATCAATAGGTAGGTCAGACAATAAATCAATCGTACTCCAGTAAACTTTAAAGAAAGCATCCCAACTCATCCCGGCGCAGAAATATTAATGCCAGGATCCAGGCCTATAAATGTTTCATGCAGGTCTTCCTATAATTTTCAAAGACGTTTTCCGCCAACAAACATACATCTGCCAACAGTTGAGTCCATGATAGTCTCCCCGTCCATTGTTTTACTATCTAATACTTCTGCCATGCTTTTCTTGAGCATGCTGGGGGGGGGGGGGGTAATCAGAGCGCTGATGGTCCTTTCCTCTAAGAAGACTAGAAAAGAAACGCGGCCTTTAGGCGAAGTGGTATCTTCATCAAACCTTTCCCAACTGTTCATGTACGACATAAGGATAAAACGGCCCTTTCTAACAAGAGTTGAGTCAAAATATCTTCCGTTATTGGGCAGGACTTTAAGGACATAGCCAGTGACTCTAATGATCCCATCATGTGTTGCATAGAGTCATAAAAAGACATGTTATTTAGATTAAAGCACTTGTACTTTTCGATGACTGTGCGGATGCATGCTACCCTGAAGGCGTTGTTACTGCTTGCATATAAGATGAGAGTCGTAACCTCGCAAGTTTATGAAGAAGATGGGCAGCTTCCATGTCTTTTAGGATCAAACTTTAGTTGAAGATTGCAATTACTGTGGGCGCTCTCCTCTGAACTTTTCCGCTAAAAATGTGATCATGGTCACTTACATTTGGTTTCGCTGCGTCTGATGAGAGGCCAAAACCACACAAAACCAACCTTGAAGTGCTGAGTCATACTGCTGTTGATCTTTCAGAGTCATTAAGATTTCAGATAAATTCAGATTATTAGAACAATCATTTACGCAACTGCTGCATGCGCTGTAAAAATCTTCTATAGCCGCATTTTGGGCCCTCTGTATAATCTTGGCGTTGATGAGCGCCATCGACCTAAAATAACAAAAGCAATGAACAAATCTGATTGATTACTCATTAAGACTGTTTTTTTCGAAGTTTTTGTGGTGCTGTCCCTTCATAAGGAACAATAAGCGACTCGAAGTCTGCTAAACTACTTATGGAAGAATTTTGCATCGTTTCCAGTATCTTAAAACTAACTTTACTGCCTTCTGGGGGCGTAATTAGTTCAGTATTACAGTCAAACTGGGCCGATACAATGTTTCTATGTTCGCTTCCGGCTTGAACAGATGCAATTCTTGTTAACCATTTCTGCAGAATTCTTGTTTGGTGCCGCATCTTTTGAAGTAATCGCTTTAGTTTTACTCATTGTTCGTATCAATGTATAAATGCGGCAAGCCCCGCTGGTGAAAACATCAGTAGTAATCAACATGATATTTGTCTGGTCGCCAAACGTTGGGCTGTTCCTATGGACACTTTAATTGGCAACCAAATCTGTTTCCCTCATCCCATGTGTAAGACATTAACAGTTATTGGTTTGTTTTGTTTCTTCAAACTGATCATTTGATCTACACAACAGGAAAGGATTAATCCACTAAAGTTAAGATCATTGATGTAAGGGCGATAGTTAGACACTCTCTCTGCTCTCTGCGGTTTTTTGCGGGCCGTAATCAGCCTTGCAAGAACACAACCCACATAAAAACATTTGATGTCTGTATCTTTATAGTTAGAACTGCTTTTTTTGCGACTAATGCTGGAGGTATGGAATGTTAGACTTTGCCTACAATCGTGCATACTTAGGACAGTTTAATCTGATCTCTAAGACTTCGCCCTCTGACCAACCAGAGCCTCTCATTTTAGCTTCTTCAGACGGGCAGCGTCAAACCTTGTAAGCAGTCGTCTGCCCAACCGGGGTGTTTTAAGTCGTTAGGAGAAAGAATAGTCCTGTGTTTAGTCGAGACCCAGAACTTCTAGTTTTCTTCATTTATTGTTACATAGTCGATTGAAAAAGCTAACATTAGTTACTTTAACTGGTGGGTCTATTGTTATTTTCCCGGAACTTGAGAAATAGCATGACCAACGCTTGCCCGTACGCTTGCTGGATTAATGAGACTTCTAAATCAATATCAATCAGTGCTCTTGATAAATTTTCTTGCATTGCTTCAAAAAATTCGTCATGTCCATCATATATCTGCCATGTTGAGTCTCTTTACTAAGCTCAAAATATTTATTTAATATTAATAAAAAAAAATACTTAATCAGAATCAATATCGACGGTCTTTTTGCGCTTGGACACATAAACTAAAGTATCAAACACCTATTTTGTGTTTGTTATGTGAGCTGTTATTAGAACAGAGTTTAATGTCTCGTTTACTTTTTTTTATAAGTCATTCCTTTTTATCTGCTCGGGTCTGCTGTTGAGAAAAACTTTGTCACCCGCCTTTCTTTGAAGATCAAAATTTGTCTTTGGTAGTCATCAAAATCGGCCTGTAAACGATTAAATTGCTTCATCCGTGATGTTTGAGTCAACAGCGCTTATTTATTGTCAGTTTGAACGAGCTAAGTTTAGCCCGTTTTATAGTTGAACCATACTGTGTGCTGTTGGAGTTTTAGTTATTAATTTTTGCTAGCACACCTACAGCTAATGAACACAGGCCGAGAGCTAAAGACAGAACCTCCCTAGCTAAACTCGGTGGCGCCTATGGCCCGTTTGCTAAAGAACCATCGACTCGTTCCGCTGATAGAGCACATATAGTCCGATGCTCCCAGTATTAACATAGTAACAGCCATTAAAGGCCGGCAGAATACCTTTCGTTTTGGTTTTGCTGTATTTTGAAAGGTCTTTTGCTCTAGTACTTGCTGCATTTGTGTAATGTTGGTTAATCTGAAGTTTTTAATGTTAGGGGTTTCTATAAAGCAGAATTGCCTGCTATCTCTTCTTTTGGCGGCGCTGTAGGCACATTTGTGATAAACCTGAAAACCGACAATGCTTTTATAAAAAAAAATAATTTAGTATTTGTATATCTTTTAATCTGTTATTTTCAATATCAGCTGCGCATCATATATTAAAAACAATGTACATTAACGGTTTATCCGGCTTCTCTTCTTTATTCAATTTGAATTTATTAACGTCTCTCACAGTTCGCTCTCTCCCGCTTCCATGCAAACTGATTATTCCCCTGTTGACCTAGGACAAATCCATAAACCTATTTTGTTGTTAAATAATCATCAAGCTAACTATTGTGGAAGAAGTAAATCTTTAGACACAAGGCTGCTGTTAGAGCTTCTACACCCTGGCCCCCACCCCCAAACAATTTTCTTATTTCTCAAAATGAAGATAAGGTCTAACCCGCTATCGTAAATTTTGTTAGGACTAAACCCTCAATCGAACATTGTACTTTCGTTATTTTTGATTAAAAAACTTTTCACTTCCAGTCTTTTGAATGGGGGGTTTCTTCATCTTCACACAGCAATAAAATACTTTTAAGCGATCTTGCTGCGACGCTAAAACTAAAATTCCATAAGTGTCTGCCCTGCTTCTGGATATTTGTATGATGAATCACTCTTTCGTAATATATTGATAATTTTGGACTGATATTGTTGCTCAATCAGCCTTGCAAAATTAGGGTGTTCTAACAACGTCAAACTCTTACGAGATGTCAGAAAATCTGGTACTTTGCTTCGTTGTCTGATGATCTTGATAACGCTTTGTATTTCTTAAAAGTTAGTCATATGACAACTGTCCTTTTAATGCTCCTTGAAAGTAACGGTGCATGCGCTTTAACAACTCCAAAATCTAGGGAATGAAAAGGCGATTTCCATTACCAAAATTTACATCTGCATGCTTTTTGTTGTCTTTAAACATCTGCGGCGTCTATTCTGTGTTTTAGTCCATCATCATTTCATTCCTTTGAAACGCAAAAGATCAGCCCTTTCATTCACGGTTAGCCATTGATTCAGAATAGGTTTAAAAATATGTCGCATTGTGTAAAGAAAATACTTTTTCATTGCCCCTCAAGTTTTACAGAAATTTTCTTTACGATAGCCCGTCCCAAATTCTGGACAATGGTGTCCTGTTTGGGTCTGTTTTTCTGATGCGAGTTCTATTTTGAAAAAGTAAAGTCGTGCAGAGCCTGGCACAATCATATCATCCGCTCCCCTAGTCCGAATTTTGACAGTAGAAAATTGATCTGCATCAATAGTAGGATGGATTATTTGGAACAGTAATATTCGTTTGTATTTTCCCTTCATACGCCAAAGGGTTCTTTCATCCTTCTAAGCGGGTCAAGAATCCGAGCATATGCATGTATCATTTTTTTTATAAAACATAAAAAAAAATTAATTAATAAAGAAACATGGCAGCATTGAAATGAAGATTTATGATGTTTTTTGATCGTGGAGGACGACATGATGATTCCCCTTGGGAGCGGCAGCGCTCGGGGCTCTCATTGCATGATGAATTAGCAGAAAACGGGAGTACATTACCAAACAAGTCTGTATAATTAACCAGAAAGTAAGGTCAGATCATTATACAAAGGTTTTAGGCCAAGAACCTCCCGAATTTATAGATCCCTAATGAATTTGAGAGTAAAAGATGACCATTTGTTTGTGAGGACCTAACCAAGGACAACTTGTTCAAGCTTACAACTAAAAAAGACCCATCAAAGTTTTTTAAGCCGTGGTTCAATTAGAAATAGAACTCAAGTGTGGAAAGATCAAAATCGCCTTGGCCTTGTTAGGCCAAAAATTAAGGGCGGAGGTCAGTTGCTTAAACTTACAAAACACACTGCAAAAACTCCGAGAAGGTGGGGGACATATAACCAAATGCAAAACAAGGAACTTAAAGAATTAAATCAATCAGCAGGTAAATTAATAAATACAATAGAAGCCAGAAACCAGTTTTTTTCAGAAGAACAGCGTTTAAAAACAATTAATTATTCCCCATTGCCTATGCGAGAAATAACGGCCCATGATCATGCATTTAAGAACCATCAAAGGCGAATTAACAAACAATTTAGCAAAAACAAGGTAACTAGATGAGCAATATAAAAAGAGAAAAAGAAAAACTCTTGGAGGCTGGATAACGCCAACTTAGGACATGATAATAAAGAAAGAAAGCCCAAAAGACAAAAAGATCTTGAAACAAGAGATATCAGACAAAGACCTAGAAGTGCTTGTCTATCTAACCGAAACCAATTAACGAAGCCCAAGTGAGCATAATAAGAAAACGATCCAAAGATTTTATATTAAGACACGACACTAGCAGAACGAATACGACAACTGTTTAGAGAGCAAGGATTCACAATAGTAAGCGTATAACAGCCTTAGGATTTGCAATAAGTACACTAAGTGATGGCTATTACAGGCAGCGGTGAAGTCTAAGTTTTAGTGCCTTTCCGTCCGCCATCTACCTCCTCCTGATAAATCATGGTAAAACAACAGCTAGACAAATCTTGCGAATTTATTAAAAAATTAGCCAGTAAAGCTATAGGACTCTTTAACCCCGGTATATTAGGCGGTATTGTCAGCTGGCTTTTGTCTACTGCAAGCAAAGTAGTTGCATTATGCGAGCACTTATGGACAGTAGTTCCTTGTATAGTTGGTTACTATTTAGTAAGATCAAGACCAAGTAATCCTAGGCCAGTTAATCCAAGAAACCAGCGCAGTCTTTTCATATTCATGGTCATCGCGAACAGAGTCAGCGAGCTTTGCTGAAGTCCTCAATGACTTTGGGGGGTTTGGACTTCGGAATTAATGAACTTAATCTTGGGTGTTTTGTTTACTGTCTTGTAAGATTACTGGCTCAGAATTATGTCGTTATTTTCCCCAACCTTCTGTTCATTGCCTGCTATAAGAATTTCATATTTTAGTTTATTATTATTCCTACCTGGAGTCCCTGAGGTCAGAATGGCAGCATTGTAATAAACCAGTGCCAACAGCAAAGTCTACTTTCGATCTTGCGTATTGTAAAACATGTTGGTACCTTTGAAGTACTTGAAGGTAAATCAACTGTAAGAATTAATGGGCATCCTCTAAATTGCTAAGTATTGTTTTTGTGCATCAAAGCCAGTAGAAGGATCAGTTTTATGCTCGATCTTGCCTGTGCTTGCGCCTCTAGCAAACACCAACGTTAAGTACGAATAGAGTCGTTTATTCGTTTCTATTCCCGCTCGTAGTTAGGCCCATTAGACGTGTCAAAGATAAATGTTGTCCATGCTGTTTTTATGCTTCATTGCTCTATGGACCCGAGGTGAAAAGCTGTTTCGCTTGAAGAGAAAGATGTGTAAGGAGGATCAGACAAATTAAACTTTCTGTGCATGCCCCAAAAATAAGGGTCCTAGACCATGATTAAGATCCAACTTTTGTCTAAATCCCGTCTTGGTGGTAAAACTTATTCCCGTTACAGATCCTTCAAAGAGCCTTCATTCTATTCTGTTGCCTGAATTGATAAACGGTTTTGTCATTTGGTAAGGCGCTTGCAGTTCAGTAAAATACGTCTGAAGACCGGTGTAATAAAAATGAAATTCTGTACACTGACCTAACCAAAGGATCAGGATGATTTAAGTGATCAGCATACGACAACTCCAACACCGCGAGTTGTTGCACTAAACACAGCAAAGTTTAACTGGTATCTGATAAAACTGCATCGGATGACTAAACCACGCTTTCGCGATTAGTCTTTTTTAATAGGGGGGTTAAGATAGCTCTTTCAATGGAGTACCCCACCTTTTACATGAAAAGCGAGACAGTCTGGGCCGAACAGAAATGTCGAGGGTGCCATTTGTTATATTTATTAAGATTGAGATGCGGGGCCCAACAGAATATTTTTGCATCAGTATATTTGAATTCACTCCATTTTTAATTTTGTTTTGAAAAAATGTCTGTAACAATAACAACCTCAAGACAGCCTCGTTAGAAACATGCTATTAATAACGAATGCGGAACCAGAACGGTCGCGCTCCATAAAATATTCTACAAAGTCCGTATGGTTTATATAAAAAGCCCCCAAAGCCCAAGAAGAATAATAAGGTTCTAAAGTTAACAGAACAGGGGACGCAAAATGAGCCAGTTAAACAATACGCTGATGGTTATTACGGGTTTTTGCACCCTAAAAGAAGCAATAAGTAACTTTGACATTAATCTCAAACTTAACATGCCAAATCCTAAAAACAATGTTTAACATTTAAGCTTGAAGACGAATGAACATCCTTACTTTTTTGATAGAGAGCTAGCTAAAATGTTAGGCTTTAACAACTAGCATTTTACCCACTACATAGTTTTATTGCTGGCCTGACAAAAACACTTATGAGGGGGAAAATCCGCCGATCTTGCATTACATTCATTACTCTATGTTCCATTTGGATAGCTGAGCACTGATGAAAACTTATATGATGGAAGGCCCTCAAACTGTTTTAAGAGCTCTTCACGTCAGGAAAGCAGCATAATGCGATTTTGAAAATTATTACAATTCCCTAATTTACCAGTTTAAAAGATTAGTTTGTGGGAGGGTTGGATCATTTAATAAAAAATCAAAGACATAATCGGGAAAGTCGTGTAAATGTGATAACCTACACATTGTTTTGGAAATAAAATAATACGCTACTAAAAATAATGTCGCTTGGCCCAAAGAACCAGGATTACATTAGCGCCTGTGAGGCGTATAACCTTAAATTAAAAGACCTGAGAAGTTGCGGACTTTGAACAGAACGTGAGATAGCGCTCTGTATGGTTTTGAGTACACTAAAGATGGTGATTATAACGCAAAGAGGTATGCGTCACCAAAAAGTTTCCTAAACTAGAACAGCTGCGCAATCTAGAAGCAAATATGTTTGTCAGTAAGAACATAAAATATTTCGAAAACCTGACCTCATATGGCACTTAAACCATAATTAGAATGGGAAATAAATTTGAATTCAAAAAAGCCCATTTACATTTTTTGACCGCCAAAAAAGTTTCCAGAAAAGCATTCAACTCTGGCCCTTTACATGTAAGTCATATGCCAGTCAACAATAGTCCCGAAAAGAAATTGAAATAACGCCGTATGGGAAAAAACAGTACATCCTCCACAGAAAAGAAACAGTTGTAAAAAAAAGCTTCTACAAAATTACAGTTCTTTCCAAGCAGAAAATTAGGGGAGACGACGTTCACCATGATATTTGAAATTTCTGTCTTTAAAGATGTGGAAGGAGGGAATGGGGTAGTGGGCCGTTTTGACGACTCTTATAAAAGGAATTAATATTAAAGCCCCTGCAAAACTTAGATCGTTAAGTGTCTTAACGTTGTTGTCGTCGTTCTTCACAATGCGAGATATTAAGATTCATAACAACAAGCAACAAAATCACTGTGTGACTTAAATAGAAACAATCTTACAGAACTAAATTGGATTAATCTATACACATTTTAGGCCTCGTAGGGTTTTATTATACTGACAAGTTTTGACGGAGAGTATGAAAAAAATAGATAACTGGATTAATAAACTCCTGTTATAAAAACATGGAGCAGTTTAAACTTATGACAAAAACTCCACATTGATTGCTCGTGATTTGTGGCAGAGACTGGTTTGGAAAAAACAATATTTGCCCTAGACCTCTATTACAAACAGTTTATCGCTATAATTTAATCATATTTGTTATTCCTGTCCAACACTTAAATGGATGAACAAAGCATATCATGATAGAAGGTTTATATGGACAGATGATGAAATATATTTAGTTGACCCCAGCAATAAACTAAGTGAATGTCTAATAACAGTTTTATTAGACTGGTTTGAAGAACGCAAACACTATTTATTATAGATGACTGTCAGCAGATAGAGACATAGTTAAAAACAAGAAATAACTTTGTCAAAAACTGGCTTTCAGCGGAAGACATGCTGGGATAAGTGTGTAAATTATGCCAGAAATATAACTCGGTTTTTTAAAAGACTTTAAGAACATTAATGACTGTATTTTATTTCACATGAAAGACAGGGATCTCATTAAGAATGTTTGCTGCGAAAATGAAGTTTATTGAAAATGACCATGAAAAAACACAAGGATTAAACAAAAAACTGAAATCTAAAAGTTAGAGTAAATTAGTATTAAAAACGGATAACCCTGCACAGTATTGTTTGTTTGTAGATAATCGTTATTTTTTGGTTATTGACGTCTTATTGCAAAGAACATAATATGCGCTTGCTGTGTTTGTGTGTGTTGTGTGTGTGTGGTGTGTGTTCTGCCCGCCTCTCTGTCTGTCCTTGTCTGTCTCTCTTCTCTAGTCTCTCTCTTCTCTTTCCTGTCTTGCCGGTGATTTCTTCTCTCTCGACCTTCTTCCGGGCCACAGGAAAAGGGGCGGCATTTTAGGGCCACTTTCTGCCCAAAAACTCGGTGGTGAAGCAAGTTGAGTCCAGGATTGGTAAAATGCTGTTCTCTGACTGTTAATGCTATTGATCTGTGCCGTCAGTCGAATGTGACCCCGTTATATATAGGTATAATCTTACCGTACTGTCACTGTTCATTGATGTGTACTGTAATTTCCCCCATTTGTCACAGTCCTGATCCCCACTGTGGTTGAATGTCCACTTGCCATTGAACTGGTCTGTTGACAAATGTCACTGTCATTGAACTGGTCTGTTGACAAATGTCCACTGTCAATGAACCAGGTCTCTGTTACAAATGTCCACTGTTCAATGGTCTCTGGTTGTTGACAAATGTCACTGTCATTGAAATGGTCTGTTGACAAATGTCACTGTCATTGCACTGGTCTGTTGACAAATGTCACTGTCATTGAACTGGTCCTGTGACATTGTCACTGTCATTGCACTGGTCCTGTTGACAAATGTCACTTGTCATTGAACGGTCTGTTTACGAAATGTCACTTGTCTTGAACTGGTCGGGTGTTGACAAAAATGTCACTGTCCATTGAACTGGTCTGTTGACAAATGTCACTGTCGTAGAACTGGTTCTGTTGACAAATGTTCACTGTCATTTGAATCGGCATGTTTGACAAATGTCACAGACATCGTCAAACCATGACACTGGTCAATTACGACACTATGTATCACCGACAGTTTCATTCAGAGACTGTATATGTCCAATGAAACATCAACTGCTGACGATTACTGAACATTATATATCAACCACAGATTTTCATTCAGAAGTCAAGAAAGTGCAATGACACGACATTCACGAACAGTACAAAGCACCGACAGTGACATTTTCATTAGACAGACATCCACTGACAGTTCACATCAATGACAGTGACTGCCAGTGAGATTCTTTTCATATGTACTTATCAGTGAACAGTGACAACCTGTGTGCATTGATGGCAGGCCACAACAACTGCCCTTACAGGACCATTACATTCACATCACAGTACAGATCAATAGCACAGACATTGACAGTATCAAATCGTTTACCCTGATACTCAGCCGACAGAAAGACAGCGGGACATTCGCCGACAAACGTTCGTAAATGTGACGTCAACTCCTATACACGGGAAGCAGTCGGCCACAAGGCAGGCTTCAAGTTTAATGTTGTATACGAACAGCCACAAAATGGAGGGGTCCATTCAAATGTAACCTCTCTTCTCCGACCCAAAAACCAGAATAGATCCCTGACAAAAGGACAACCCGATCGTCAGTTTGAATCGTTCGTAGCAAGTAGCAGAAACAAGTCGATTTCCAATGCCTTGATAAAAGTCCAGAAGAGTTTTGTCTCCGTGGAGAAAGAAAAACATGATCCCCCTTTCGTGTTGTACACAAAAAAAATGTTGTCAATATCATTGTTTTTCCTTTTCGGATCTTCTACTACTATTGGGTCGACACAAAGGCAACGCACCAGGGGAGATCCGCCTTTGCTGTTAAGTTACAATGGCCTCTTCGTTGGTAGCCGAAGTTTTTTTTTCCTTCATCTTTTCAGGTGCGAGTTTTCAAAACAGATTCATGTTTTAAAATTCAGCTTTAACCGAAAACGTTCACTGAAGAAAACCTTCAGAACCTGCTTCGTGCGATACAAAGATTGAAGATGCAAAAGGGTCATCACTGGAGAAGCTTCGAAACCAGAGAGAAAACAGTTAGCTATAGGCGTCTCCTTAAAATGAATAACATATATTGACATGGTGGAAAATTTTGCGGTAAAATTTGTTCTGTCGTTTACATAAGCTTGTAGTGTGGGCGTCCTATCAAATTGTCTGTAGACTTCTTGTGTAGCGTTTTATTAAATTGTAAGTATACGCTATGACATGTTTTTATCTCACGAAGAAAATAAAATGTAACCATAATTTTATTGTCCTGCGAGAGCAGAAGCGACAGGCTTTAGACAGATGGCCGCAGATCGCTTTTTTATTGGCAAATGGCCCTTCGTGCAAAGGTGTAGGTGTGGGGTGAGCGAAATAATAAAGCAGAAGTGAACGTCTTAAGTGAATGAGGTGGCGTCACAGTGTACTAACTGAAGAGAAGTCAAGCCGAATTCTGATTCCAATAAAAAATAGTCTGCGTGTAATGCATAGAGAGTATAGGAGTGGGTCCGCCACCTGAAATAACTTCTTGATAAAACCCTTTGCTGTCGGCTGGGCTAGTATATAAGCAACATTACCTTACCCCGAAATCTCTGGGGGGAACCCCACAGCACTGTGGTGCTTGTGACCGATGTTATCAACCGCAACGATGAGTCACACCTAAAAACGCACATAATTATTATGTGCCTCACCTGCACGAACGAACATGTCTCGGATTTGTTTTCTGGTCTGCGTAGCGATCCCGATCCCAGATAGAAATTTTCACCTCGCATCAGGCCTCCGACTGACAATTCCCCCAAACTTTCCATGTCCCAAGTCTTGCCTGGTCTAATCAAGACTTTGCTAAAATATCGCGAGGTTGTTCAAGTCCTCGCGAGACTGAACGCCAACCAAGTACTACTAGTCAGGTCCAACAAATACTCGCGGAGATCGATCATACGAATCTCGCGAAAGCACGTGAAGAATTTACGTTAAGCCATAGTACTCCAAGTCTACAGCGTTACATAAAATTGGCCATGGATGGCCAGCTCCATGTGGTACAAAAATCCTGGGAGTGGGAGAAAACCGCGAATACAGATATTTCACTTAACATTCCATGCTGAAAAAACGAACACCTTATTCCCGGACACAGGTCAGAATCCATGGCAGGTTGTGCGAAGTTGAAATCCTAACACCATGGACATAGTTGACAGTAAACTGTCAATGTGGTGCTAGGGCACAGCACAACGAAAGGCGGAGCCCCTCCTTTTGTTTCTGACCAGTCCATACCCGTTTATAGGCTTGGGTGGACAGAGACGGTTTCTAGCCATAAGAATTTAATCATAAGAGAGATTAATGATACGTGTCAACAAAACCGCCTGACCACCTGCAGTGACTGTATAAACACGTACAATTTCTTTTGGGTTATTGAAACATTACGTTTTGGTTTTAATATGATTTATCTCTTCTATGACCAGTATCTTAGAAATAGAAAACATTCTTAGCAGTACAACTACTATTTCATAATAAGATTATTTATTGTACCCCAAAAAACAAATTATTAAGAAAATGTCCTTGTTCAGAAAATTTGAATAATTCTAATACCGACTGTTCCAAGTTTTTTTGTTCCTAATTAACTTATTTCTTACTTTGTCAATTCTTTCTTTTTTCTCCTTCTTACACTCACTCTCCTTTCTTTCCTTTACTTCCATTATATTTCCTTAACTTCTTTCATTCATTTTATCGCTTACCCCCTTGTTTTCACTCTTTCCTCTCAGTCGTGTCATTTGGATGTTCTGTTTCTGTTTCCTATCACAATCTCTGTCCCTTTCTCTCCTGCCTCTCTCTCTCCTCTCTCTCCTCTCCCTCCTCTCTCTCCTCTCATCTCTCTGTAGCATCGTCTCTCTCAGTCTCTCTCCTCCCTCTCTTCCTCTCTCCTCCCCTCTCCTCCCCCTCTCTGCCCTCTCTCTCTTTCTATCTCTGAGTCTGCCTGTCTGTCTCTTCGTCTGCTGTCTGTCTGTCTCTCGTCCCCTCCCCTTCTGTTCTTCATTTCTCTATTTTTGTTCAACTCGCTTCTTTGTTTTTTTCTTTTCTCTTTTGTATTTCTTTCCTTTCGTTTCTTTCTATCCTACTTTCGCCCCCCCTCCACCTCCCCTTTCTTTCTTTCTTCTTTCCTTCCTTTTTTTCTTTCCGGCACGTCGTTCCTTCCTTTTATTTTTCACTTTTCCCTGTTCTCCCCTCTCTCTGTTTTTTTTCCTTTTCTTTCCTCTCACTCACTCACTACTTTTCTTGCTGTTTTTTCTGTCCCCAACTCTGCGCCACCTCAGAGGCAGTGCAACCACGCCGCTCATCCGAACCACCCCGTCCACAGCCACAGCCCGGTGCGGCGGCCCCGCCGCAGCTCCGGCACCGGCCGTCAATCCACACAGTAGCAGTCATGTCAAGTTGTCAAAGGGAACCCCACCGTAGGAGATACTGCACGCTGCCGGTCAACTACTTTCGGTGGAGTTTCAGTGGCGCCTGTTCTGAATCTAACATACGCAGGACAACCACCAACATAGCCCCCTACTGACGACAATAATGCTTAGTCAGCGGAGGGCCGGCGTGAGTGAGCTCTCCCTCCGGAGGGCGTCACCACTCCGACTCCACGACAGCCCCCATGACTCGCCTAACCGTGACCCCTATGGAACCAAACAAGGCCACTGACGTGGAGAGGACACGAAATTGAGGTCACCATGATATGCAGGGCATAAGGGCCACAAATTTGAGATCATTAAAAAAAAAAATGTGATCAATGAGAAATGGGATGATTAAGAAGATGCTACGGAATTCCATTTCGGTCTGAAGACTACATGACAGGGCTGTACTCTACGCTTTCCTTTCATAAATATCCCGGCGTCCAAACTAGCCCGAGAGATAACAAGGCAACCTGCAGTGTGTGTCAGGAATTTGAGCAACACTCAGAAACTCATCCCATTAAGTGGATGAAACTCGACTGTGAGTCACGAACAGTACAAGCACCGACAGTGACATTCATTAGAAGACATCACTGACAGTTCACATCAATGACATGACTGCCAGTGAGATTCTTTCAATGTACTTATCAGTGACAGTGACATCTGTGTGCATTGATGGCAGGCCACAACAACTGCCCTTACAGACCAGTAACATTCACTCACAGTACAGATCAATAGCACAGACATTGATCAGTATCATAATCGTTTACCCTGATACTCACCGACATGAAAGACAGCGGACATTCGCCGACAAACGTTCGTAAATGGTGACGTCAACTCCTATTCACGGGAAGCAGTCGGGCACAAGGCAGGCTGTCAAGTTTAATGTTGTTTACGAACAGCCCAGCAAAATGGCGGGGGCCATTTCAAATGGAACCTTCTCCCAAACAGAATAGATCCTGACAAAAGGACACCCGATCGTCAGTTGAATCGTTCGTAGCAAGTAGCAGAACAAGTCGATTTCCATATGCCATGATAAAAGTCCAGAAGAGTTTGTCTCCCGTGGTGGAAAAAAACATGATCCCCCTTCGTGTTGTACACAAAAAAAATGTTGTCAATATCATTGATTCCTTTTCGGATCTTCTACTACTATTGGGTCGACACAAGGCAACGCACCAGGGGAGATCCCGCCTTGCTGTTAAGTTACAATGGCCGTTTCGTTGGTAGGCGAAGTTTTTTTTTCCTTCTTCTTTTCAGGTGCGAGTTTTCAACAGATTCATGTTTTAAAATTTCACTTAACCGAAACGTTCTGAAGAAAACCTTGCAGAACCTGCTTCGTGCGATACAAAGATTGAAAGAGGCAAAAGGGTCATTCACTGGAGAAGCTTCGAACCAGAGAGAAAACATGTTAGCTATAGGTCTCCTTAAAATGTAATAGACATATATTGACATGTGGAAATTTTGCGGTAAAATTGTTCTGATCGTTACATAAGCTTGTAGTGTGGCGTCTATCAAATTGTCTGTAGACTTCTTGTGTAGCGTTTATTAACTTGTATGTAGACGCTATGACATGTTTTTTCTCACAAGAAAATAAAATGTAACCATAATTTTATTGTCCTGGCGAGAGCAGAAGCGACAGGCTTTAGACCAGGATGGCCGCAGATCGCTTTTTATTGGCATATGGCCCTTCGTGGCCAAAGGTGTAGGTGTGGGGTGAGGCGAAATAATAAAGCAGAAGTGAACGTCTTAAGTGGAATGAGGTGGCGTCACAGTGTACTAACTGAAGAGAAGTCAAAGCCTGAATTCTGATTCCAATGAAAAAATAGTCTGCGTGTATGCATAGAGAGTATAGAGTGGGTCCGCCACCTGAAATATCTTCTTGATATGACCCTTTGCGGTCGGCTGGGCTATATATAAGCAACATTACCTTACCCGAAATTTCTGGGGGAAACCCCACAGCACTGTGGTGCTGTGACCGATGTTATCAACCGCAACGATGAGTCACACCTGAAAACGCACATAATTATTATGTGCCTCACCTGCACGAACGAACATGTCTCGGATTTGTTTTCTGTCTGCAGGTAGCGATCCCGATCCCAGATCGAAATTTCAACCTCGCATCAAGACCTCCGACTGACAATCCCCAAACTTTCCATGTCCCAAGTCTTGCCAGGTCTAATCAAGACTTTGCTAAATATCGCGAGGTTTGTTCAAGTCTCGCGAGACGTGAACGCCAACCAAGTACTACTAGTCAGGTCCAACAAATACCGCGGAGAACGATCTATACGAAATTCTCGCGAAGCACGTGAAGATTTACGTTAAGCCATAGTACTCCAAGTCTACAGCGTTAACTTAAATTGGCCATGGATGGCCAGCTCCATGTGGTTCAAATCTGGGAGTGGGAGAAATCTCGCGAATACAGATATTTCCCTTATACATTCATGCTGAAAATACGACACTTATTCGGACACAGGTCAGATCCATGGCAGGTTGTGCGAAGTTGAAATCCTAACACCAATGGACATAGTGACAGTAAACTGGTCAATGTGGTGCTAGGGCACAGCACAACGAAAGGCGGAGCCCCTCCTTTTGTTTCTGACCTGAGTCATGTACCCGTTTATAGCTGGGTGGACAGAGACGGTTTTCTAGCCATAAGAATTTAATCATACGAGAGATTAATGATTACGTGTCAACAAACCCGACCACCTGCTGTGTCTGTATAAACACGTACATTTTCTTTTGGGTTATTGAAACATTACGTTTTGGTTTTAATATGATTTACTCTTCTATGACCAGTATCTTAGAAAAGAAACATTCTTAGCAGTACACTACTATTTCATAATATGATTTATTTATTGGACAAAACAAATATTAAGAAAATGTCCTTGTTCAGATAATTTGAATAATTCTACCGACTGTTCCAAGGTTTTTTGTTCCTAATTACTTTAGTTTCTTACTTTGTCAGATTCTTTCTTTTTTCCTTCTTACACTCCCTTCTTTCCTTACTTCCATTATTTTTCCTTAACTTCTTTCATTCATTATTTTCCTTTCCCCCTTGTTTCACTCTTTCTCTCTGTTCGTGTCTTTCATGTTCTGTTTCTGTTTCTATCTCAATCTCTGTCCCTTTCTCTCTGCCTCTCTCTCTCTCTCTCTCTCTCTCTCTCTCTCTCTCTCTCTCTCTCTCTCTCTCTCTCTCTCTCTCTCCCTCTCTCCCCTCTCTCCCCTCTCTCTCTTTCTATCTCTGAGTCTGCCTGTCTGTCTCTTCGTCTGCTGTCTGTCTGTCTCGTCCCCTCCCCTTCTGTTCTTCATTTTCTATTTTTGTTCACTCGCTTTCTTTGTTTTTTCTTTTCTCTTTTGTATTTCTTTCCTTTCTTTCTTTCTATCTTACTTTCGCCCCCCCTCCCCTCCCCTTTCTTTCTTTCTTTCTTTCCTTCCTTTTTTCCGGCACGTCTGTTCCTTCCTTTTCCCTTTTCTGTTCTCCCCTCTCTCTGCTTTTCTTTCTCTCACACTTTTCTTGCTGTTTTTTCTGTCCCAACCTCTGCGCCACCTCAGAGGCAGTGCACCCACGCCGCTCATTCCGACACCCCGTCCACAGCCACAGCCCGGTCGGCCCCGCCGCAGCCCCGGCACCGGCACCGGCAATCCACAGGTAGCAGTCAATGTCAAGTTGTCAAGAGGGAACCCACCGGAGGAGACACTGCACTGCTGCCGAGTCACTTCGGTGGTGTTCAGTGGCGCCTGTTCTGATCTAACATACGCAGGACACCACCTACTTAGCCCCCTACTGACGACAATAATTGCTTAGTCGCGGAGCCGGCGTGAGTGAGCTCTCCCTCCGGAGGGCGTCACCACGTCCGTCCAACGACAGCCCCCATGGACTCGCCGATACCGGTGACCCCGACGGAACCAAACCAAGGCCACAGACGTGGAGAGGACACGAAATTGAGGTCACCATGAGAGCAGGGCATGAAGGGCCACAGAATTTGAGACATTAAAAAAAAAAAATGTTGATCAATGAGAATGGGGATGATTAAGATGATGCTACGGAATTCCATTTCGGTCTGAGACTACATGACAGGGCTGTACTCTACGCTTCCTTTCATAATATATCCCGGCGTCAACCAAGCCCGAGAGATAACAGGCACCTGCAGTGTTGGTCAGGAAATTTGAGCAACACTCAGAAACGCATCCATTAAGTGGATGAAACTCGACTGTGTGTCCCAGTCTTCCCAACTGAGTCCGCGGCAAACTCAACTCTGGGTAGGAGCCGGTCGGGGCAGCAAAACCCACATGACTCTGATGGGATTCGAACCCACGACCTCCCAGCCGGGAGTCCGCGACGTTAACCACTTCGCCACGGCGGCTGGTACCTTTTCTTGCTTCTTTATATTCATTCTTTATTCCCTCTTTCTCTCCCCCTCCTCACCCCTTCGCCTCCACC
>CM031612.1:68481001-68483501 GCA_018398815.1 Conus ventricosus | reverse complement strand
AAGGCCAGTTTGGCCGTTGGTATGGATGACACGTTACATATAGCATGCACCTTCCCCGATGTTGGCGCATGGCTGCCTGAATGGCGGGGATAAATAAAACGGTCATACACACAAAAGGTCAGAATCGTCAACTCGATGAAGAAAGAAAAAAAGAAGAAGAAAAAAAGAAGAAGACGAATCCTAATTGTGGGGTGTGGCCCCACACCGCAGCGGTACTGACGTCCCAAAGGGGAACACACCGCTGAACCACGAAACAGCGAGTGGGGAGTGAAGGAGGGAGAGCTCGGGGGAAAAGAACCGAAAGGGACTAGGGGGAAAATATTTTTTTCCCGGTGCTTAATAATCAGGGCTATTGCTGTCTAAGGTTTGAGCTGTCTGGGAGGGGAGAGAGAGAGAGAGAAGAGAGAGAGAGAGAGAGAGAGAGAGAGAGAGAGAGAGAGAGAATGAAGAGAGAATGAGAGAGAAATTGGAGAGAGAGAGGAGAGAGAGGAGAGAGAGAGAGAGAGAGAGATTGAGAGAGAGAGAGAAAAGAGAGAGAGAGAGAAGAGAGAGGGGAGAGAGAGAGAGAGAGAGAGAGAAAGAATGAGAGAGAGATTGAGGGAGAGAATAAGAGAGAGACTGAGAGATTGAGAGAGAGAGATAATGAGAGAGAGAGAGAGAGATAGAATGAGAGAGAGTGAAAGAGAGAGAGTAGACAGAGAGAGAGAGAGAGGAGAGAGAGAGAGAGAGGAATAGAGAAATTGAGAGAGGAGAGAGAATGAGAGAGAGAGAGTAGACCCAAAGAGAGGAGACAGACAGACAGACAGACAGAGAGAGAGAGAGAGAGAGAGAGAGAGAGAGAGAGAGAGACGAAAGAGAGAGGACAGAGAGAGAGAGGGGGGGACAGAGAGATAGGACAGAGACAGACAGAGAGAGAGAGAGAGAGAGAGAGAGAGAGAGAGAGAGAGAGGAGAGAAGAAGGGGAGAGAGAGAGAGGACGGGGGGGTGGGGAGGTGGCCAAGCTATGTGGAGAGCTTGTCAGAAAACAACAAACGAAAAAAAAAAGAAGCAAGAAAAACCCAAACCCAAACCCAAACCCAAGAAACAACAACAACACCCCCCCCAAAAAAAAAAAAAAAAAAAAAGAAGCAAGAAACCAACCAACCAACCCAAGAAGCAACAATAACACCCCCCCCAAAAAAAAAAAAAAAAAAAGAAGCAAGAAACCAACCAACCAACCGAAGAAGCAACAATAACAACAGCCCCCCCCCCCCCCCCCAAAAAAAAAAAAAAAAAAAGAAGCAAAAAACCAACCAACCAACCGAGAAGCAACAATAACAACACCCCCCCCCCCCAAAAAAAAAAAAAAAAAAAAAGAAGCAAGAAACCAACCAACCAACCGAAGAAGCAACAATAACAACACCCCCCCCCCCAAAAAAAAAAAAAAAGAAGCAAACACAAACAACAACAAACAACAAAACAAAACAACCAACAACAACAAACAAAAAAAAAAAAAACCCTAAGAAGAAGAAGAAAAAACCCACACAACACCCACAAAATCAAGAGAAACCATAAAAAGAAAGAAAAGGTGACCCCACTGGGGGGGGCCCTTTAGGTCTATTCCCTTTAGGGCTATTCCCTTTAGGTCTATTCCCTTTAAGTCTATTCCTTCATGTTATTTTCGTTAAGTCTTGGGATAGGGTTAGGGATAGGGTTAGGGTTAGGGATAGGGATAGGGTTTGGGTTAGGGTTAGGGATAGGGTTTGGGGTAGGGATAGGGTTAGGGTTAGGGATAGGGTTAGGGGTCGGGATAGGGTTAGGATAGGGTTAGGGTTAGGGATAGGGTTAGGGGTCGGGATAGGTTAGGGATAGGGGTTTGGGATAGGGTTAGGGTTAGGGATAGGGTTAGGGATAGGATAGGTTAGGGTACTAACCCTATCCCCAAGACTTAACGAGAATAGACCTGGAAGGAATAGACTTAAAGGGAATAGACCTAAAGGGAAAAGACCTAAAGGGAATAGACCTAAAGGTACCTCCCCGACCCCACAGGAGTTGGGGTGGAGATGATTGGATTAACTTAAGCCTCTTTAACTCAAAAGTCAAGGGCTGGACAGGAGAGGGTGGGGTAGCAAAGCAAGAGGAGGGGGGGAGGAGTTGGTTGTGGTGAGATGAGGGAGGGTGGGTGCATGGGTGAAGAATGCGGTCGACAAGGTGGGAGAGAGGTGTTTGCGTGACCGCCTGACGACCTACATTAGAAAACGAACATATAACTGCCGGGACACAATCACGATTTTTGTTTAGTTTCTTTTCTTTTCTTTTTCTTAAAAAAAAATTACTGAAGAAGATTTAATTTGTTGTTGTTTTGTTTCGTAACAGGACCGGGAGGCGGTAAATGTGGGTCTCTCTCTCTGTCGGTTTGTGTCCGTCTGTCTGTCTGTCTACCTGTCTCTGCCTGTCTATCCGTCTCTTTCTCTGTCTTTCTGTCTGCTTCTGTTTCTGTCTGTTTGTCCTCTCTCTCTCT
>CM031612.1:68466001-68476001 GCA_018398815.1 Conus ventricosus | reverse complement strand
TTGTCTTATCAATGCAACATTTACAGGAGAAAATATCACTTTACATAATTAGAATTTTCATGTTTCTTTCATCTTTTTCCTTCTTTCTTTCTCCCCTTTTTTTCTTCTCATGCCGTTTCTATAAGTGGTAAATATGGTAACCATCTTGTTTTAAAAACATGCCCATTCCAATTTATATCTGCATTTTTATTTTTCGATTTATAACGTGAGAGTAGGTACCTTTGGAAGGAGACTATATCAGGAAGACAATGGTCAAATTTGCATTTATAGATATACTGTTTTCCTAACAGAATTATTAAGTCTAAAACCGAGTCTGTCCACCAGTCTTTGTTTGTCTGTCTCTGTTTCTGTCTCTGTCTGTCTGTCCGCCCCCCCCCCCCCCCCTTCTCTTTGTCTCTGACTCTGTCTGCCGTATGCATGACTTTCTGTCTGTCTGTATATCTCTTTGTCTGTCTGTCTGCCTGTCTGTCTGTCTCTCAACGAGAGATGACCAAAATAAACAAAACACAAAACAAATTAAAAAAACCCAACAGAAACAAACCAAACCAACCCACACAACATGCACCCCCTCCCCCTCCAGCGCACATTTGTATAATTTCGCTTCAAACGATGCGCTTTTCTTTCGAGAAATGCATAACAAAGTACACAGTTTTCTGCAGATAAGCTGTATTTATGTATTCATTGCTGACAGCATTTCATTTCTTCCTACCTCACTAACAACTCTTCCAGCTACCCCTCTCCCCTCCACCCCCTTCTCTTCCTCCTCCTCCTCCTGCTCTTTCCCCTATCTCTTCTCTGTCTCTTTTTTCCTTTGTGTCATGCATCATCATCATCATCATCATCATCATCATCATCAATCATCATCATCATCATCATGTTCATCATCATCGCCTATTACCCCTCCTGGGATACAGGCCGCCAACCAAGGACCTCCAGGCATCTCTGTCCTGGGCTGTTTTCTCCAGCTGGTTCCCATATTCTTGATGTCTGCTTCCAGGTCCTCATACATGGTCCTGACGTTCCATGTTCCGATGTTGGCTGCCCTGGTTGAAACAAAAGCAGTCAGCCTTGTGGCTTCCTGATATTTCAGGCTTTCACCACATGGCGTCATACATCTTCTTGTCGAAGACCCATCCCTTCCCAGGGCTGAGGTGTCGATTTGATCCTTGGTTGGTGTTTTTGTAGCTGTGGTTTGTTTTACGGGGTGGGGTAGCTGACCCCACGCCCAACCCTCCTCCTTTATCCGGGCTTGGGACCGGCATGATTCCCCAAAAAGGGCCTCCTGGCGGAGGTTTGTGTCATGCGGGCCAGACTATCTTTCTTTGCGTGAATTCTGTGTGTCCGTTAAATGTCTGTTCAATGAAAAGGCGATCTAGACACGCCGACTTCCCATTGAAAAGTTTGTCAAGCAGAATACACAATGATAAGTTTTCTGAAAGCTGTGCGTGTTATAGCATGCGTGCGCGTGAGTGTATGAGCGTATGTGACTGTGCGTGTGAGCGTGCGCATGCATTCGTGCAAGTGTGTTCGAGTGTGTGTGTGTGTGTGTGTGTGTGTGTGTGTGTGTGTGTGTGTGTGTGTGTGTGTGTGCGCACACACGCGCACGCGCGCCCATGCATATATATATATATATATATATATATGTATGTATATGCATATGTACACACACACACACACACACACACACACACACACACACACACACACACACACACACACACACACACACACACCTCTCTCTCTCTCTCTCTCTCTCTCTCTATATATATATATATATATGTGTGTGTGTGTGTATGTGTGTGTGTGTGTGTTTGTGTGTGTGTGTGTGTGTGTGTGTGTGTGTGTGTGTGTGTGTGTGTTTGTGTGTGTGTGTGTGTGTACGTGCGTGCGTGTATATGAAGAGAGAGAGAGAGAGAGAGAGAGAGAGGAGAGAGAGAGAGAGAGAGAGAGAGAGAGAGAGAGACTGTGTATATGTGTGTGTCTGTTTGACTCAGTCACAAAGAGAGAGAGAGAGAGAGAGAGAGAGAGAGAGAGAGAGAGAGAGAGAGAGAGAGAGAGAGAGACAGACAGACAGACAGACAGACAGACAGACAGACAGACAGACAGACAGAGAGAGAGAGAACGAACGAACGAACGAACGAACGAAATTTGTTTAATGAGGGAAAAGAATAAGCACATAGCAGGCTTGTTTGCATCTTGCCCTCAAAAATGAAAAAGAAACATTCCAAACACAAAAGCCACCCTCCACACCCCAACCATTAACCAAACATCCACCTGTCGAACAATCCTTTCAAAGCAATAATAATAGCAATAACAACATCAATGAATGATAATGATTAAAAATGATAACATTACAATTCAAATATAACCCCATGCGCACATATACACATATGTATTGTCAAACATTACATCTATCGAATAGCATGATCTGAAAAGATAGAAATACAGAACACATAATAATCACAAATATAAATCCACATGATAGTAAATCAATATTGAAACCTAGAATCTGTTCCGGAAGGGGGCGTACAACACACATTTTTGCGCCCTCCAGATTCGCACGCAATTTCCCTTTCCTCTCTATCCCGTGTTCTCTGCAAACAATTCCATCCTCGCCCCTCGTAACAAACACCCCACCTCACCCCGTCTACCCCTCCGTTCACAACCAACCCTACTCAAACAGAGAGAGAGAGAGAGAGAGAGAGAGAGAGAGAGAGAGAGAGAGAGAGAGAGAGAGAGAGAGAGAGAGGCCGGATATAAAAGCAAATATTCACTTACCATAAGGATCAGGAGATGCTGTTCATGTATTGCGTCATAAGGTGTGTTTGATATTTGTTTTTAAAGACTCGGAGGCTTGTATTTACATCGAATGAAGTTATAACAGAATTCCATAAGCAGCCACCAGAGTACAACAAGCTTGATTTAAACAGATCGATTCTCGGAAGAGGTACTTTTATCTTGTAAACATGACGAATCTTATTCATTTCGAATCTATTTTTCAAAGCCATTGGGGCACGGTCGGACATTATATTAAACATAAAGAGAGCTTTGTTGTAAACTAGCTTCCATTTTAGAGGCAGGATTTCTAAATGTTTATATTCTGAGAAAGTAGGGAGGAGGACTTCAGGAGGATCAGTTTAATGGCACGTCTATGTAAACTGAATAAAGGTTTTAAAATATTATCACTAGCGGAATCCCATATTGTTGAGGCATAGTTTATGTAAGATTCAACATAGGCATGAAAGAACAACTTACGGCTATGTTGATCTAAAAAGTGTTTTATTCTGGAAAGCTGGTAAATCTTTCTGGACACATTTTTACATACTAACGCAATATGATTCGACCATAACAGATTGTTATCAATAATAACACCTAGGATCTTATGGTGATCAACTTCCTCGAGATTTTCGCCATTAATACAAAGGTAATGATTGCTACAAGAAAGATTTTGACGTTTTTGCCTGGTAGTAATCAATAAGTATTTAGTTTTTTGGGGGTGGAGTCGCATATGATTGAGTTCAGACCATTCAGATAACTTGTTGATACTTTCTTGTAAGGAGATGTTGTTGTTGTTGTTGTCGTACCCTGGCTAAAAGACTCCAGGGATCATCCGAACAGCCGAAGTATTTGAACACTATGGCACAAATGCATCAGCTGGGGATGAGAACATTACGTGTGTGACCGTTTTTGATTACCCCGCCACATGGGCAGCCACACTCCGACTTCGGGGGATTTGGGAGACTGATAATGTTATGCTAGGAGCTTGTTACGACTGAAGACAATCCCCACATAACTATGCAGAGCATAACAACATTTTGCTGTAGCCTTGGTGTTCTGGCCTATGTCAATTGGTCTGACACAGCCTTAAGCCAAGGCGTGTAAGGAGATAAAAAATGTTATCTAATCGATCGTGACAGTGTGGATAGTGGTATCATGGGCAAACATCTCACATAAAGTTGTAAAAAACAGAGGTAGATCATTTATATATACAGAAAATAGTATTGGCCCAAGGACTGAGCCTTGAGGGACGCCGTACTTAACAGGTAGAATGGAAGAATTTGATCTATTTACCGAAACACACTGTTTCCTGTCTGAGAGAAATGAAGATAGAAGTTCCAAAGCGTTGTCAGTTAGGCCATAGATCTTTAATTTCTCAAGTAGAAGACTGTGGTCGCCGACATCAAATGCTTTCATAAAGTCTACTACTAGAACACCTGTGATTTTATTATTGTTTATGTTAGTAAGCCACTGGTCAACAAGACTAGTTAATGCTGTGTGACAAGAATGGTTGGCCCTGAATCCGGACTGGTTTGGATGAAACAGTTCAAAGGAGTTGAAATGATTAAGAATGTGTTTGTTTATGTGATCTTCCAAGGGTTTAGAGAGTATAGACAAGATGGAGATGGTCTATAATTTCAGGATCAGCATAGTCACCTGATTTATAGATGGGTATAACTTTAGCAACTTTAAAAGCTTTTGGAATATAATTTTTTGCAAGGCATAGGTTGTAGATGTAGGTAAGCGTTTCGGCGATTACTGGGGCTGACAATTTCAAGATTTTCCCATCAATGCCATCAAGACCACTTGTGTTACTTTGTTTTAGGCTACTAAGAGATTTATACACTTCATGCACACCCATAAATGGTATATTTGACAGAGAGGATATATTTCTAGAATTGCAAAAGTCCTGAAGAATATCCAGTTTATTTTCTGACGTTCTGTTTATTTTTATTGTTGAGTTAGCTACGCCACAAAAATGTGAATTCAAGACATCAGATGATAAATCTTTTGGCGAGGTAGTATGACCTTTAACATTTTTATTAGTAAGCTCGTTATATCGCTTTCCAAATAGATCTGTTATCTGCTTTGGAAGAAATAAGATTTTGAAAATACTTTTTCTTTGACGATCGTTTTAGGTAATTGACTAAGTTTCTTTGTTTTTTATAGGAATCTCGACTCCCTGATACTAACAGCGACTCTCTTAAGTCGGTAGCAGTGTCTATATCTTTAGTTATCCAGGGTTTTTTAGGATTGTTACTAACACGCATTGTTTTAAATGGGGCATGCTTATTATAAACATTAAGGAAACTATGATACCAGACTTCTAAAGCCTCGTCGGGTCTGTGAATTGATAGACCGTGGAAAGGAATGAGTTCATTAAATCCCGCTGAAAGGAGTCATTGTCAAATTTTGAAAAGTTTCTGTAGGTAATTATCTTGTGGAAATTTTTTGGAACTTTAACTCCTCGCTTGGACCACGTAAAACATACTGGAGAATGGTCGCTACAACCGAACGTCGGTGAGCATATTTCTATCATGGTGTTAACTGAAGAAGTATATAATATGGTCAATAAGTGTTTGGAGGTAGCGGTGACTCTTGTTGGTTTGTCTATCAGTTGGTCGAGGTTAAATGATTTGTAAGTTTCTGTCCAAGATTTGTTCGATTTTAGTAAATCAATATTGAAATCACCTAGTAGTATATTTTCATAAGAGAATAAGGATGCTTCCTCCATCATTAAAGAGAATTCATCTATCCAATCAGTTCGCTCTGCCGGGTTTCTATATATAAAGCTTATAAGAATAGGTTTCGATTTTTTCAGCTGTATTGCGATCCATAACGATTCTACTTGGTATTTTTCTAGAGAGGAGATTTGCTTAAAGTTTAAACTTTGATGAATATATATAATAAGACCCGTTTCTCTAAATTTGGATGGGTCTTTGCGCACGACATTATAGCCTGGTATTGTTAGTTCTAAGTCGGACACTTGGTGAGATAACCTTGTTTCCGAAAAGCCGAAAATGTGGAAGCTTTTACCATGATTGAAAAGAATATCAGATACATCATTAAGCTTATTTTGTAAATGACAAACATTCAAAAAACCTACTCGTAGGCCATCAGCAGATGGCCACTCGTTACGTGTTACTTGCATGGTACAGTAACAAAACAAAAGAGGAAAACAAGGAAACAACAGGCAAGCACAAATATAATACGCAATAATAAACAATGAAATATAGAAAGGGAAGGAAACCCGAACTGTTTGTAACCAACAACTTTTTTTTCCAAAGACTATATTCATATAAGACAAGAAGAAGAAGAAGAAGAAGAAGGAGAAAAGACAGAAAAAAAAGAAAAGAAACGGAACTCTTGATCAAAAGGCAGAAATGAATCAATGTCAAATTCAAAAACTATTTTGCACTAAGTACCAGGTGAAACGATATTGGCCCGGCAAAAACTGTGACTCACCATAATGATTAAGATCATACAAACACATTACAGTATCTGACATACATAGATAGGCCTATGTGCGTACTTTCGAGGAAGTACAAAAGTAATCAGGTGGAATACAAATTCATCCACTCCTGGTTCTTTGATGCTGCCCTGCAAACATGCACTCAAATAAGCGCGCGCGCGCGCACATACACACACACACACACACACACACACACACACACACACACACACACACACACACACACACACACACTCATGCACACACACACACACACACACACACACACGCACACGCACACGCACACACACATACAGACACACACGCCCGCACGTGGTGTTCACGCTGGACGCTTTTTAGAATTTCAGTTTATATAGAAAATCTCACTCTCACAATGAAGTACAGTGCACCATTTGATGCGCATTATAACTATTCCAATATATCCATGCTAATCACAAATGCGTATTGACACATGCAACCTCATACAACCTCATACAACAGGAATAGTTTAACAGTTGAACTGGGATGATTAGGCTGATAAACAGGCCAATGTTGGCTCGCCAGTATTTGCGACGCCATTTGTAAAAGACGTTCTGTAAAGGGGTGAAGTTGTTCAGGTGTAGTTTGAAGGACGGGGGATTTCTGATTTCTGGATACTGAGCCACAAAAGGATTGACTTTTGGTTTGCTGTCAGTTGACACAGAATCACGTACATTACTTTTGGAGAATTTTCGGGAAAGAAAGTTGGGGGGTAGTTAGGAGGAACAAGGATTGTACCACTCTAGGATGTGAATTTGGCACAAGAGGGGGTATTGATCACAAGATCTGAAAGAAGGGGGAGTTGTGATGTCGGTCCTGAATTGTAGAATTCCTGGTTGTGTGCGGTGAAGAGAGAGAGAGAGAGAGAGAGAGAGAGAGAGAGAGAGAGAGAGAGAGGACACCATTTAAACAGTTATGGTGTTAACGTATTCAAATGCTCGTAAATCAGTCATGGGGCAACACACTGGGAGAAAGGAAAACTGTTGCATTTTATGCTGATGTGAAATGTAATACACCTTCAAAAGGGGTGACGGAGGTTTTGTAACATTTTTTTTTACTACAACGCCTTTAGCTGAAACGTGGGCGCCGCAAAGCGATCACGCACAATAGTCCGTGTTATCGACATTTTCAGATCAGGTGTCGTTTATTGGAAAATGCTCCCCCCTTTAAATTCTTTGATTTCAAGGAAGAGAGAGAAGGTTAAGACACTTTTCAGATTTCAATGAGGCGATCTCTTCTTGTGATCCACATTTGTCTCCGCCTGTTCCGCTATTTTTTGGTCTGTTTTCTTTCTTCTTCTTATTGTTTTCCTGTTGTTTATTTTTCCCCCTTCTATCTATCTATCTATCTATCTATCTATCTATCTATCTATCTATCTATCTATCTATCTTTCTTTCTTTCTTTATTTCAGTAAGGCTCGTACAGACATGCACGAAAATGGGTAACCCCCCCCCCCCCCCCCCCAGCATTTTGGTTGCCCCACCCCGTCTCACAATATTCAGAAACTGATGGTGTCCGTCCCTTCTCTGGACAGTAAGGACCTTTGATGGTGCCCATCATCTATCAGGGTGTAAGGACCTTTGATGGTGCCCATCATCTAACAGGTGTAAGGACCTTTGATGGTGCCCATCATCTATCAGGGTGTAAGGACCTTTGATGGTGCCCATCATCTATCAGGGTGTAAGGACCTTTGATGGTGCCCCTCATCTATCAGGGTGTAAGGACCTTTGATGGTGCCCATCATCTATCAGGGTGTAAGGACCTTTGATGGTGCCCATCATCTATCAGGGCAACGGGGATCTTTGGTAAAGCTCGTCTCTTTTCAGGGCAGAGGGAATCTTTAGTAATGCTGATCTCTTTTCGGGGCAGAGGGGATCTTTAGTAATGCTGATCTCTTTTCAGGGCAGAGGGGATCTTTAGTAATGCTGATCTCTTTTCAGGGCAGAGGGGATTTGATAATGCTGATCTCTTTTCGGGGCAGAGGGATCTTTAGTAATGCTGATCTCTTTTCAGGGCAGAGGGATCTTTAGTAATGTTCATCTCTTTTCAGGGCAGAGGGGATCTTTGGTAATGCTGATCTCTTTTCAGGCAGAGGGAATCTTTGGTAATGCTGATCTCTTTTGAGGGAAGAGGGGATCTTTGGTAATGCTCAGCTCTTTTCAGGGAAGAGGGGATCTTTGGTAATGCTGATCTCTTTTCAGGGCAGAGGGGATCTTTGGTAATGCTCATCTCTTTTCAGGGCAGATGGGATCTTTGTTAATGCTTATCTCTTTTCAGGGAAGAGGCGATCTTTGGTAATATTAATTTCTTTTCAAGAAAGAGGGAATCTTTGGTAATGCTCATCTCTTCTCAGGCTTGAGGTGATCTTTCGTTGTGTCCATCTCCTCCCAAAGCAGCGGGGAAATGTTGGGTGATGTCCATGGGGATGAGGGCATGCTAATGTATGCCTTCTCCTCTTAAGGCAGTGAGGGAACGCCTGAGGGCATGTTACTGTATGCGTTCTCCTCTTAGTGCAGTGAGGGAAGGCCTGAGGGAATGTTACTGTGTGCCTTCTCCTCTTAGGGTAGTGAGGGAATGCCTGGGGGGGGGGGGGGGGGGCATGTAACTGTGTGCCTTCTCCTCTTAGGGTAGTGAGGGAATGCCAGGGGGGGGGGCATGTTACTGTGTGCCTTCTCCTCTTAGGGTAGTGAGGGAATGCCTGGGGGGTGGGGGGGGGGGGGGGCATGTTACTGTGTGCCTTCTCCTCTTAGGGCAGTGAGGGAATGCCTGGGGGGGGGGGGGGCATGTTACTGTGTGCCTTCTCCTCTTAGGGCAGTGAGGGAATGCCGGGGGGGGGGGGGGGGGGGCATACAAACATGCATACATACATACATACAGACATGCATACATACAGACATGCATACATACAGACATGCATGCATACAGACATACCTTTGTTGTTGCTGCTTTAAGTTCTTTTGTTCTTTATCTTTACCTTTTTAATTCACAAATGCTTATCTATTTACTCTCATTAAAATATTCGTGCATTCGCATTCGTATACTCTCTCTCTCTCTCTCTCTCTCTCTCTCTCTCTCTCTCTCTCTCTCTCTCTCTCCTCCTCTCTCTCTCCTCTCTCTCTCTCTCTCTCTCTCTCTCTCTCTCTCTCTCTCTCTCTCTTCTCTCTGATCATTCACTTTTGGAGAGGGACTGTTGATTCCGCAAACACACACACACACACACACACACACACACACACACACACACACACACACACACACACACACACACACACACGCGCGCGCGCGCGCGCGCGCGCACACACACACGTGCACACTCTAGGTCTTGAACAGGATCATAAAGCACATTCATTCGAGAAAGGTAGCACCCCTCCTCCCCGCCCTCACCCCCGTTAACTCTTATTTCAATGCCGTTCATGACACAATCATACAACCACTGATTACCGGGCATTATAAAACAAAGTCGTTTATGACGTGGAATAAAGGTGCCATTGTTTTTGTTTGACTTGCTCGATAGTACATTTTGCCATGGATTTGGTTATATTTACACACACACAGACACACAGACACAGACACAGACACACACACACACACACACACACACACACACACACACACACACACAGACGCACGCATGCACGCACACACACACATGCACACACACACACACACACACATACACGCACACACACACATGCACACACACACACACACACACACACACACACACACACA
>CM031612.1:68458501-68461001 GCA_018398815.1 Conus ventricosus | reverse complement strand
ATAGTCTCTACTGCGTGTGTGATAGTTTTTGCGCTGTCTGTGTGATAGTCTTTACTGTCTGTTATGATAGTCTTTACTGTCTGTTATGATAGTCTTTACTGTGTGTTATGATAGTCTTTACTGTCTGTTATGATAGTCTTTAACTGTCTGTTATGATAGTCTTTACTGTGTGTTATGATGGTCTTTACTGTCTGTATGATAGTCTTTACTGTCTGTTATGATAGTCTTTACTGTCTGTTATGATGGTCTTTACTGTCTGTATGATAGTCTTTACTGTCTGTTATGATAGTCTTTACTGTCTGTTATGATAGTCTTTACTGTCTGTATGATAGTCTTTACTGTCTGTATGATAGTCTCTACTGGCTGTATGATAATGTCTACTGTCTGTATGGTAGTCTTTACTGTCTGTATGATAGACTTTACTGTCTGTACGATAGTCTTTACTGTCTGTATGATAATGTCTACTCTCTGTATGATAGTCTTTACTGTCTGTATGATAGTCTTTACTGTCTGTTATGATAGTCTTTACTGTCTGTATGATAGTCTTTTCTGTCTGTATGACAGTCTTTTCTGTCTGTATGATAGTCTTTACTGTCTGTATGATAGTCTTTACTGTCTGTATGATAATCTTTACTGTCTGTTATGATAGTCTTTACTGTGTGTTATGATAGTCTTTACTGGCTGTTATGATAGTCTTTACTGTCTGTGTATGATAGTCTTTACTGTCTGTAAGATAGTCTTTACTGTGTGTTATGATAGTCTTACTGTCTGTATGATAGATCTTTACTGTCTGTATGATAGTCTTTACTGTCTGTTATGATAGTCTTTACTGTCTGTATGATAGTCTTTACTGTCTGTATGATAGTCTCTACTGGCTGTATGATAATGTCTACTGTCTATATGGTAGTCTTTACTGTCTGTATGATAGACTTTACTGTCTGTACGATAGTCTTTACTGTGTGTTATGATTGTCTTTACTGTCTGTTATGATAGTCTTTACTGTGTGGTTGTGATAGTCTTACTGTCTGTTTATGATAGTCTTTACTGTCTGTATGATAGTCTTTACTGTCTGTATGATAGTCTTTACTGTCTGTATGATAGTCTTTACTGTCTGTATGATAGTCTTTACTGTCTGTACGATAGTCTTTACTGTGTGTTATGATAGTCTTTACTGTCTGTTATGATTGTCTTTACTGTCTGTTATGATGGTCTTTACTGTCTGTTATGATGGTCTTTACTGTCTGTATGATAGTCTTTACTGTCTGTTATGATAGTCTTTACTGTCTGTATGATAGTCTTTACTGTCTGTTATGATAGTCTTTACTGTGTGTTATGATAGTCTTTACTGTCTGTTATGATAGTCTTTACTGTCTGTTATGATAGTCTTTACTGTCTGTATGATAGTCTTTACTGTCTTTTTTTTTTTCTTTTTTTTTTCCTTTTTTTTTCTTTTTTCTTTTTTTTTTTTACCCACCACATTCCGGTCTATCAGAGATACCTACATCGAGATTGGGCTCCTGATTGTCATGATGTAACTATGAAATATTTCGCTTTCTTTGAATTTGGAAAGTAAGAACTTTAACAAAACACATAACAATTACTAGATTTCACTAAGATAGGGTTTGGGTACTAGAAGGTGAAGTTCAGCGTATACAAATATATATATATATATATAAAAAAAAAAAAAAACAAAAACATCCACACATGCGTACACACACACGTGCACTCACACACTCATACGCACGTCCACCCACGGACATATACAAGAATATAAAATCATGCAAACATTCTCTCTCACGCACCCTATTCCCCCCTCCTACTTCACCCCCCCTCCCCCTCCTGTTCGCCCCTCCGCCCCCCCCCCACCCCCCGCTCCCTCATATTATCCCCTAACTCCCCATCTCTCTATCTCATCATAAATCGGTTTGTCCAGCTATCATTGTATCTATCCATCCATTGACCTATCATTATATCCCTCTCGTATTCGTTCAAGGAAGAGCCCTCTCTCCATGCAGTTTCCCCTACCTTGTTTTTTGACCTCTCACATTTTTTTTTTCTTTTTTTTTTCTTGTCTTTTTCTTTTTTCTTCTTCTTTTTTTTCTTTTTCTTTCTTTCTTTCTTTGTTGTTGTTGTTGTTGTTGTTATATTCTTCCAATATCATAATCATAATAGAGCCGTCAATCATCCTCACACAAGAACACCAGCACACAGACACCTGCTGACGCGCGTTCCACGCTGTCATTCATGCCCTGTTCAAAGTGTGTATGTGTGCTGTTGTTTTTAAACAATGGACACTGTTTTCGTTTTTAAAACAATGGATAGTCATTTCTCTATACGTTTAATGTAGTACAGATGTTAAGGTGATGTCCGGTTTAAGTGTTGTAATTTACTTGCATTGTTTTTACTTTGCCGTTCATTCCACTTGCACACAGCACAATATATAGTTTAAGTGGTGTTTTATACTGATATTCAGAGAGAAAGAGAGAGAGAGAGAGAGAGA
>CM031612.1:68433501-68451001 GCA_018398815.1 Conus ventricosus | reverse complement strand
TGGGGTGGGGTGGGGTGGATTCTCACCAATGAAATCACTGTCTTTGAACATATGAGTTTCCGCTTAGTTGACGTCACATTTCAGGCCTTTGCACCCCCACTCGTGACCGTATCTTTGCGCCAGCTGGAAGCCTCCAAATAGTCAGAGAACAGGGAAACCTTCATTCTGGCTCACTTGCTCCTCCACCGAGTTTTTGGGCGAAAGTGGCCTAAAAGCCGCCTTTCCTGTTCTCTGACAAGTAAGACTTCAATAACCAAAAAATAACGATTATCTACAAACAAACATACTGTGCAGGGTTATCCGTTTTCAATACTAATTTACTAAACTTTTCAGATTTCAGTTTTTGTTTAATCCTATGTTTTTCTTGATCGTTTTCAATAACATCATTTTCGCGCAAACATTCTTCAAATGAGTCTCTGTCTTTCATGTGAAATAACACTACAGTCTTTAACTGTTCTCTAAAGTCTTTTAAAACCGAGTTATATTTCTGGCATAAAATCCACACACTTATCCATCATGTCTTCACTGAAAGCTAGTTTTGACAAAGTGTTTCTCTTTTAACTTATCCCTTATATTAGAAGTAAACGAGACATTAAACCTTTTCTAAACAGCTCACAGAACAACACCAAAGGGGTGTTTATACTTTATTTTATTCCAACAAAAAAAACCCGTTGATATTAAATTCTTAAGTTTTTTTTAATTTTAAAATAAATATTTTGAGTTGAAAAGAAACTCAACATGGCTAAGATATAGAAGGACCGGACGAATTGTTTGAAGGAAGCTTGAGAGAGAGCTTTTCAAGCTAAATGTATTATCTAAATCATTGCCCAACAAACTACGGGCAAGTGTGTTCTGCAATTTTCCAAGTTCCAGGCAAACTAACAATAGCCCCGCCAGTTAAAGTATGTGCTGTTTTAATCGACTATGTAAAATAAATGAAGAAAATCTAAAGTCTGGGTTCGACAAACAACAACATTTTTTCCCTCTAATGATTTAAAACCCCCGGGGTTGGGCAGACGAACTGCTTACACAGTTTGACGCTCCCCGCTGAAAACAAAAAATGAGAGGCCGGTTGGTCAGGGCGAAGTCCTAGAATCAGATTAAAACGTTAAGATGGCCGTTTCGAAGGTTTACTTCCATACCTCCAGCATTAGTTGCAAAAAAAGCAGTTCTAAACATAAAGAATTTCAACAACAAATGTTTTTGGTTTGGTTTCGCAAGGCTGCATTATATCCGAAAAAACCAGAGAGATGTCTAATACACCCTTACATCAATGATCTAACTTTAGTGGAGTGCCCTTTTCCTTTTAGTGTAGACCAAATTGACATTTTGAAGAACAAAAAAAAACCAAAAACTGTTAAGTATCCCCCCAGGGGATGAGGAAAAAATTTTGGTGCCAATAAATTTCCCCAAGAACGCCCCAACAATAGGCGAACCGAAAAAAATCATGTTGACTTATACGATGCTTTCCCCGCGGGGACCGCATTAAACACATTGATACGAAAAATGGTAGACTAATGCACTTTCTTAAAAAGATCAGGGCAAACAAAAATTCTGTAGAAAATTTTAAAAAAAACCCCATCTGTTCAAGCCGCGGGGAAACAAAAAAAACACTGTATGGGCCATTGATGTAATCAGAACAAATTTACGCCCCAAAAGGGCAGAAAGTTAGTTTAAGAACTGGAAAGGGATGCAAAATTCCCTTGTTTTTTACGCAGATTTCGAATCACTCATTTTTCCTTATAAGGCCCAAACCCCCACAAAAACTTCAAAAAACCTCTTAAGAGTAATCATAGATTTGTTCATTTCCCTTCATTAAATTTTTGGTCGGATGGCTCCATTCAAACCAAAATTTATAGGGGTCTAATGCTGCAGAATATTTTTTGAACGCATGCAGCAAGTGCGCAATGACGTTCTAAAAATCAAACTTATCTGAAATCATAATGACGCCTAAAGACAACAACATATGACTCACCCCACACATTGTTGGATTTTGGGTTTAGAACTTAGGAAGAAAAAACAAACCCAAACAGTAAAGACCTGATCAATAGCGGAAAGTTCAAGGAGCTGCGCCAGAAAAATGCAATCTTCAACAAAGTTAAACCCAAACGGGAAAGCGCCCACTTCTTTCAAACTTGCGGGGTTTACGACTCTACCAAAAAAAAGCGAGCTAAACGACCCCTTGGGGTGTCATGCATTGCACATCATGGGAAAAAGTACATGTTTTCATTTTAAATAACAGTCTTTTTATGACTCATGAAACACAGGGGTTTTCTTTAAGCAGGGCTAGCCTTTAAGTCCTGCCCAAAAACGGAAAAACATTTTGACTCAACTCTTGTTAAAAAGGCGTTTACCCTTATGAGACAAAACAGTTGGGGAAAAGGGTTTTGATGAAGACCCCCCTTCCTCCTAAAGGCGCGTTCTTTTCTAGTCTCAGAGGAAAGGACATCAGTGATTTGATTCCCCAGCACCAAGATGCGGGGCAGAAGTTAGATTGAAAAACGAGGGACTATCAGTTTCATACTTAAGGCAGAAATGTTTTTGGGGGACGCCCTTTTGAAAATTAAAAAAAACCGCATGAACATTATGCGGGACCCCGCGCTTACTTTTCTCCCCCCCGGGGATGTTTTGGGATGCTTTTTTAAAAGTTTACGGGAGTACAGATTGTTTTATTGTCAATTTACCAATGTTCAGATGTTTAAAAAGGGAAATGCGGGGAGGAATTAGTATGGCGTCGCCCCATTACTGTAAAGCAAACAACAAATACGGGACGACATGACCCGAGTAAAAGGTCTAACTTTCTTATTATTTAGACCAAACAATCTGTAGGATGGGCAATGGCGCAATCGCTTCCATTACGAACTTTAAAAATGACACAGGGGGTGATCCAAATATTTTCAAAGGCATTAAAGTGGTTAGCAGTTTAAACGCTGATCAACGCGTGGTTCTTTCTAAAAGTTGACTTAAATATCCTCAGGAACTCCATGACCTCATAATACTACCCATTAGCGAAAAGTCTAAAGGGGCAAAAACAGAACCGCCTAAATTTGGCTAATTTTCGAGGCAAAAAAAATTATGTCTGTCATTACAGATTCTAAAATTTTTTTAAAAGACAGGTTTTGAATTTGAAGCGTTCTGAAATTTGTTTTTGATAAAAAATTCAGAAACCATACACATGAAGAACACGATCTTGAAAACTAAATCCCAGATGCTTAGAAAAAGACTTTTCAAGCGAGAACAACAGCTTTTTTTGGAAAACTAGGGAGAACCCCCACAAGCCAAAGATGTCAGTTGGTCACCGAGAGAACGAAGCAATTAAGCTGATTAAAAAACCTAATTTCGGGTTCAGAAGTTTTCTGACACTTTTTTGGCATAATGAAAAAAAAAAAAGAAATCAAATTGGAAACCCTGTTTATTGGGTTACCGTTTAGAAAAATCAAAGTTTTTAATGTTAGAGTTTTTTTATGCTATTTTAAAACCCCTCGTATCCGATCCAGAGTATTTTACACAGATACAGACGTTTTGTTAAGATATTTCCAGAAGAATCTATAAAGACATGGAAACCAAGTGGCAAAGGTCGCGGGAGAAACGACACACTGATTATCCAAAAAGATTGCCTTTGCTTAAACGAAACAAAAGGTTTTGGGAAAATGAAGGATAAATTTATCTGGAAAGGGATCAAGGATTTGTTTGGTTAAGGTCAAAAATTACAGTATTTCGAGCCAGGAGAAAATCTTAAAGAAAAAAAAGGGGAAAAATCTCGCAGCGTTGTGCGAAAAAACAATAATGACAACTACAAAGAAGCATTTTTGGCAATAAGACTTTTCATCAGAAAAGTAAAACTGCGATCTAACTACATAGATCAACACAACTTTTAAAACAAAAAGTCATTAGATAAACAAAACAAAAGGGGTGTTTGTTAATCCAGAGTTTTCATAGAAATTGGCACGGAGCCCCGAAATTAATTAAAGGGGGAAACTGTGTCGGGCGAATTATCTGCTTTTCTTCTTTCACAAAAGATCTTTGAGGACTGGTTTTTTTGGTTCGTTTCCGTAAATAATCACGGGCGGTTTCTTTTTTAAATTCTTTTTTTTTCGTACGGGTCAACACCCCAAATTGGATCGGTTGCCCTGATGGGGTGTCCCTTTTTGGGGTTTCCCCCCGGTAAAAAAAGGGTACCTTAATTTCACCCCAAATGTAATTTTCTGGATGAAGACTCCCTTCAGCAAAATTTTTATTGTTTTTTTTTTGATTGCTTTCTGGCTTTAGCCCTTTAAATTCTTCATTATTCATTGCGCGAAAAACTGGGGCATCTTCTAACCCATTCTGGTTGCGAGAATTGTCAACACTCTCTGTATCGGGTAGGAGAAAAGTCTTTGGGCTAACTGTTTTTTTAAAGTTTTCAACTAAAGCCTGTGATCGTAACCCCGGGAATGCTCTTCAAATAGTAACTCGGGTTTTTAACAAAAATTTGATTCATTTGGCCTTTTAAAATTTTTTTCCACATCGACTTGAATCATGCGAGGGAAAGTTAAGGGCCTGTTGGTATACAGTTGTAGGCAACAGCAACACGAACACTTTTTTGGGGTTAATGTTCCGCATCTTTGTACTTGAAGCCTGTCAATGCGTGAGGCGTACTTAAATTTTTTTCGCTAATCGTATCAGAGGGAAAATATAAAAGATCCTTTTGATGAGTGTCGTTGGGAATTATTCACAAAGTGTGGCTCTGTATTCGTTTGGGCGCAGGTAAATAATTTCCCAAATCGCTTTTTTAGAAAACCCTTCTTTTGCGTTTTTCACGATCCCCCGCTTGGTTAGCTTTTTAATTGTGTATTCCCCCCCAAATTCCTTTTGGCGAATAAAATTTGTTCATTTTTACTCACCAAATTTTATGTGAAACAAAATACACAACGGTCATACAACAACAATAACGCGATTTTTTGCATTTTTGTTTTTCTGATGGTTGATAAAGTCACAAATTTTGGTGGGGGAAAGCCCCGTTTGGTTTGCCTGTTACAAGTAATATTGTTTTATTGTTTGATCAACATTTTTAAAAAGTGTAAGCTCATGCCCCGTTTTTTCGTGTGTCTTTAAAAAATCTAACTGCTCAAGTCTCTGCTTTTCATAGGGGCTTGTGCAGTGCTATTCCTCCAACTTTGTTATGTCTTTTTCCTCGCCGCATCCCCCAGTTTTACTAAAATCGAAATTTTCTTCCGCTAAAGCAAGCGCATTCACCCCCAGCGCCGCCCTTCATTATTGCAAGTGAACCATTTTTATAAAAGTATTTTTTTTCTTACATATTTATATTTTCTGGAATTATTCCTTTTAAAAAATAGAAAATCTTTCGTAGCAAACGAAGCTGAACAATGCAAAAGCTTTGCTGAATCCCCAAGTCCATTTGCCAAGATCGCGGTTTAAATTCTTAAAGGGTTTTTTCCAAGCATTGAGTATCCACACTTAGCCTCCAATAACAAGAATGGGATACAAGGGTTTGGTAACAGTTTTTCGGGGCCCCTTTTTTTTTAAAATAAAAAATAAATTTAATAAAAAAACTGAACAGTGATGACTATACCACAAGGCGGCCAAAACTTCCCCAACTTAGAATGACCAAGTTTATGGGCCCAAACTGTTTTGCCCCCAAAAAGGGAAAAGGTTTATTCTTTGGCACGTGTGGAAAAACAAAACAGTTCCCCGGAACGAATTCGCATTGAAAAGATTCAACGAGTCGCCACAAGACATTTTTTAAATATCAAAAAGGTTTGAAAACGCAGCTGGGTCAGAATGGTGAAAAGTGTGGGGGAAAAGGTTCTTTGTTTGTCACAAAAAAGCGTAGATTGCCCCATGATTCTGAACAAGATCTTATATTTTAACCAAGATCCAGTTTTTAAAAAATTTTTAGAGTTTTTAGGATGTGATTATATCGTTTTTTAACCTTGTTATCGCCATTAAACATGGGATTTAACTTTTTTAAACAAATAGATTTTGTTTCCCTTCAAAATAACGAGGGGAAAACACAGAATCGAAAACCTGATCAGGGGGAAAAGTAACCAAGCCAAAAACAGCAGAAAAAGAAAACACTGAAACAGGGGGGGCCGTGAAAAAATGTCCTCTCCTGGGGTGTTTAAAACGGAAAAAAATTAGCAGAGTGGGAAAAGACAAAAAAAAAATTTAAAGTTTCAGAATATAACTCATAAGAAAAAATAACACCCGCCAACGCCGAACAAGTTGTTCAAAGCCCGGCTATAAAAAAATCCTGTGAAAAGGGCCCCAAATCTTCATGGAATTGAAATTAAAATGTTGCCCTTTTTGGGGCCCTTGTGCTGTTGGGGGAGTTTTTTCGGTTTTTTAAAATATAACAAATGGCAAAAAACAAAACAATCAAAAAAAACTGAAAACCTTTAAAAAGAAAAAGAAACTGCAAAAGCCAAAAAACCCCCAAAAACAAAAGATCCATTTTTGATCCATTTTTAATGAATAATTTTAAGAACTTAATTTTTAAAATTTTTTAATAAAAAAAGATCAGGGGATTATAAAAAGATGAAGTCAATAAAAAAAGACAGGGGTCTATAAAAGACTTTCCAAGACCAGAATTTTAATCAAAGCGGTTTGCTTTGGATGTAAAAAATTTTATTAAATCTATGCTGACCGATCTTTCCAGAGAACCCGAGCAAGATATTTTTAGCGAACGCGTTTTTTGAGGGGTTGGGGTCTATATTAGACTCTACTATTTAAGAAAAAAAAAGATTGTATTTTTTTTTTATAATTATAAATAAATCAAAAAAAGAACTTGGTTGACTTTGAGAATGACTTTGTTATATCTGGGTTTTAAATTGGTAAACTTGAGGATACTTGAGGACAACTTGAATAAAAAATTTTGAAGAACTTGAGAATAACTTGGGAAACTTGGGTAAAACTTTGAATGCTTTTAAGGATGACTTTTGAAAAAACTTGGGTTTAAACTTAAAGTGACTTGGGTGACTTTAGTTAACTTGGGTTAAGAACTTAGAAGTGACTTGGGGGGGAAAGGTAAGAAGGGGGTTAAAATGCAAATGGAAATGGGAAGGCCCCTTTAAACTGTTAATTTCACCCACAGTAATAACTGCGGGGTTGGTTTTGGGAACCCGGGGCCCAAACGGGCACCTGCACGTTTGACACGTTTTGGGGCTTTGGATTTTTCACTACTCAAAATAGGGCCCAAAAAGGCATCCATGCACGTTTGACCAGTTAGAGGGCTTCAACTTTAATCATGTCAAACGGGGATGGATGCACGTTTGACCCAGTTAGGGGCTTGGTATTTCACTCTCTTAACAACCAAACAGGGACCCATGCACGTTTGACACGTTAAGGGTTGCAACTTTATTCTTTCAAAAGGGGATGGATGCAGCTGTCCTAGTTACGAGCACCACTACTCCTTTTTGACTCATGTGCAAAAAGGGCAGTTATAGCAAGGTTCCTCCCAAACAAAGATTTTTAATATACTTTCCTTCTCGCAAAAAAAAAAGTTTATACCACACCCCTCCTCTTTTTTCATCCGGGCTTGGGCCCCGGCATTGGCAGATTAGTGGGGGTTTTTTTTTTTTTAAAATAAAATACGTTGGGGAGAGCTTTTTTGGGGGCTCTTATCGCCCCTTAGTACACCCTCGCGACATTTTAGCTTTTTTTAGAAATGTGCGCCCCCCACTACCCCCCCCCCGTTTTTAGGGTGTACTAAAAAGAACTCGATCTAATTTTTTCCAAAGTTTCGAAAATCATCATTTTTTTGCAAGTACTTTGTGTAGACTTCGTTTGCAAACAAAAAATTGATGGGATGCAAGGTTTTTTAAAAATTTTGGGCAATAATAAAAAATGTTTTGAAAACTGCATCATTTCTTGCATAGATCATCAATATTCATGTTTGTTCGAAAAAATGAACGCCATGTCTCAGTGGGTTTTTATTTTGAAACATTTTTTGTGCCCCTTTCAAGGGGACCCCTAATCGACCAAAGAAGGTGGTTTTCTTTTGTTTAAATTTTTTGTAAAGAGCCCCCTTTTGTAGAAATGGAATCTTTTTGTCAACAGTCAAAACTTATCAAAACCATCAACATCTCTTTCAAATTGCCCCAAAAATCTTTTAAAAACTTTTTCTTGAATCAACAAACTTTTAAGGGAGCTGTGTAGTTTTTCAATGGGGAGTTTTTCGTTTTTTTTTTTCTCCCCCCCTTCCAAAAACGCAATACTGCTCTTTGGGTTACAAGGGAAAAAACATGCCCCCCTGTTTTCGTTTTATTTCTCCGCCATAAGCCTGTGGTATTGCATAGATCCTCCATAACAACAAGTTGTTCCCCCGTGAACAAAGACGTCCTCCCCATTAGAAGCCGGGTAAAATGGGGGCTCTTGCCGGCGTAAATAGTGTTGACGTGGAGGGGCACGTGGAGTCTAAATTTTCGCGAACATTGCTGAACAATAATGGGGGAAGTTGCCCGCGGGCCCCTTTGGCCAGGAAAAGACGAAAAGCAGTAAGCTCGCGAGGCATGGTTTATTGATTTTTTGGTTACAACAAGGAAGCCCCCCAGGGGCAAAACGACCGTCGGCCGCGGTGTTCTATGGGTGTGGTTTTTTTTGTGTGTTGTTGTGTGCGTGCTGCTGTGTGTGTGTGTGTTCTGTCCCGTCTGTTGTGGTGTGTTGTTTTTTTGTTGTGTGTGTATGTCGCTTTTTGTGTGTGGGGCGCTGTGGGTGTGTTTGTGGTATGCAGTTTCGTGAGGGGGTGTTGTGCGCGAGTATTTTGTGAAACGCAGAACCGTAGTCTAGGCTCCGTGCCCAAATGAAAATATCCCAACAAGCCCTCCTTCGCCACACGGCAGGTGCCCCAGCCCTCCTTATGGCGCCAAAATTACAGGGCCCTAGGATCCTTTCCGGGTACTGCCTGCCACAAACCCCAAACCCCCCAATTGGGGGGGTTTCGCACAGTGCTCACCAAGTTTTTGTTTGGTGACGTCCCGCAAAAAAATGGATTAAAAATACTGTATGCGCGAAAAGATTTTGAAAACATAGTTTGAAGTCATTTTCAAGAACAGGAAACCTTTATTCTGGCTCACTTTCGCCCCAAAAAAGGTTGAGGGGGAAAAGGGGCCAAAAGAAAGGGTTTTCCCCGTTCTCTTTTGTCCCATTCCTTTTATTTCTATCTGCTGCTTGGAACCACCTGGCTTGTCCCTTGATGACCTAATTATAAAAAAAATGAGGAGAATCAATTTAAAATAAAAAAAAATTCCAAACAAAACTAATTTGCGCCCCGGTTATAAATTTGATCTTTAACAAACCTTTGTCTTCATTTTGGGGGGTGCAGCCTGTGTGAGTAGTGGGGAAGGTTTGGGAGGGGGGGGGAAGGGGGGAGGGGGGTGAGGGGGGGGGGGGGGGTTGAAGGCGCATTTTAGGGTTTCCGCGATAGAATGTTTGTGGGCAAACCCAAACTTTCTTTTGGTTGAAATCCCAAAAACCCGGGGTTTGTCAAAAATCACAGATTTAAAAGTTCATTTGCCTTCATTATTGTTAGGTCGATGGCGTCCATTCAGAACCAAAATTATATAGAGGGTCTAATGCTGCAGAATACTTCTTAGAACGCATGCAGCAAGTGCGCAATGACTGTTCTAATAATCTAAACTTATCTGAAATCATAATGACGCCTGAAGACCAACAACAGTATGACTCAGCCACACATTGTTGGATTTGTGGTTTAGAACTTAGTGAAGAAGCAACAAATCCAACAGTAAGAGACCATGATCACATTAGCGGAAAGTTCAGAGGAGCTGCGCACAGTAAATGCAATCTTCAACTAAAGTTTGAACCAAAGACATGGAAGCTGCCATCTTCTTTCATAACTTGCGAGGTTACGACTATCACCTTATAATGCGAGCAGTAAACGACGCCTTCAGGGTGTCATGCATTGCACAGTCATCGGAAAAGTACATGTGTTTCACTTTAAATAACATGTCTTTTTATGACTCTATGCAACACATGATGGGTTCATTAGAGTCACTGGCTATGTCCTTAAAGTCCTGCCCAATAACGGAAGAACATTTTGACTCAACTCTTGTTAGAAAGGGCGTTTACCCTTATGAGTACATGAACAGTTGGGAAAGGTTTGATGAAGACACACTTCCTCCTAAAGGCGCGTTCTTTTCTAGTCTCAGAGGAAAGGACATCAGTGATTCTGATTACCAGCATGCTCAAGATGCGGGGCAGAAGTTAGATTGTAAAACGATGGGAGACTATCATGATTCATACTTGAAGGCAGATGTATGTTTGTTGGCGGACGTCTTTGAAAATTATAGAAAAACCTGCATGAAACATTATAGCTTGGATCCCGCGCATTACATTTCTGCGCCCGGGATGAGTTGGGATGCTTTCTTAAAGTTTACTGGAGTACAGATTGATTTATTGTCAGATTTACCAATGATTCAGATGATTGAAAACGGATTGCGCGAGGAATTAGTATGGCGTCGCACCATTACTGCAAAGCAAACAACAAATACTTGGACGACTATGACCCGAGTAAAAGGTCTAACTATCTTATGTATTTAGACGCAAACAATCTGTATGGATGGGCAATGGCGCAATCGCTTCCATTACGTAACTTTAAAATGTACACAGGCGGTGATCCGAATAATATTCAAAAGGCATTAAAGTGGTTGGCAGTTTAACGCCTGATCAACAGCGTGGTTTCATTCTAGAAGTTGATTTAGAATATCCTCATGAACTCCATGACCTGCATAATGACTATCCATTAGCAGCAGAAAGTCTAAAGATGGCAAAAACAGAACCGCCTAAACTTGTGCCTAATCTTCGAGGGAAAAAAAATTATGTCTGTCATTACAGACTTCTACAATTTTATTTAAGACATGTTTGAAGTTGACAGCAGTTCATCGCATAATTGCTTTGATCAAGAACATTTAAAGAAACCATAAAACATGAAGAACACTGATCTTGGAACTAAATCCCAGATCCCTTAAAAAAAAGACTTTTCAAGCGAAAAACCCAACAGCTGTTTTTGGAAAACTAGGGAGAATCCCCACAAGCCAAAGATGCCCAGTTGGGTTTCACCGAGAGAACGAAGAAATTTTAAGCGGGACTTAAAAAACCTAATTATCGGGATTTCAAAAAGATTTCTTGACAGTTTTTTTGGCATAATAAAAGAAAAAAAAGAAATAAAATTTGGGGGAAAGCCTGTTTTTTGGGGTTTAAACCGTTTAGAAAAAATAAAAAGTTTTTAATGTTAGAGTTTCTTTATGCCTATTTTAAAACCCCCTCGTACCCCGATCCAGAGTATTTTACACAGATACAGACATTTTTTGTTATAGATATTCCACGAAGCCATCTATAAAGACATGGAAACCAAGTGGCAAAGGTCAGGGGGAAAGAAACGACACACTGATTATCCAAAAAGATTCCCCCTTTGCTTCAACGGAAAACCAAAAGGTTTTGGGAAAATAAAAGGATAAATTTAATCGGGAAAAGGGAAATAAAAGGATTTTGTTTGGTTAAGGTCAAAAATTACAGTATTTCGAACCAGGAGAAAATCATTAAGAAAAAAAAGGGGAAATCTCGCAGCGTTGTGCGTAAAAAACAATCACATGACAACAAACAAAGAAGAAATTGTTTGGCAATAAGACTTTTAAATAAAGACAAGTAAAACTGCGATCTAACTACATAGATCAACACAACTTTTAAAAACAAAAAAGTCATTAGATAAAAAAACCCAAAAAAGGGGTGTTTGTTAATCCAGAGTTTTCAAAAGAAATTGGCACGGAAAACCCGAAAATTAATTAAAGGGGGGGAAAACTGTGTCGGGCCGAATTATCTGCATTTTTTTCTTTCACAAAAGATCTTTGAGGACTGGTTGTTTTTTTCCCTTTTCCCCGTAAAAAAATTCACGGGCGGATTCATTTTTAAATTCTTTTTTTTTCGTACGGGTCAACACCCCAAATTGGATCGGTTGCCCTGATGCGATGTCCCCTTCGGGTTTCCCCCCGGGTAAAAAAAGGGTCCCTTTTAATTTCACCCCAAATGTAATATTTTTTGGATGAAGCCCTCCCCTTCAGCAAAAAATTTATTTTTTTTTCCTTTTGATTGTTTTAAATTTGGTTTTTAGCCCTTTAAATTCTTCTTTAAATTCATTGGGGCGAAAAACCTGAGGGAAATCTTCTAAACCCATTCGGGGTTTTTGCGAAAATTTGGGTCAAAAACTCTCTGTTTTCGGGTAGGAAAAAAAAGTCCTTTGGGCTAACTGTTTTTAAAGTTTTAAAACTAAAGCCTGTGATCGTGAACCCCGGGAATCCCTTCTTCTAATAGTAACCCCGGGGTTTTTAACAAAAATTTGTTTTCATTTGGCCCTTTTAAAATTTTTTTTCCACATGGGACTTGAATCATGCGAGGGAAAGTTAAGGGCCTCGTTGGTAAAAACAGTTGAAAGGCCCAACAGCAACACAGAACACTTTTTTGGGTTTTAATGTCTCCGCATTTTTGAAACTTGAAGCCATGTCAATGCCGTAAAGGGCGTACTTAAATTTTTTTCCCGCTAATCGTATCAGAGGGAAAATATAGAAGATCCTTTTGAGGGAGTTTTTCCGTTCGGAATTTATTCACAAAGTTTTGGGCCTCTGTATTCTTTTGGGGGGCGCAGGTAAAAAAAATTTGCCAAATCGCTTTTTTAGATAACCTTTTTTTGGGCGTTTGTTCACTGACTCCCCCCCCTTGGGTTTACCCCTTTTTAAAATTGCTGTTTTTCCCCCTTCCAATACCCTTTTTGGCGAATAAAATTTTTTCCCAATTTTTATTTCACCAATTTTAATTTTGGAAACAAAATACACAACGGTCATCCCAACAACAATAACGCGATTTCTTGCATCTTTTTTTTTTTCCGGGATGGTTGTTTAAAGTCACTAAATTTTTGGGGGGGGCAAGGTTCGTTTGGTTTGCCTGTTCCCAAGATAAAAATTTTTTTTATTGTTTGATCAACATTTTTAAAAGTTTTTAAGTTTCATGCCCCTTTTTTTTCGTGTTTTCCTTAAAAAATCTAACGGGCTCAAGTCTCTGCTTTTCATGGGCGCCTTGTGCAGCTGCTATTCCCCTCCATACTTTGTTATGTCTTTTTCTCTCGCCGCATCCCGCATTTTTAAACTAAAATGGGGAAATTTTACTTCCGCAAAAAAGCAAGCGCATTCCCCCAAAAGCGCCCCCTATCATTATTGCAAGTGAACCATTTTTAAAATAAATGTTTTTTTTTTCCTTAAACATATTTTATTGTCTGGAATTATTCCTTTTTAAAAAACTAGAAAATTTTTTCGTAGCAAACGAAGCTCCCAACAATGCAATCAGTTTTGGGCTAAATTCCCCCAAAGCCCATTTCCCCAAAGATCGCGGTTTTAAATTTCCCTTAACAGGTTTTTTCCCAAAAGCATTGAGTTTTCCACACTTAGCCCTCCAATAAAAACAGAAGGGTATAAAAAGGGTTGGGTTTAACAGTTTTTTCGGTCTTTTTTTTTAAAATAAAAAGGGGATAAATTTAAAAAAAAACCCTAAACCCAGTGATAAACTACTACACAACAAGGCGGCCCAAAAACCCTTCCCCGAACTTAAAATTAAACCAATTTGAGGGCCAAGCTGTTTTGCCCCAAAAAAAAAGGTTTATTCTTTGGCACGTGGGGAAAAACAAAACAGTTCCTCGGAACGAATTCAGCATTGAACAGATTCAACAAAAGTCGCCACAAGACTTTTTTACAGTACCCAAACGGGTTTTAAAAAGCGCAGCTGGGGGCAGAATGGTGAAAAGTGTGGGGGAAACGGTTCTTTGTTTGTACACAAAAATAGCAGTAGAATTTTCTCCCCCTGATTCTGAACAAGATCTTAAATATTTTTAACCAAGATCCAGTTTTTAAAAAAGTTTTTAGAGTCTCTTTTGGAAAGTGATCTATACTCAGATTTGGGAACCCTTGTTATCCCCCAAATTTAAACATGGGATTTAACTTTTAATCAAATAGATTTTGTTTCCCTTTTAAAATTAACGAGTGGGAAAACACAGAATCGAAAACCTGATCAGGGGGAAAAGTAACCAAGGGCCCAAAAACAGCAGAAACAGAAAACACTGAAACAGGGGGGGCCCGTGAAAAGTGTCCTCATCCTGGGGGTGTTAAAGCGGGAAAAAAAATTTGCAGAGTGGGAAAAGACAAAAAAAAAATTTAAAGTTTCAGAATATAACCCCATCAAGAAAAAATAACACCCGGGGCCAACCCCCAGAACAAGTTGTTCAAAGCCCCCCTATAAAAAAATCCATGTGAAAAGGGCCCCAAATCTTCATGGAATTTGAACTTAAAAATGTTGCCATTTTTGGGGCCATTGGGGTGGGTGTTGGGGGGAAATTTTTTCCGGGTTTTTTAAAATATAAACAAATGGCAACAAAAAAAAAACAATCAAAAAAATCTGAAAACCCAAAAAAAAAAAAAGAAAAACTGCAAACGCCAAAAACCCCCAACAACAAAAGATCCAATTTTTTTTATCCATTTTAAAAATGCAATAATTTTTAAGAAACTTAATTTTTAAAATTTTTTAATAAAAAAAGATCAAGGGGATTATAAAATGGGTGAAGTCAATAAAAAAAGACAGGGGTCTATAAAAGACCTTTCCAAGACCAGAATTTTAATCAAAGCGGTTTGCTTTGGATGTAAAAAATTTTATTAAATCTATGCTGACCGATTTTTGCCAGAGAACCCGAGCAAGATATTTTTAGCGATACGCGGGTTTTTTGAGGGGTTGGGGTACTATATTAGACTCTACTTTTTTAAGAAAAAAAAAGGGGTTGTATTTTTTTTTTATAATTATAAGATAAATCAAAAAAGAACTTGGGTTTTAAATTTGAGAATGACTTAGTTATTATCTTAGGGTTTTAAATTGGGGAAAACTTGAGGATACTTGAGGACAACTTGAATCAAACTTTGAAGTAACTTGAGAATAACTTGAGGAAACTTGGGTAAAACCCTTTTGAATGCCTTTAAAGGGTGACTTTTGAAAAAAATTGGGTTTAAACTTTAAAATGACTTTGGGGGACTTTAGTTAACTTGGGTTAAGAACTTAGAAGTGACTTGGGGGGGGGAAAAAGGGAAGAAGGGGTTAAAAAAGCCAAATGGAAATGGTAAGGCCCCTTTAAAAACTGTTATCATTTCCCCCTCACCCGTAATAACTGCGGGAAATTGGTTTTGGGAAAACCCGGGGCCCAAACGGGCACCCTGCACGTTTGAAAACCGTTTTGGGGGGTTTGGAATTTTTCACTACTCTTTAAATAGGGCCCAAAAAGGGGATCCATGCACGTTTGACCCAGTTAGAGGGGTTCAACTTTAATCATGTCAAACGGGGATTTGGGTGCACGTTTGACCCCCGTTAGGGGCTTGGTATTTTACTCTCTTAACGAACCAAACAGGCACCCATGCAAAGGGTTTTACACCGTTAAGGGGTTGCAACTTTATATCTATTCCCAAAAGGGGATGGATGCACGGCTGTCCTAGTTACGAGCACCACTACTCCCTTTTTGACTCATGCTGGGAAAAAAGGGCAGTTATAGCAAGGTTCCTCCCACAACAAAGATTTTCAATATACTTTCCTTCTCGCAAAAAAAAAAATTTATACCACAACCCCTCCTCTTTTTTCCCTCCGGGCTTGGGCCCGGCAAATTGGGAGAGTTAGTGGGGTTTTTTTTTTTTTAAAATAAAATACGGGTTTGGGAGAGCTTTTTTGGGGGCTCTTAAACGCCCGTTAGTAAAACCGTTTGCGACATTTGGAGCTTTTGGGAGAAATGTGGGGCCACCCACTACCCCCCCCCCGTTTTTTGTTAGGTGTACTAAAGAGAACTCGATCTAAATTTTTTCCAAAAAATTTCGAAAATCATCATTTTTTTGCAAGTACTTTGTGATAGACTTCGTTTGGGAAACAAAAAATTGGGTGGGATGCAAGGTTTTTTAATTTTTTCGACAATAATAAAAATGTTTTGAAAGCTGCATCAATTTCTTGCATAAGATCATCAATATTCATGTTTGTTCGAAAAAATGAACGCCCCTGTCTCAGTTGGGTTTTTATCTTTGAAACAATTTTTTGTGCCCCTTTTTCCGGGGAACCCCTAAAACCCCCCAATGAAGGGTGGTTTTCTTTTGTTAAGTTTTTTGTAAAAAAGCCCCATTTTGGGAGAAATGGAATCATTTTGTCAACAGTCAAAACTTAAAACAAAACCATCAACATCTCTTTCATAAAATTGCCCCAAAACTCTTTCAAAAACTTTTTTTTTGAATCAACAAGCTTTTAAGGTAGCTGTGTAAATTTTTCAATGGGAGTTTCCCCGTTTTTTTTTTTCTCCCCACCTTCCAAAAACGCAAAAACTGCTCTTTGGCTTACCCGGGAAAAAACCCTGCCCAACCCGTTTCCGGGGGGTTTTTTTACTCCGCCATAAGCCTGGGGGTAAAGGGATATGATCCTCCATAACAACAAGTTGTTCCCCGTGAACAAAAGCACGTCCTCCCCATTAGAAGCCAAGGGTAAAATGGGCCCGGGTCTTGCCGGGGTAAATAGTGTTGAAAGTGGGGGGTCCCCGTGGGCCCGTCTAAATATTTCCCCGAACAAATTTCTGAACAATAATGGGGGAAGTTGCCCGCGGGGGCACTTTGGGGCCCGGAAAAGACGAAAAGCAGTAAGCTCGCGAGGCATGGGTTTTTTTTTGATTTTTTTTGGGTTTCAACAAAGGGAAACCCCCCAGGGGCAAAACGACCGCTCGGGCCGCGGGTGTTCTATGGGTGGGGTTTGTTTTTGTGTTGTTTGTGTGGCGTGCTGGGGTGTGTGTGTGTGTGTTCTGTCCCGTCTGTCCTGTGGTGTGTTTGTTTTTTTTGTGGGGTGTGTGTATGTCGCTTTTTGTGTGTTGGGCGCGTGTGGGGGGGGGTGGTTTTGTGGGTTTTATGCAGTTTCGTGAGGGGGTGTGTGTGGGGCGAAAGTTTTTTTTGTGAAACGCAAAAAACCGTTTTGTCCCAAGGCTTTCCCTGCCTAAAAAGAAAATATCCCCCACAAGCCCAAACCTTCGCCACAAAGGCCCCGGTGACGCCCGGGCCCCACCTTATGGCGCCAAAATTACAGGGCCCTAGGATCCCTTTCCGGGTAACTGCCTGCCCCCAAACCCCAAACCCCCCAAAATTTGGGGGGTTCGCACAGTGTCTCCCCCAAGGTTTTTTGTTTGGTGACGTCCCCGCAAAAAAAATGGAAATTTAAAAAAACTGTATGCGCGAAAAAGATTTGGGAAAAAATAGTTTTTAAGTCAAATTTTCAAGAACAGGGAAACCTTTTTTTCTGGCTCACTTTCGCCCCAAAAAGGTTGAGGGGGAAAGTGAGCCAAATTTAAAGGGTTTTCCCCGTTCTCTTTTGTCCCATTCCTTTGATTTTCTATCTGGCCCGCTTTGGGGAAACCCCCTTTGGGTTTTTCCCTTGAAAGACCATAATT
>CM031612.1:68428501-68431001 GCA_018398815.1 Conus ventricosus | reverse complement strand
TGTGTGTATGTGTGTCTGTGCGCGCGTAGGTGTGTGCGTGCGTAAGCGCGCGCGCCTGTTTGTGCACGTGCGTGCGTGCGTACGTGTATATGTAGTGTGTGCGTGCGTGCATGCGCGTGCGCGTGCGCGTGGGTATGTGTGACAAGAACAAGGAATTTCCAGGTACAAGCTAATTCTCCTGAAAGACGAAAGGTCCCCAAGAACAATTATTTAGTTCAAACTGACACACACAGGGACTGTATGGTCCCCAAGAACAATTTAGTTCAAACTGACACACACATGGACTCTATGGTCGCCATGAACAATTTAGTTCAAACTGACACGCACAGGGACTCTATGGTCGCCAAGAACAATTTAGTTCAAACTGACACACACATGGACTCTATGGTCGCCAAGAACAATTATTTAGTTCAAACTGACACACACATAGACTCTATGGTCCCCAAGAACAATTATTTAGTTCAAACTGACACACACGGGGACTCTATGGTCCTCAAGAACAATTATTTAGTTCAAACTGACACGCACAGGGACTCTATGGTCCCAAAGAACAATTATTTAGTTCAAACTGACACACACGGGGACTCTATGGTCCCAACGAACAATCATTTAGTTCAAACTGACACACACAGGGACTCTATGGTCCCCAAGAACAATTTACTTCAAACTGACACACACAGGGACTCTATGGTCCCCAAGAACAATTACTTAGTTCAAACTGACACACACGGGGACTCTATGGTCCCCACGAACAATTATTTAGTTCAAATTGACACACACAGGGACTCTATGGTCCCCAAGAACAATCATTTAGTTCAAACTGACACACACAGGGACTCTATGGTCCCCAAGAAGAATTTAGTTCAAACTGACACACACAGGGACGCTATGGTCTCCAAGAACAATTTAGTTCAAGCTGACACACACAGGAACTGTATGGTCCCCAAGAACAATTTAGTTCAAACTGACACACACATGGACTGTATGGTCCCATGAACAATTATTTAGTTCAAACTGACACGCACAGGGACTGTATGGTCCCCAAGAACAATTATTTAGTTCAAACTGACACGCACAGGGACTGTATGGTCCCCAAGAACAATTTAGTTCAAACTGACACACACATGGACTGTATGGTCCCCGAGAACAATTATTTAGTTCAAACTGACACGCACAGGGACTCTATGGTCGCCAAGAACAATTTAGTTTAAACTGACACGCACAGGGACTCTATGGTCCCCAAGAACAATTTAGTTTAAACTGACACACACATGGACTCTATGGTCGCCATGAACAATTTAGTTCAAACTGACACGCACAGGGACTCTATGGTCCCCAAGAACAATTTAGTTTAAACTGACACACACATGGACTCTATGGTCGCCATGAACAATTTAGTTCAAACTGACACGCACAGGGACTCTATGGTCCCCAAGAACAATTTAGTTTAAACTGACACACACATGGACTCTATGGTCGCCATGAACAATTTACTTCAAACTGACACGCACAGGGACTCTATGGTCCCCAAGAACAATTTAGTTTAAACTGACACACACATGGACTCTATGGTCGCCATGAACAATTTAGTTCAAACTGACACGCACAGGGACTCTATGGTCGCCATGAACAATTTAGTTCAAACTGACACACACAGGGACTCTATGGTCGCCATGAACAATTTAGTTCAAACTGACACGCACAGGGACTCTATGGCCTAGCGGCATACAACGAGGAGGCAACGAGATTCTAGACTTGGGCCCGGAGAAATGGAACAGCTCTGCATGGCAAGCTATTGACAGAAACCTCAGGGAGTCACGGTGCAGCCGGCCACACCATACCATTCGGTGCTAATCACTCAACACATCTCCCCTTTCAACCCCAACCCCTTTCTCCTCGCGGAGAAAACCTACCCCACGCCAGGAAAACTATGGTTTTCTGCTGGCGGCAAAAGATGAACTTCAGGAGTTTCATTTTGAACTTAAAGAGTTAAGAATATTGACAACATAAGTGAATAGAAGGTATTATTTTTGTTGTGAAAGCGAGACATAGAGGCCTTGTGCTGGATGTTTGGGTAGTTAGCGATCTCTTCAGCAATCTGACCTCAGTCAAGCACAACAAGATAGAGGTTTCTAAAGATAGTACATGGCAATAAAAGGTACATTCAGTAGCAGAGTTTGTCACATTTTCACTTTAACGTAATAGACAGCGAGTAACATAGATGTGTAAAAAGTAGAAATTGAAATCTTACTCGCGGACATTGGGTTGAAGTTTTGTAAGGTACTCCATAGATTTCATGTCGCTCACTGCTGTGAGATGCTGATAATATTCTTTAACAAAATTCGTTGCTGAAGTCTAAACTGGAATTTACAATATGATGGCTCAATGTTCCTGTAATGACACGCTTTGATTTTTTTTTCTCCCAGTTTTGTTGTAAACAATTTTATCCAAAAAAAAAAAAAAACCGCTGGCAGTCTCACGAAAAAAAAAGAAGTAAAAT
>CM031612.1:68398501-68413501 GCA_018398815.1 Conus ventricosus | reverse complement strand
TAGGAAGGTTAATTTTTAGATGACTATCCGATTTCAACAAGTTTAAAATGTTATAGCCGTTATTGCACTTTTAGAATTGATTTAGTTTCTATTATATAAAACGCCATTCTTAATGTTACCTTCCTTTTTATATAGGCCAGAACAAGCTAAGGCCAGTCTGACACAGCAAAAAAAAATCACTTCTGTCTCGGAGCACACACACACACACACACACACACACACACACACACACACATGCTCTCACGCACGCACACGCACACACACACTCTCTCACTCGCACACGCATGCACTCACGCACGCATGCATACATACATACACACACACACACACACACTCACTCACGCACGCATGCACTCACGTACGCACACACACACACACACACACACACACACACACACACACACACACAGAGGGAGTCAATTTACTCTACAATTTAGGCATTGGGATGCTAGCAGAAGGCAAAACTAAGCTATGCTGAGTGTAGCTGTTATTCCACTTTGTAAAAAAAAGAAAAGAAAAAAGAGTGTGGTTAAAAAACCATTAGGAATCAACAACAACAACAAACAGGTCATAGTTGTAGGTAAATAACATTGCAGAATGTACTACTGTTAGTGCCGTTTAAGTTGTTACATTGTCACTGACCATTTGTTCCAGGTTACAAGAAAACCTTCTAGCATTGTATATTTACGCCTGTAAAATGAGGAGGGGGGGGGGGGGGGGGGAAGAGAGTTGCTATGAAAGAACCATCATCCCGCTCCCAACCTCCCCCACCCCCATCACCCTTTTTCAGAAATTATTTAAAAAAAAATCTTGGCCATGGTCATAGTTTCAATGGCGTTGAAATTGCAATCCGGCTCCACCCCCCCCCCTCACCCCCACACACACACTTCCTTTGCTAAGCGTATTATTTTCGGTCGGTTAGTGGGATACCGCCTTTCTCAGTAGATCCAAGCAAAGACGGTTTTGCACGTTTCCTAACTGCTGGCATCACTGATGTGACTGACCATGCTTTGGTTATGACAGTAGAGATGACCGCCATTGACACCTGATCTCCCCTGTCTCCTTACACTGATCCTCAAGCATCGGCCGAGCGAGTTCCCCAGCTATCTACCTATCTGTCTGTCTGTCTATCTATCGTAGACAGATAGATAGCCAGATCGATATAATCATATGTGTGTTTGTCGTTGATAGGTAGATACAAATATAGACATGTATACATACAGATAGGTGAATAGATAGATAAAATAGCTGGATAGGTACACAGGCACATAGACAGACAGATAGATATACAGATGGAAAACAACAGGAGGATTTGGTGTCCAGTCCTTTTAATGGGAATTTACATGAACATATCACACTCACATATATATATATATATATATAAACAAAACAAAGCTTGCTCTTATGTGTTAGATTGAAGAAATAGAGGGAAACCAGCATTCATATCTGCAGTGGTAGATAATTCTGCCTAGCTAACAATATTGAGGGGGGGAAAAATAAAATAAATGCTTTTCAAAATGGCTTTCTGCGAGCTTATAGTCCCCAAAAGAGAGACAGTTTCCATTGGGGGGGAAAAACCCACAAAACATAAAACTCTTGGTCAGATACCGATATTTCAAAAAACCTGATTTTTTTCCCCTCAGTGACCGCGGAAGGTGGAAATTTTGACCTTTTGCTTTTTTTTTTTTTAAAAAAATGCTACCCCAAAAAAAAGCTGGTGTGCAATTTACACTGTCACTCTTGCATCCCGATTCATGAAGCATTTCCCCTCGACACGCAATTTTCCAATCCCCCAAAGGAGACTACCAAATGTTTTTCTTCCCCCCCCTTTCCCTTCAGGGAAAACACTTTACTAAGTCACAACCACAACTTGAAAAAATTTTAACAAGTATCTCTCTCCCCCTGAGAGACAAATAAAATTTTACACATGTTTCTCCTCACCCGAGAGACAAACAATCTTCAAACCCCTGTATCTCTCTTTACATGAGAGAAAAAAAAGTCTTCACCTGTATCCTCTTTACACTGAGAGATAAAACAGTCTGTTTCGTTTATAAAGCCAGGCCTTCACATTTTTTAAAAACCCAAAATTCCCGGGCCAGGAGAATACATAACCCCCGTAATCCTGAGGACCCCGCCTGCCTCAGTAAAAATTCCTGTTTCTCCTTTCCTGTCTCTCTGAGACAAAAATTTTCTGCCCCCTCGAACTTTCCCCCCTCCTGGAATCGGTCTCGTTTTTTCTTCCGCGACTTCTTCTGCTCTTGCGAAAGGCGAGCTTCAACTCCTTCCCGGGGTTGGGACTGGTGGGGCTGAACTACCCCGGGGTATCCCCCACACCTGGCCATTTTCAACCACCTCAGGGGTGAAAGATGAAGGTGAAGGGGGAAGGGTAAGGGTGACGGGGGGGGTTTAAGGGGGGAAGGGGTTTTAAACACAATAATTCGGTAAGTAACCTGCTTCTCAATTTTAAATATGAAATTTCCCTTCTCTCTTCTTTTAAATTTTCCCCCCCGTGCTTTCCCCCAAATTCTATCGCTAACCTGGTAAATGACTGGTCAGCAACGAGAGGACCAACGTCCTGACAGGTTCGAGGTCTCTAGGCCATCAGCTGGGTTTAAAACTGACTCTGTCCCCCCTTCTCCTAGGTGAGTGCTTACTCAGTGTCCAAAACACATGGACCAGCACCGTACCTTACCAGCCTTGTTAAAACTATCACTCAGTGTCACTTTCACCCAATGACCACATTCGTTTCTTGAATAGAGTCATTCTCACAATTATTTTGGGGACGCCCGCTAAACTAGTCAAGCCATATGAATATTCTTACTTTATTTGTTGGCACGGGGAAGGAAAGGAAATGTTTCAAATTCACTAAGTACATGTGATGGAGCGTCACATTGCCTTGTGTGAGGGCTACGTCACATGACACCCCCATCCCCCTGGGATTGAAATAAATTTTCTCAAGAAAATTTTTTTTTAAAGGATATACAAGTTCACTTAAAACCACATCTTCAGCCATGAATCTCAAAAATGTGTAACCATCGCACTGATTACCCAACTTAATAATCACGTTAGAATCAATCACATGATCCACCTAATTAGCATGTTTCAAACTTTCAATCTTTCTAAAAAAAAAACAGTTCATAATTGATCATCCACATCTCACAAAATACATTTCACAAATTACATGGATAAAATCAATTAGGGATATAACAATTCAAAGCACAATTGTGTTTCATACATTAAGATGTGAAGCCCATTTGTCCCTTGATCTTTGTCTCACTTTCCATATGTTTTCAAAACCCTCATGAAATGAGGAATATTTCCAAGTGTAAATGTTTTCAATTGACATGTAAACAAAATAACCTAGTTTTTTAAACATAGTTACTTTTTCCCACATTGTAGTGTTTTAGTCCATTGAAAAGTCAATGTTTCCTTGTTGACAGTGACTAATGAAAACATTGGTTGTCTCATTGCCACAATCAAAACATGTGCTATATACATTTCTAAAGGTTATTTGCTCAGCAACCCATACATATAGATTCATCTTTCACTTAGCAAATTAGACTGAAATAGTACTTTGATTTTTTCCATTGTTTACCAATGAATATATATGATTACATCAACATTCAAGTAGTTGTTTCTTGCAAAACCTATAGTCACTTCAATAAGCAAAATTATGCATAAATACCACTTGATTTAAATCGTCATGTAGCATACAATGCACCGTCCTGAAGTTGATCACACCCGTAATCATTAAGAAACGACAAGAAACAGAATAGTCTTTCCTTGAAAAGTCAGTTACATTTCGTCCATGAAATTCACGCACGTGAAAACAAAATCTGCCCATGACCCTTTAGTTCAGTCTACTTTCACAAAATACTTCCTTCGAGGTGACACAGAAGTTCTTCAATGTCTGGGATAGGTCGGCATCGAACACAGTGATTTATTTACTTTTCTGTAATCGATGCTGAAACGCAATGATCAATCAGGTTTGTCCACATACCACTGGTGAGACTGTACGGAGATGTAGAAGGTTCTATCACCTTTTAAACCAGCATTACACTTGATTTCTCTCTCAACCACCTCTTTTTTTTTGCAAATGTGGAGGGGGTATAGGTCTCTGGTTGCCATGGTATTTCATAGTGAAACTGAATACTATGGGGATTCAATACCCAGTTACGGTACTGGGGTATCCGTAAACACATCCTGAAAGTTTTCAAAATGTTCTTTGAGCTGTCTGTTTGATGTTGGACAATTCATTAGACAGATACCACATCATCATAGGTTTCAAACCTTGATAGACAGAATAGGAAGGGGTTACAACTTCATCTGCCCTGGTTGAGTTTAACACTCCTTACTTTTGCTGTTTTCATAACCTGTGATTTGTCCTGTAGTTACATTGGGTACTAATTCATCACTGATAATGTCTGTCATGTTGACATCAGTTTCTGACACAGGACATATCCACTCAACCGACTGATGATGGCAACATTTGTACGTTTCAACATACTTCTTCAACATGTTCACAGGAATACTTCTCAGTGTTTGCCATTTTGCTCTTTAATTTACTTCAGAAAGTTTTTCGACCACCTGAAAAAGGACCCTTCGCATAAACCGAAGCTTGTTATGATTCTCAGTGAGTTACTACAAGGGATTTATCCCTACATGATGGAAAACGTGCCTGTGCTTTTTCTGTCTGCAAAGACCTTGTAACATAATCTGTTTTTTCTATCAGCTGACTGTTGAGCAAGCTCACATGCATCCTTCAAAACGATTATGCAGTTCATAAACGGTATTGAGTAAACAGGTTTTACTGTCAGGTATGGCCGTTCTTTTCCGTCCATTGGTGTCATCAATAGATCCAAAGGACCCTTGGTGAGTGTGAAAAGAAGTAAATTGTGAGGATCCCAGCGTTCGTTCGGCATTTCCCTGTATGCAAAAAGCAAAGCCGGTACGCAAAACGATCCCATTCCTGGGGTCTTGCCTTGCAACTTTCTAAACATGGACTTCAACGTTCCATTGAAACGTTCAACCATGCCATTCGATTGGGGATGTATGGCCGTGTTTTGAAATGGGAAGAGATTGACAACCTTCTGTAGATTTCTCTCATTGAGATCAGAAATGAATTGCGTTCCACAATCGAGGAGGAATTTCGTTGGAAGACCCACTCTGGAAAAAAATTGCAAGTAAAGCTTCAGCGAACAGATACTGTATCAATTTTCTTCAGTGGAATCGCTTCCTGGATATTGTTGCCTGTATCCACCAAACGCCTCAAGATATAGCGATATCCCGAAGAAGACAGTGGTAGCGGGTCCAACAAGATCAATAGCTACCTTCGAAATGGAACGGAAATGAGAGGCATTTTTGTGCAAAGGTGCACATGGGGACGCGACTTTCTGAGATGTCTTTTTGGCAGATGTCACATGAGCGGCAGTATTCGTAACTTCCTTTGTGACACCCGGCAATAAAAAAGAAATCAAGAACTCTCTTTAATGTTCTTTTTAATCCGCAGTGACAAGCGGAACAATGCATCATGAGCCGGTGCAGGCACTGTTTCTCTAATTGGTTTTGGAACCACAACTTGTCTGTTTGTCCTGTCAGGTACACACCTGTAGAGAATGTCAGAGTCCAGTTGTATGTACGTTGGTTGTCGTGGTGTACGTCAGTGTCAGTCTGTTTAGGCAGCAGAAAGTATAGTCGGTCAGCGTTCGTCTTGTTCCCTGCATTTCTTTTAAATCTCTGGGGTAATCTGGAGTGCATCCAGTTTTGGGGAAAAGATTTTAGCGGCTTTGTAGCCTTTCCTGCTCTATGACGTTAGATCTAGTACTCACAAGACAAGGAACAAACGATCCTCAGCACCACCATGTTACTGTAGCGACACCTGGCAAATTGTCCCCAAGATCAAGTCGCAGACTGGGTTATCAATAACACAGGCGGTTAGGAAAAACGGGAGTAGTTACGGTTGGTCGACTGAAATTTTTCGCCAGCGGAAACGTTTCAATCTTGCCTCCAACGACCTTACATTTTGGACAGTGTTGAGCTACTGGTCTTGAAGGACGAAAGATTTCGTACACAGCAGTAGTGCACCCAGTGTCTCGCAAAAAAAACCGAGCCTGCAATCCATTGATGGCTCCGTTTTCTAAAACACCAGTCCATCAACGATTGATCTGGTGCCAAAACAGGCCTTCTTCACAATCAGTGGAAGGGGAGACTAATGCGGGTTTTTTTGAATCATTTGGTGTTGAATGGGGCAATTTTTCCTTCAAATGGAACTTGCCATCACAAAAACATCGCATTGTCTGATCGGCAGCCGACTGATTTAGTGAACTTCTTGTTCTGTACACGAACTGGCCCAAACGGTCTACGTGGTGGTCGTTGTCCACGACCTCGGAACGTTTTGCTGAGGAGTAAGGGTCTTTTCGGCGGTGAGTACTGGTACTGACGTAAAGTCAACTCGAACGCGGAAAGATCCCTGTCCGTTCCTAGGATAGGGATATCCTTGCGGGACTCAAAATTGACCCACGATTTCCTTTCCTGTAACTTCCCTGTCTGATGGGGATAGTACCATGGCATGAGACTCAAAGTGGAAAATTCTCCTTTCTAGCCACGGCCCTATATCTGGGTGAGCGATCCCTCTGCTCTCCATCTGACACATTTCCTCACGTTTTCAATTGCCTTTCTTTAAGGAAAGTGGCCAGATCTTTGTCGCTCTGGAAAGTTGTTTCTAAGAAGGAGATCTCGCAGTGATTGAAAAGTTTGTTCGTTTTAGACAATATCGATTCCATCGATCCAAACATAGACTCATACGGATCAGAAACGACGAAAACGATTCTCCTTTTTCAGGGCGCACGAACGGAATCGTTCGTGAAAAACGCTCAGCAGACACATTGAAATTTCTTGAGGAGTTATTCTTTCAACTGATCCCAAGGTTTAAATTTTGTTTCGCTGCAAGTGAGTGGTACAGTGTCAAAGCGCTACCCTTTAAAACAAACGACGCAATATACAATGTCACTTTTCCCTTTGGCAACCACAAGACGTTTGCGTGTCTTTCAAATCGGAAAAGAAAATATCAATGTCATTCCGTTTTTTCCTTCAAAAGGTGGCTACTTTGGGAATATATGCGCTTTTGGTGGAGGCAATGCTGCGGAACCGACTGGTGGAGGTCTCTCGATGCCTGTATTTCTAATTCAGCATCAGTCTCTAATTCTAAAACAGCCTCAATTAAATTGACGTTCTATCAGCTTAGCTTCCCTCTGTAATTTTTTTCTTCAATTTCCCTCTGTAGTTTATTCTTTCAGCTTCCTCTTTTTGTAGTTTATTTTCTTCAGCTCAGCTTCCCTTGTAGTTTTAGTTTTCTTTCCCTCTTCTTAGGCCTTGTCTGCCTATCTGTGCATTGTTGCACATATTTAGTAAGTTTTCTCCATCAAAACCAAAGCGTTCGCTTGTTTGAAATATTTTACAAAATAATCCATAATGAAATTCGTCAGATTAAACACCAAACAATCTAAAGTATGAATATAAGAAAATAAGGGCGGATATATGATGATGGTATATGTTTCCAAAATGTAATTATAATATATTAACAATTAAAGAGTTCAATTTCGGTTGTTTGTTAAAACAGAAAAACAGCTTACTTAAAACCAGGGTAGATATGAAATACAAGGAAAGTATTTTTCCAAAATATAATTTGCAATTGTTATCAATTTGGGAATTTACAAAACAAAATGGAAGTTTAATACAAAAACCTCCCTTTACCTAAGGAAGAGAAACAAAAAAAATAAAACAATAAAGGTTTTCTGAAAATAAATTCTTTATAAAGTTTAAGTTCTCAAATGTTCTTGTTGTCAGTCTTTGTTTCTTACTAATTTTAAAATGAATGTACAAAACAAATGTACCGCCTTATACAAATAATGAATTAAAATTTACAAAAAAACAAATGGGAATCACAACCAATTAAAAGAGGGGAAGAAACACAAAACTAGCGGGGAAATCCTACCTAAAAGATGAAATGTTGAAAAGAAAAACTAGATAGGAGCCTATTGAGGAGAAGGTTTAAGAAGGTTTTGAAAAAGGGGGGGGTTTGAAAAGGAAATGAAAGGATACACAGGGACCGTAATAGTGAGCAGAAATCAAGGAAAAGCAAAAGAAGCCCACAGACAGCACCCTAGTGGTCAGCTGTCTCCCGTGATTGAACTGGAGACGGGAAAAACAAATCACTGCACAATATCACACATACAGTTATAATACAAACTACTAAACAATCAATCAATAAATGCACATTCAACCAAACTCAAAGAAAAATCTCGCACACACACCAGAAAAAAAGTTGATCAAAGATATGGATGTTTATTTGGGCAGAGCGGTATCAACTCCAACTACATAATAGCGTGCGGAGGAGAAGTTGATCCACACTTGAGGGGCAAGGGGAAAAATCAAACTGAAACAATAGGAAAGCGAAAGAAATAGTATTGATGAGGAGGGAAAGACTATTGACGCCCCAACGCCATGTCCCTTGCTAAACGCAGGAATAGGTTGGGGCTATCAGTCCCTGGAATGGGGAGACAAAACATACTATCTCTAGGGGAAGGACAGCGATTTCCTCAACGCCCTCCCCCTTGCTGCCAGGTGGTTCGAGCACGAGGCGGTTGAGGCTATTCGGTCCTGAGGGTGGGGAAGGATCAAAAGAAATCCTACCAAAAAAAAAAAACCCTTAAACGGAGTAGAGCAACAAAAGAATTGTCAACACCCCAAAACACATATAGAATAGAACACACACAAAAATGGCAACTATTATACACAATAAATAAATTCGAAATTTATTCTTTTTTTTTTCTTCCCTCAAACCTTTGAGGGCACAACTAGAAATCTTTTTTTTTTCAAGTCGAGGTTAACAAAATAGAACCCTTTCCTTTTTTTTTCTTCCTTCAAACTTGACGGGTACAAATATATCTCTTTTTTTTTTTTTTTTTTTAAAGCCCCCAGGGCACAAATAGAAATCTTTTCTCTTTTTTTTTCTTTTTCTTTCCCGGGGAAAAACAAACGGCAGCTACCGCCGGTGAAGCTGGAGTCGGGGGGTCACCACTGTCACACTGTCACTCTTGCATTACCCGCATTCATGACAGCATTTACTCCATACGCACACGCAAATCTTCCAAATCACCCAAAAGGAGCACTACGAATGTTTTTCTTTCCCCCTTCTCTTCAGGGGAAAAACACTATAGTAATCCAACCACAACTTGTAAACAGATTTTACACCAAGTATCTCTCTCCACACTGAGAGACAAATAAATCTTGCACACATGTATCTCTCCCTTCCACACCGAGAGAGACAAATCAATCTTCACCATGTATCTTCTTTACACTGAGAAAAAAAATAGTCTTCACAAAAGTATCTCTCTTTACACTGAGAAAAAAACAGTCTATTTCGCTTCTTATAAAGCCATGGGCCTTCACATTCCTTAACCCAAAATTCCGGACCAGGAGAATACATAACCCCCGTAATCACTGAGGACCTGCCTGCCTCAAGTAAAAGCTTCCCTGCTTTTCTCCTTTCCCGCCCTCTCTGAGACAATATACTGCCCCCTCGAACTCTCCCGTCCTGGAGATACGAGTCTCGACTTCTTTTTCCGCGACTTCTTCTGTCTTTTGCGAAACGGCGAGCTTCAACTCCCCCTCCTGGAGTTGGTACTGGCTGGGGCTGAACTACCGGTGTGTTCCCCACACCATGGCCATCTTCAACCACCTCACGGGGTGAAAGATGAAGGGTGAAGGGCGAAGGGTAAAGGGTGAGGGTGAAGGGTGAAGGGTGAAGGGCTGAAACACGAATAAGGTTCGTGTAAGTAACCTGCTTCTCAATTCAACATATAAATTCCTTCTCTCTTTTTTTAAGTTTTCCCCCTGTAGCTTTCCCCAACTATCTATCGCTCACCTGGTAATGACTGGTCAGCAACGAGGACCACCGTCCTGACGGGTTTCGATTTCCCTAGGCCATCTGCGGGGTTAAAACTGACTCTTTCCCCCTTCTCCTAGTGAGTGCATTACTCAGTTGTCCAAAACACATGACCAGCACCTTACCTTACCCCCCTTGTTAAACTATCACTCATGGGCACTTTCACCCAATGACCACATTCGTTTCTTGAATGATCATACTCACAATTTATTTTGGGGGACGGCCCGCTACACTAGTCAAGCCATATGAATATTCTTCCTTTAATTGTGGCAGGGGAAATGATTCATATCACTAACTACATGTGATGGAGCGTCACATGCCTTGATGTGAGGTACGTCACATGACAGCAAAACCGTAGTATTTTTTGTTGAGTTTTCAAAAAACCAACCAAAGGTGCCACCTAAGAAGCAAAAGAAAATGATGAAAGAGCAAAACCAAGCTACATTTTCTTTTTGAAAAGTAAAAATATAAAAAAGATTAACCTCTTAAGACACAAGTGCTGAGGGTCAGTTCTTGGAATGAATCCCCAAGGGACTAAAATACAGTGAACTAATAAATTCCAAGGATAAGTACTAACACCATTCCAGCAACTTACAGAGCAGCTTGGTGTTGCAATGACTGCAAAGAAATATTCAGTTATAAACAAAGCTTTTCTCTTATGTGTGTGTGTGTGTGTGTGTGTGTGTGTGTGTTGTGTGTGTGTGTGTGTGTGATGATTGAATGAAATCAATAACCCATAACATTTATGTCGCCACGGACTTTGTTCCACCTTGTGAGAATGTGACTCTGCCCAAATATACTACACCGCAATCAAGTCGAGAACAAATATTAATCGTAGATCCACAAAAAAATATATAAGCTTATTCTCGCACTACACCTTTGAAATTTTGGCAAAGCGAAACGCTTAGCGCATTCAAGGGGAAAGTCCCGCCCAATAGTTGTTCTCAAACATCGGTGATATAAGCTTTTTACACTCCAACACACCACACACATACACACACACACACACAACACACAGAAAAAGAAGAGAGAGAGAGAGAGAGAGAGAGAGAGAGAGAGAGAAGGGGAGAGAGAGAGATATCTGAGTAAATCTAGTGGAATATTAGTAAATGTAACACCAGATAATTGCAGACGGCAGCACGCATGTTGGGCGGGGTTGGTGGTGGGGTTGGTGGTGGTGGTGGTGGTGGTGGTGAGGTGGGGGTGGGGTGTAGGGGTATAGAGACCCCGCAGGTAATGTGACAGGTGAAAGAGAGAGGGACAGATAGCTGTGCCCTCTCTCACCCCTGCTGTGTGTGTGTGTGTGTGTGTGTGCTCTCACAATGACGTCTCTACTGATTCGCTCACACAACGCACCTTTTATCTCCTGTGACGACCTGAGCAGACAGGAGGAAATAAAGCAAGTGGGGAAAGACAGCTCGCTGTGAATAAAGATATTGCGACAGTTGTCTAAAACCACGGGCTAACAGAGACCGAAAGATCAACACTCCGTAAAGGGAGACAACAGGAGAGTGAGAGAAGCCACGGATCTTCAGTTCAGTCGACCACGCTGCAGGACTGGATAATGACGCGACTGAAAATCAATAACACAAGGTGCAGAAAGTAGAAAGGGGTATGCAAACAGTGTCAGAAACACGATCAACCCATATTAGTTCACGCTCGTATCACCTTCGCCGGTGTGCTTGTGACATAGTCGTTTCATTTGTATTTTACTTTTCAGTCACTCCGTTCTCATTCTAACTTGCCCAGTTAAGGACGATTTCTTCCTCACCACAGGGAGTGAACACCGAACAGATTATGTGCGTGTGAGGAAACCGTAAAGTTTACTGGAGGTGCTCTTGAACACCTGAAAAACACACGGGAAACTGAAGGACGTGGAGTTCTAACGTGAACGTCACAAACTGCAAATTCGATTCGTTTTGCCGTGGCAGGACTGAGAACAGAACCGCATTAACATCATGAACACAAGGATTACAACAGCGGTACAACCCGATCGAAACTGATCAATCAGTGGCCAGAATTTTCTGAAGCAAAGACATTTGAAAAAAAGGAAAAGGAAGGGAAAGTCCGAACAGTTACAAACGAAGTGTCAACGGCTGGGGAAAAGAGAGTCGTCAAAATATGCCAATGGGCTTTGTGTCACTGTGAGCCCCCAAGACCAACGTTGTTTGAACTGTCAAAAACTGCTGCATAATAAATCTGACATTAACTAAACCGAACGTCGACTGTAAAAAAAAAAAAAAAAAAGAAAACAAAGACAAAACCACTCGCAGCAAGCATCGTGAGCATGCATACAGGCCTGTGATAACAGTCTCTCCTCCGAAAGGGAAAAAGAAAAGGAAAGAAAAGAAAAAGGAACGGTAACTCTCCCCAAAACGCAGCAGGCGAAGCAGACGACAAAGACGAGAGTGGGAGCATTGCACGTCGGACAGAAAGGAAAGTGAGGGATCGTGGTGTAGGCCTATATCATTTTGATTCGTACCGTAAACAGCCGTGTAGGGATGGACACACAGGCTGTCGCCGTCGCGCTCGAACACAAAACAGCAACTGGGTGAGTCGCACTCTTTGATCTCAATCCCCTCATTTTTTGTTTGAAGGATGATTTTTGTCGCCGGGTTCTGCACAATTTGAACTTAATTCAAATTATTTCAATGCTATTATCGGCTTATGTTTTGAAAAGCGTATGAATTGCATATGCTTAATTTGTGTTGTTCAATATTATGTGATGTCGTCTTCTTGTTCTTCGTCTTCGTCTCCTTCATCATCATCATCATCATCATCATCATCATCATCTTGTTCTTCCTTCTTCCTTACATTCAGGTTTGATTACTCGTAACAATGAACTGTTCACAACGGTTCCTTTCATAGTCATACTGACCACAGAGTGCTTGTTTCCTTTGAATTGGAGGGCCTACGGGTTTTCTTGTCATCACACGTAATTGCCATTACAGTTTGCAATGTGAATTTCATTATGGTGGCAGTGATCTGTTCTACAAAGTGGCCAAAGTACGGGAGGAACATTGGGTGAGAAATGAAGGTTCTGTGTTGTTTTGAATGAGCCACACACGCACACACACACACACACACACACACACACACACACCCTCCCCCGTATTTTTTTTTATTTTAATTTTTTTTATTATTTTTTTTATAGTAATTCTCCAACTGATTTTTACTAGATGCCTGTGATTTTTTGTTCACTGGAATTTCCCCCCCAATTAATTAGCACTTGGGTCGTGATAAAAAATGTTAACCTGGTTGGACTGGCTTCAGAAGTATTTTAACCCTCGGAGCTGGAGTATTGCCTGTAGAGAGTTCTGGTTTCACAGTGCTGTCAGACTGTATCATGGCCTTGGTTGGCTCAGCTGTCATTTCACTAGCGACACAGGTTTGTGTGAAAAACGCTGACCGCTGCCTCCCAATCTAGATGTGTGGGCAAACCTGCAAGTACATGTGAGGAGAAAAGGTTTGTTAAAACTGGGGAAAAAACCCCGATAGGCATGTATGGTATCGCTGAGTTTAACGGATTAAAAAACTTCTACTTCAGGAAAAACGGCAATAGAAAATAGTAAATTCTATGTGTAAGTCTTTCATCTTCGCGCGCTACTCTGTGTGTGTGTGTGTGTGTGTGTGTGTGTGTGTGTGTGTGTGCGCGTGCGCGTGCGTGCATACATGCGTGCGTGTGTGTGTGCTCATCTGCGTGCGTGCGTGCGTGTGTGCGTGCGTCTTTGTGCATACATGCACAGGTGTGTGAAAGAACATTCCTGCAGGCACAAAATCGGTGTGTATTCAGACCTCCAATCTCTCGCCAAATTCCTCACTTTTCTTGATCCTGTCTGTCACAGGATAATGTGTCAGGATCCCATGTAGATGTGTGTGTGTGTGTGTGTGTGTGTGTGTGTGAGTGTGTGTGTGTGTGTGTGTGTGTGTGTGTGTGTGTGTGTTTCTCTAATCTCAGGGCAGCGTTTCCCAGGGCGTGTTTCTTCTAATGTTTATATTATTCTCACCCCCTATCCCCCCTGTCCTTCATCTGGACTGTACCCAAGACTGGTTGTGCCCAGACGGCTTTCATGTAAGGTTTTGTTGGAGGAAAGATATGTAGGCCTGAGAGGAACGGGTGTGGTGTGGTGTAGTGTGGTGTATGTATGTATTTACGTCTGTCTGTCTCTGTCTGAATGTCTGTCTGTCTGTCTCTCTCTGTATGTGTGTATGTGGGTATGTGTGTGTGTGTGTGTGTGTGTGTGTGTGTGTGTGTGTGTGTATAGTGTGCGCGCTGTGGGGGATGGGTGGGTGGGATGGCGGGGATCTGTGGTGGAGGGCCGGTGACATGGACTGCGGCGACGTAGAAAAACGTCAGCCTACGAATTCGATCGAGTTTTTCATTTATGGAGTTGTACCTGTTGTGATGCAGTGATACTTTAAAATGTGGGGGGATAACGAGAAGGTAAATAGGGATTTTTTTCTTTTGCCAGTGAAGAAAGGCATGCGGAAGCACAAAAAAGACTAAAAAGAAAAAAAAAAAAAGGGGGGGGGGGGGGGGGGGGGGGGGGAGGGGCGGGGGGGGGGGGAGGGAGGGGTGCCCCAAGACCTGTTTGCAGATGAGAGCGTGTGCCTTGATATGAAACGGCTTTGCACAGTCGTTATACAGACGAAATTTATGGAAGTCTGTCTTCTACTAGCACATTTTTTCCCCCTTTGCCTCGCAGATAACATTAGCGTACAAATGTTAAAACAACAACAAGGCCCAACAAACACACGGAACCTAAAGGAGAAAAAAAAACCCTCACTGAAAATTAACAAGAAAAAGGAAATGATTGGACATTGATAAAATCCTGACAAGAGGTGGCACAGTTGGAAATCACACACACACACACCCTGACTGAAGCCAAGGCTGCCATCTGACTGGCCGGCAGCCAGGCTCATTTATCTCCCCTGTTTTACCCACGCTCCTTTTGTGGCCGGCAACCGCAGCGATCTGTGGTAGGCGGAAGGCCATGAACCTGTATTTAATCCTCGAGATAACGTGGCCGTGTTTATGATCTGCGGCCTACGGC
>CM031612.1:68371351-68393851 GCA_018398815.1 Conus ventricosus | reverse complement strand
CCTCCAACTGGAGGTTTAACTCGCTTTTCTTTTTCTTTTCACCAGCTTTCTCTATCTGATAGTTCTCGCTGGTCTCATCTGAACGTCCACGAATAAAACTATGTTGGGGTCAAGTTTGACATGATTACTGGTGGAATACTGTCGTCTGTATAGTGTTTTGGCGAGAGTTTACAAGTCTGTTCCAGACACCAGACAGTTATGCATTTGATGGGTAATTTCAGAGGCACAGAGACACCAAGAACAGTAAACGAACAAGGGGGACAACCACTTTCTATCATAGTGAGACTGTTACCCACCCAAACCAGTACTGCTTACTTACGGATGCATACCGATACGAAACCGTATTTAACATTCTCTTGATACCTTTTGCCCGTGTGAATATTTTACAATACTTGATCGGTAGCTGCAAATACATTAACGTAATGATGAGCGATAGTGTATACACTCTCAGGAGAATGGCCAGCCAGTGACGGACAGACAGACAGACACAGACACAGACACAGACACACAGACACAGACTCTCGATGCACGTGCGTGCTCACAAAAAAGCATGCGCATAAACGTACACGTACATACACTGTTTTCAAACTCACACACACACACACACACACACACACACACACACACACACACACACATGCACGCACGCACACACACACACAGACTCTTGCCTGAATCTCTTTAAGGGAAAGAAACATGCCGTTTGTTCCAATGTTGCAGGAGTTATTTCCCTTAGCCTGTCGGTAGCACGGGAACTATTCTCTCTCTCTCTCTCTCTCTCTCTCTCTCTCTCTCTCTCTCTCTCTCTCTCTCTCTCTCTCTCTCTCTCTCCCAAGAAAGACAAAGGAAAAAAAAAAAGCGTATACTTGCTTGTCTCTTATCCTTAAAAATGAACATCATCATCATCATCATCATCATCATCATCATCCAACATCGTCGTCGTCGTTGTCGTCAACATCATCATCATCATGGACATCGTCGTCATTCTCTCTCTCTCTCTCTCTCTCTCTCTCTCTCTCTCTCTCTCTCTCTCTCTCTCTCTCTCTCTTGCCAGTATTGTGTGAATCAATGCCAATTGATATCTAGTTGACGCACATGCATTCCATCTTACATATTCAGGATATAACAGAAAGAGGGGGAAGGAGGGAGGTAGAAATAGATAGACAGATAGATGGAGAGAGAGAGAGAGAGAGAGAGAGAGAGAGAGAGAGAGAGAGTGAGAGGAGAGAGATGGGGGGGGGGGGGTGGGGGGTAGAGTACAAGTGAAGGGTCGAGAGAGAGGGGATGGAATATGTGTAATTGTGTGGTGTGTGTGTGTGTGTGTGTGTGTGTGTGTGTGTGTGGTGTGTGTGTGGAGAGAGAGAGAGAGAGAGAGAGAGAGAGAGAGAGAGAGAGAGAGAGAGGAGAGAGAGGTCTCTAGAGGATCATTATGTGTAAAAATTCAGTTCATTCAGCACTGGACAAAAAGCACCTCGTGTGATTCGAGATACGAAGGTCGGGGAAAAAAAGGAAGAAAACTGAATGCCGGAGAATGATAAAACTGCATCATGCCCAAGACATGCTTCTAGCCTCTTTCCCAAGCTCCTTTCAATATATATGTATATATATTTTTCTTTTCTTCTTTCTTTCTTATAATCTCATTGAAGATTAAAATACGTTCTCTGAAAACGTGATATGCGCATTTCCATTTTTTTTGTAGTATTTGCTGAGCACAGCCTTTTTCAAAGCCCCCATTCTTCTTCTTTTTATTAATTTTTTTTTTCAAATTTAATGATAAGAATCTGTGGAAGACATTCCGACAATGAAATCTGCTTACTTTTTATTATGTGTAAACGTGACATTATCCATTATGGTAACACTGTCGAGACACCAGGGAAAAAAGGGGACAATATTCATTGTCATAAGCAGCGCAAATGAAAATTGTCCCCTTTTTTCCCCTGGTGTCTCGACGGTGTTACCATAATGGATAATGTCACAATCAACCAATCGTTAGATCGATCAATCATTTAATTAATTCATCGATTGATTGGTCGATTGCTCGATCGATCAATTAATCAATTAGTCAATTCATTCATTCATTCATTCATTCACTCATTCATTCATTGAATTATTGAGCGGTTCTTTCATAATGACTAGGAACCAGCTTTTCAGACTGACCGACATTCATTTCTGGCATCGCAATGACTTTTATTAAATCTGGATGCTAAGAAACAGAAACCAGATCTTGGAGTACAAATAGTTGCCAACCAGGAAGCAGTCTAAGGAGGTCTGGTACACCCAGGTTGTCGAAGGTGTGTATAATCTCACCCCTCCAGCAAGCCCCTTCTTTCTTACCTGCTGTTTATTCATTTATTTACTGATTCGTTGATTTATCTGCCGTCCAAGCACCACAGGTATGAACAGAATTGCAATGAAGTCCATGTGCAATCGGCTCTCACTTCGACCTTTATCGTGGTTTCCATTTCACAGTCAGTGCTGTAAGTCTTCCTTCCATTCACTGCTTGGTCAGGAGGTTCCTTTAGATTTTTCATTTTTCTTTTTTTTTTTCTTTTTTTTGCTTTTTCTGAACGAGGCTAATTGACTTCTTGTTCGGAAAGCGCCTTTGGATTTTTCTTTTCTTTTCTTTATTTTATGGAACGAGGCGAGTGGACTTGGCGGTTTCCGGACCGGAAATCTTATATTCCAGCCCCTCTGTACTTCGCCCCATAGTCAGTCAAAGCCATCCGCATAGCTTTCCATTGATCAGCTCTGACCCCTGAGTTGATACAACAAACAAAGCCCCGACCACCGTATTGTACGCCACAGAGAGGAGTCCCCGGTCCCCCAGTCAACAACGCCCCGCCCTCGCTGCAGGCTCGTATTGATCTGGCGTGGTCGGTTCAGACCCTCTGTGGTCAAGTAGCCTAAGGGAGAGGGTAGAGAAGTGAGTGGTTACTTCAAACATTGTCCTCTCGTGGTTTGGCTGAAACAGGAGATTTATGTGTGTCGGGGCTCAGAGGTACTTCAGAGGTCCAGGGAGCCATCGTTCATTGTGTGGGGAGCGGTAACCTTGACCCTGTGATGACCTCGTGGTGCCGTACGGATTAGGATACATATATGTGTTGTCGGATGGGTGCTGTCTCTCTCTCTCCCTCTCTCTCTCTCTCTCTCTCTCTCTCTCTCTCTCTCTCTCTGTTCTTGTGCGTGTAGGCGCGCGTGCGTGCTTGCGTATTTGTGTGTGCATACGTGAATGTGTGTCTGTGTGTGTCTGTGTGTGTCTGTGTGTTTGAGTATGCGTGTAAGTTGAGGGATAAAGCTAAGACGCTTACAGATAAGGACATGTAGAGATAGAGACGCACAAGGACACCAACACATAGAGACAGCGACATGGACATAATTATAGAGATATAGAATACACAGAGGTCGGGACATGAACACAATGATAAACACATAGAGACAGATACACGGACACACGGAGAAGGGGACACGCGGAGGTAAAGACCTACAAGAATAGGGACGCACAGAGATAGAACACGGACACATAGAGGTAGAGACTTCGAGATGGGGACACACAGAGACAGGGACACAGAGAAAGAGATAGATAGATAGATAGATAGATAGATAGAGAGAGAGAGAGAGAGAGAGAGAGAGAGAGAGAGAGAGAGAGAGAGAGAGAGGGACACGGACACATAGAAGTAGGTGCACACAGAGACAGGGACACAAAGAGATGGGAGCCATACAGAGATAGGGACACAAAGAGATAGGGACACGGACATACAGATTATAGAGACACACAAAGACAGGGACACAGAAGTATGGACACAAACAACCAGAGACACTGACACATAGAGACAGAGACACAGGGAGACAGGGACAGAATACAGAGAGAGAGAGAGAGAGAGAGAGAGAGAGAGAGGAGAGAGAGAGAGAGAGAGAGCACAAACACCCAGCACTTTACTCAGAATCTAGGGGTGCTTGCACCATACGACCTAGTTGATTGATGTCGTATGAACAACCATACATGTAACGAGAACTGTCTTTGACAGGGATATCTACCCAGACATCCGTTTCAGTATCAGTTTCATCAAGGAGGCGTCACTGCGTGCGGACTAGTCCATATACGCTACACCACATCCGCTAAGTTTTGAGACCTCACTACGCATGATTTGAAGCTGACGGATAAATGAATCAACAACAAAGATGAGACAATTATTGAAGAAGAGGGTCTCGTGGCTACGACTCAGCGGATGTCTGACCTACGCATTAGCCCAACGCGCTGGTCAGACCTTGAGTGCCTACCTACCTTTTTTTCGCCATTGCGGAATGTCTGACGGCCCAGACAAACCGCGAGGACAGACAGACAGACAGACAGACACACACACACACACACACACACACACACACACACACACACACACAGACACAGACACACACACACACACACACACACACACACACACACACCACGCACGCACGCGCGCACACACACACACACACACACACACACACACACACACACACACACACACACACACACACACACAAGGGGTGGGGGTGGGGGGTGGGGTCTAGAGTCGGTGCAGTGAACGGTCGTTCGTCGGTTGCTGTGCTGCAGCCGTGCCCGAAGTTGTTTGAACACAATCTGTCTCTGTCTCTTTTTATCCTGTTCCTCTCTGTCTCTGTCTGTCTTTCGTTTGAACTCACTGTTCCGCTTTCCCATTGCCCCTTTGGGTCTTTCTCTGCCTCTGTCTCTCCTGTTTGATCGTATTGTCTGATTTTCTTCCTGTCTCTATGTCTTTCTCTGCGTCTGTCTCTCCTGTTTGATCGTATTGTCTGATTTTCTTCCTGTTCTATGTCTTTCTCTGCCTCTGTCTCTCCTGTTTGATTATACTGTCTGATTTTCTTTCGGTGTCTTTGTCTTTCTCTGCCACTGTCTCTCCTGTTTGATTTTACTGTCTGATTTTCTTTCTGTCTCTATGTCTTTTTCTGTCTCTGTCTCTCCTGTTTGATTATACTGTCTGATTTTCTTTCTGTCTCTATGTCTTTCTCTGCCTCTGTCTCTCCTGTTTGATTATACTGTCTGATTTTCTTTCTGTCTCTATGTCTTTCTCTGCCTCTGTCTCTCCTGTTTGATTATACTGTCTGATTTTCTTTCTGTCTCTATGTCTTTCTCTGCCCCTGTCTCTCCTGTTTGATTTACTGTCTGATTTTCTTTCTGTCTCTATGTCTTTCTCTGCCTCTGTCTCTCCTGTTTGATTATACTGTCTGATTTTCTTTCTGTCTCTCTGTCTTTCTCTGCCTCTGTCTCTCCTGTTTGATCGTACTGTCTGATTTTCTTTCTTTGTCTTTGGTTTAAATAACTTTTATTTCAGAAACAATTAAACAGAATACCTTCATAATTGTCAGGACGAATGAGCAACAACAAGCCCTAGCCTTATACTGTGCTCAAATAGACATTTACAATATATTGGCGGTTAAATACATTCTCTTTGTCTTTCTGTCTTTCCTCCCCTCTCTCCTCCCTCTTCTCACACTCTGCCCATTGTTCTGTCTCTGCCTGTCCGTCTGTTGGTCTGAATCCCTCTGTCCATTTCTACACATCCCTCCCTGACTTATCATTCACTTCTTGTTTTAGCTCTCGTTCCTTCCTCTCATCAGTCTTTCTCTACAAAGGGGGCAGTCAGGTTGAAACATGGTGTGTGTGTGTGTGTGTGTGTGTGTGTGTGTGTGTGTGTGTGTGTGTGTGTGTGTGTGAGTGTGTGTGTGTGTGTGTGTGTGTGTGTGTGTGTGTGTGTGTGTGTGTGTGTGTGTGTGTGCGCACGATCAGAAGTCTGATATGATTGTTAAAACAAAACCCATACATGGATATTTATGTTGACATAACATTTGCATGCATTTGTGGTGTTTTCCTGTCCTGTACATCTGGCAGCAATACCACAAGTCGCTTGCTTCGCGGATGCCGTGCGCTAACTGGCATCTGTTGAGCTGTCTTTTATACACACCATGCGGATTTTGGATCGTGAAGGTCCATCTGTGAGTGCACTGTTGCATCAAGTGCGTGATGTCTTCAACCACTGTATGATGTGATTCACTTCAACGTCGCAACACATTTCTCTGTGTTCGGTCAGGACCACTGTACTCGAGGGGGGGGGGGGGGGGGGGGTGATTCGCCGCAGTATAGATCGACCTTGTTCTTCTGTTGTCGAGATTACAGTTTATTGCTTCATCCGAAAGACTAGCACACACACCACTGGTCAACGGTTCAGGAGGAAAGAGGGAGACCATCGTTTCTCCGCCCGGTGCCAAATTCGAACCATGGACCTGTGTGTTATGTTACCTGCTAAGTTATCCACTCTGCCAACTTCGCACTCTGCATGCATGTACAGAGGTTGATTAAAGGCGATGAGATCCAGCTGTCTCGATCATGATTTAAAATAAGGATGCCAAACTGTGGACTGACTTAAACCTCGCGTACAGATGTCAATGTGCAGCAAAACACCACAGTAATTGAAGGTTTTAATCGTATATTATATACATACACGTATGTACTAGTGCCCTTACGCTATTACAACTAAACGGAACTCAGAGCATAGCACACATGACAGATTGCTAGTTTATACAGTTGCTGAAGAGGAAAAGTTGAAGTGTACATGAGTATTTTCTTTCCCCCTGGTAGCAGCATTTTCTATGTGACGTGAACCAAAGGGCAGTAAATGAAATAGAACTGATGGACGTATGAAGGAAAGGGAAGCCAAACGTTTTGGTTTTAGCGTGAGAAATACACAAAATAACTCTGTCTGCAGATGATTTTACCTGCCTGGATGAATTTAAAACGGACAGAACTCATACAAGATAGACATGGGGAAAAAACCCAGAGAAAAGGTTGTGGCGTAAAACATAAATTTTCATACTGAATTATTTCATGTGCGTGAATCCAGTCAAGAGATTTGAAAAGACGTGAGACACAACCACGCCGTGTTTTCAAAACAAGCTTGACAGCTGACGCGGAAAGGAAACGCACCCGAACTGAAGGTTGTGAAGAAAAAAGGATCAAGACTTGGGGTAGGTCAAGTGTGAAAGAGAAGGGGCGTACGCTACAGGGATTTTTTGTTGGAGGGTTAATCCCCAAGAGGTGCAAGTCAACACGATCCTCAAAGCAGTCAAAGACAGGAATGGTATCGTTCCCTGACACACCCACACACGTGAAGGCGCTATCCGCCTTATCAACCGAAGAGCCGGTCTGTGCCCCATTTCTTTCTGGAACGCGTTAGAATGGGTTAAATCACTCCATTGTGTATAGCTGGCTTGAGAGATCCACCTGATTCAACAACGGGTGACCCGATCGCAGCTGGCACGTGGACAGAATAAAGGATTTAAACACACACACACACGCACACACACACGCACACACACGCACGCACGCACGCACGCACGCACGCACGCACGCACGCACGCACGCACACACACACACACACACACACACACACACACACACACACACACACACACACAACGAGCAACACAGAAAAAGAGGGGAATGGATGGAAGTAGTAGACATCTGAAACTTCTCATCTGAACGGCTCGCTCCACAAGAAAGCGCGTAAGTAAGGTCCAGCTGACGTTGCTAAAGGATTTGATATTGTTAATTTTTCTCCTTCTCCCACGTTTTCGTTCCATTCTTTCTTCCTTTTTTTCTTTCCTTCACCTTCTCCTCATCTTCTACGTCGCTCGTTCCTCTGACTCTTTCGTTCCTTTCGTGTTTTTTTTCTTATCGTTTTCAGCTCAGATTTGTACCTATTATTTCATGGATGTACTAAGAATGCACAAAATGGCCGCCTGTACCGGTGCGTAATTTGGTGCTGTGCTAGTGGTGTTTTGCGGGCTTGGCCCGGTAGTCCGACGTTTCGATAGTCCGACACATCGGTAGTCCGACACCCCACGTTCAGATGTTTCGATAATCCGACACTGTAAGAAAAAGTAGCGATAGTCCGACATCCCACGATTCCGACAATTCCATCTCGTTTCGATAATCCAACACACAACCCAGTTTTATAATTCCCGTTTGTCTGACATATTGAAAGTAAAATCTCTCTCTCTCTCTCTCTCTCTCTCTCTCTCTCTCTCTCTCTCTCTCTCTCTCTCTCTGGTATTGTCAACATTTAACCCCACTTCCTCTGTCGCAAAAAGTATCATAACATTTAACCCCACTTCCTCTGTCGCAAAAAGCAATGATACCCGAATGTGGTTTGAAAGAAGACCGTGCGGCAATCTAACTTTGAAGTACGCATTTGAAAGAAACTCAATAATTATGTCGGACTATCGAAACGTCGAAATCGTGATGTGTCGAACTACTGGCACAAAATAAAACATTACAAAACAAGTTTCGTTGGTCCGACAAAATTGTCGGATCGTCGAAACGTCGGAATCGTGATTTGTCGAACTATCGAAACGTCGGAATCGTGAAGTGTCGGACTATCGGACCCAAACCGTGTTTTGCGCAGTTGACAACCTAGCGTAAAGATCACCAGATGGCGAATAGAGATCTTGATAAGAACCAATCACAAGAAAGGTTACATGAATGGCTGTTGACGAATTTGATGGCCCGACGTTGATATTAGCCCATATGTTCATATACAATGAATACAACAGACATGAAAAGCAAACTTTAAACATCCTAATCTCCAATTCGGTTCGTTTCCGTTTCAGCGGTAATTCATTTTTGATGCTGTTTTTTTAAGGGCTGAAAAAAATAGGGAATTAAATCTTTTCCAGTCAGGTACTGCCATTAGTTTTTCGTTTAAATATGCTAGGAATAATCGCATGGTCTTATTGGTAGGCACTATCATCTCAGTTCCTCCATGTCTGTTTGCCAGCCAGCCTAACGTGCGACTCACACCCTGGGCCCTTTTCAACGATAACACCTTTCTCTGCATGTGACATGTGTAAAGTAGATGCGCACGTAAAAAACGTAAGCACAGCAGTATTGCTTTCTTTGGTTGTTTTATGATCATAGAAGGACTGTTTGTTGTTTACCTGCAAAATAAAGAGATAAATAGATAGACAAATTCATGACGACCTGCCCCACTATTCTCGTTCGGGTCATCTTGTATACAGACAAATAGACAGGCAGGCATACAGACAGACAGAGAAATGGAAATACAGACATATGAACCGACAGACAGGCAGACAGAAAGAGACGAGAAAAAAATTCGCTGGTCCACAATGCTACGCCTAATTGTACGGAAACCAGTAAGCAAAAAATGAATAAACAAAAGGAAAAGGTAAGTGACGAAAGAAGCAAAGAAAGAAATGAGACTGAAAAAGAAGGAAACAAATAAACCAACCACCAGCCAAGGAAATAAACACAGTACGTTAATGATGCCAAGGAAATAAATACAGTACATTAATGATGCCAATGGTGCAGGAATAGTTGGAAACGAACGTTGTTTTTGTCCAATGCAGTAAAAAAAATAACTTGAATTCAGGACACCCGCATTCTGACTATCCATGTCAAGCTGTCTTCAGGTCTGCTTGGTCTGTGTATCTGTCTTCTGTCTCGCGCGCGCGTATGTGTACGCGCGCGTGCTTGCGGGCACTCTTGAAGCAAGTGATCCCAAGGAGAGGGGATCAGAGAGATATCCGCCCCACCGCGAGGTGATTTATTGTCCAGTCCTTATCACAACGACCCGGCCAAGTTCCCAAACACACAGCCGTCACGCTCTTCAGCAATCGGCTCGTCTGTGTCCCCCACCAACGGATCCACCGATCATTGTGATCTGTTTAAGACGTTGTCGATCACCATAACCCTGCAGTCTGTGGTCTCGACGACGGGTGATTGCTTCGAGTGGGCGCTGCGACAAAGTGAAGCGAACACTGAAGAGGAAGGAATGTGAAGTAACGATGATAAGGGGGGGGGGGGGGGTATTCTAAGTAGGTTAATGGTCAGCGTTTACGGCAGTGGGAGTGACAGACAGGGGTGAGGGGTGGGGAGGAAGAAGAATGGATTGAGAAGAAAGATGGGGAGGAAGAAAAGGGGAGGGAAGTAATAAGAGGGTACCGATGGGATTCAGTGGAAAGCGCATTATTGTGAAGAGGCTTCCACTGGAGGAAGGAGGTGGTGCGAATGAGGAGGAAGAGGGGGCTTTAGGTAGAGGGGGGCGGGGCGGGGGAGGGGGGGGAGGGGCTAAGGAGTATGACACAGATAGAATTTAATTAAAAGTATCCACGGTAAATAGAGGGGCTTCCATGGCTGGTGATAAGTACAGAAATGGAAATGACTGAATGAGAAGGGAAACTGGTGGGGTGGGTCGGGGCGAGAGGAAAGGGCACAAATAAGATTCAGTTCGAAGTGCGGTCTATAGACCATTAGTGTGGGAGGGGAGTGTAAGGGATGGGGGAAAATAGAGAGGTGTTGAGGAACAGAATACATGTGACCAATTTCCAGACTTTTTAGCGTGCTCCCTTTCGGAAGAGAGAGAGAGAGAGAGAGAGAGGGGAGAGAGAGAGAGAGAGAGAGAGAGAGAGAGAGAGAGAGAGAGAGAGGGGGGGGGAGTGATTTGAGGTCAGATGGGGTGGGGGAATAGGGAGAGGAGACATAACGATAAGGAAGAGGATGGAATACAACGAAACATACCGGTTCACCAGCAGAGGGTCTTGGTCTGTATGATTGGAGACAGTGTTAGACTGGGCTGGACACATCTTGCAGACATCACGATCACCAGACTTACTCTGGGTTGGAACCCTGGCAAAGTCAGGAAGAAAAAACGCCCTCTAAATCGAGCTGTTCATGCACAGAGAGAGAGAGAGGAGAGAGAGAGAGAGAGAGAGAGAGAGAGAGAGAGAGAGAGAGAGAGAGAGAGAGGACGCCCGAAGACCACACGAGTTGAAGAGAAGACAGGCGGCTGTCTTTTTCCCCTAGGAACGACTGGCGACTTGAACACCCTCATACTGTTGCAGCCTATTTCACATTCAAAGCGAGGCGAGAGAAGCGAGAGAAATGAGTCAACTAGGAATCGGAGACGGCGTTGCATGGATATTGTCAACACAGGAGCGAGCGAAATAAAGCGGTAGGGAAGGGAGGGAGGGTGGGGGTGGAGGGATGATCAGCAAAGAGAAAGAGAGAGAGAGAGAGAGAGAGAGAGAGAGAGAGAGGAGAGAGAGGAGAGAGAGAGAGAGAATGACGAAAAAATGGGAGAAAGCATAGGCTACACGGTCACATTTTATAAGTGTGTGCTACCGTAGCATGAATTGGGAAGCGAGAGTGGGGTATGGGAGATGAAAGAAAGAAATATGGGATTTTAAGAAAGAGGCGGTTGACAGAGTTTTCACGCCTCCAAGAAGGTGATGCTTTCACCCGCGCCTGCTGGAATTGTCTGTTTGTCAGCAAGGTTACTCTACATCTGCTGAACCGATTGTAACAAAACTTAGTGGAAAGAAAACACACGGTCCATTGACGAACCTGCCAAAGTGTGCCAGAGACCTGTGGTTCGGATCTAGGTCAAAGGTCCATTGACGAACCTGCCAAAGTGTGCCAGAGACCTGTGGTTAGGATCTAGGTCAAAGGTCCATTGACGAACCTGCCAAAGTGTGCCAGAGACCTGTGGTTCGGATCTAGGTCAAAGGTCCATTGACGAACCTGCCAGAGTATGCCAAAGACCTGTGGTTTGGATCAAGGTCAAAGGACTGATCCAGAGTCCGTCCGACTTTAATGTGGCGAAGGTCTGAACTTTCCCCCAAATGGTCAACTGGTTATTGTGCTTTGTGTCCTCTCTGTTAGGTAAGGAACAAGACAACTTGGATTTGCCGGCAGAGAGAAGGAACTGGTTGATTTGCCGTTAGGTTTCAATGAACGGTTGAACGAACCACGTTACCCATCGTGCTCCTCACGTGAGCGACATGCTGGGACTACTGGGAAAAGGGCATAGGCAGGATTCAATGGATAATGATAATAATGCAAACCCGACCCTCACCCACTTCCACAGCCCCCTTTCCTCTCCGCTCTGTCCTTTGTTTTTATTCACCGGGGACTTATGTAAGGGTCCGGCCGTTCTGATCCTGGCTCCAGGGTACTGAAGATCGATACGGCGGTCAGATTGGGGCCGATAATCATGTTTGACCGCTTAATGCATGACTGCTGTCGGTTCGGCTGTGACTCTAACTCTGCCCCTCCCCACCCCTCACAGAACCCTTCTCTCTCTGTGTGTCTCTGCTCACACACACACACACACACACACACACATACACACACACACACACACACACACACACACACACACACACACACACACACACACACACACAACTCTGCCCCCCCCTCTCTCTCTCTCTCACACACACATACACACACACACACACACACACACACACACACACACACACACACACACACACACACAAACAAACACACACACACAACTCTGCCACCCTACTCTTTCTCTCTCTCTCTCACACACACACACACACACACACACACACACACACACACACACACACACACACACACACACACACACACACACACACACACATTTGGACCTTGTCGACCCTTTGTCACAATACTGCGACCCATACTATCCGCTAGACCCACTTGACCCTGGTTGAGAGTAGGATGGCTAACAGAAGTGACGCAGGAGGAAGGAACAGTGCCAAGAAACAGGAGAAAAACGATGTTAGTTTGAACCTCTCGCTCTGTGACGATGACTGAGCAATTCCTCGTGAGAAACCAGGATCTGGGTCAGCGTGTGACGGAAATGCGATTTGGTGTGTGGTTCTGTCAGTTTAATCCAGCCACATCGAGAGAGTATATAAAGTGATGGTCGAGCCTCAGTTCTTCAATAACTTCGCGCGCGTGTGTGTGTTGTGTGTGTGACAGCACTGAGTGCTTTTCATCGACCAACAACGACTGAAGAATACACAATATTGTGCGCGTGCCGACAGATTTGAGTGCGTCAGGTGGAGAAGTGACGGGATTGTGTTGTATCATTGTGCCGTTGTAGGGCACGATTCTGGAACAAACAGTTCGAGTTATTTAAGGTCAGAAGTTGCTTCTCTGTATTCGGATTTGGTTTGTTCTCTGTGCAGTCATTGCTTTTTGTTTCACAACGAAAGTAACGCCCACAAATACCGATAGACCCTCACAACACAACACAACACAACACAACACGATACAATACTATACAACACAACGCAACACGAAGCAGTACTATACAACGCAACGCAACACGATACAGTACTATACAACACAACGCAACACGATACAGTACTATACAACACAACGCAACACGATACAGTACTATACAACGCAACACAACACGATACAGTACTATACAACACAACGCAACACGATACAGTACTATACAACACAACGCAACACGATACAGTACTATACAACACAACACAACACGATACAGTACTATACAACGCAACACAACACGATACAGTACTATACAACGTAACGCAACACGAAGCAGTACTATACAACGCAACGCAACACGAAACAGTACTATGCAACACAACGCAACACGAAACAGTACTATAGAAAGCAACACAACACAACACGATACAGTACTATACAATACAACGCAACACGATACAGTACTATACAACACAACGCAACACGATGCAGTACTATACAACACAACCCTACACGATACAGTACTATACAACACAACACAACACAACACGATACAGTACTATACAACACAACGCAACACGATACAGTACTATACAACACAACACAACGCAACACGATACAGCACTATACAACACAATATAGTACTATACAACACAACGCAACACGATACAGTACTACACAACACAACGCAACACGATACAGTACTATACAACACAACACAACGCAACACGATACAGTACTATACAACACAACGCAACACGATACAGTACTATACAACACAACGCAACGCAACACAATACAGTACTATACAATGCAACACAACGCAACACGATACAGTACTATACAATGCAACACAACGCAACACGATACATTATTATACAACACAACGCAACACGATACAGTATTATACAACACAACGCAACACGATACAGTACTATACAATGCAACACAACGCAACGGAGCACAATCTAAACCTCTGACATGGTCAACCCAAGCGAATAGACAGATACCTGTGACCACTCAGCGAGAAACACTGACCAGTCAGACTGATGGCTATTTTGGTTTGACCAGTCAGCTGGAAGCAATAACCAATCACACCTCCTCTGGGCTTTTTATCTCTGACGTCAATTGCCCGGAAGAAAGGGGTAATCGGATTGGCTGATGTTTAGAAGCTATGCAGCTGTGAAGACTGGGAGAAACTGGTAGTTCCATTCAGCAATGGGTCGTAATGAATCATATTTCTTAAAGCTTGATCCGTCAGATTTCCGGGAGGTGGAAAGGTGGCCACGTGGAGAACGTACTCACCAAGGAAACTGCAGAGTCTCATGGCTGGAATATTGCACGCCCCCCCCCCCCCCCCCCCCCCGCTACTTCTTCTAGGTCTTGCGTGGCGAATTGAGTGCAAGCCTTTTGAAAGAGACGTTAAAGGAGATCCTTTGTGCAGCAGTGCGCATACAGCTATAAAAAGAAGAAGAAGAAGAACAACAACAACACCACCACCACCACAACAACAAACACACACACACACACACACACACACACACACACACACACACACACACACACACTTCAGAGTTCAGACTTCAGACTTTTATTCAGTAAGGCCATTGGCCCATTTGAAGGGGAATGAGCACAATCGATCACATTAAATGTAAGAAACAAATGATTTATCAGGAAAACAACAACAACAACAACAACAAAAACAACAAAAACAACAACACAACAAGACTATCTAAGACGTCATTATTTCTCTGATCTTAAACGCCTTAAACAGAAACATACCTAAATTCCTAATAACCTTGTAACTGTTAGAGCTAAGTAGTAACTGTAAACGAAACATACATGGGCGCCAATGATATTTCTGTGGAATAAATTTTTGACGAATATCTTCATAAGCTGGACAAAGGAACATAAAGTGTATTTCATTTTCCTCACCTTGCATACACAATGGACATACCAAGTCATTTTGTCTATGTTGTCTGTATCTTAAGTAATGAGTCCTTATGTTAGCAATGGATATTTTCAGATGCATGTCCAAATCAAATTTCAAATAAGGCTGAGTACAACAAAAACTAGAATAATTTCTGTACAAATCATAACGTCCACTACTTTGTATATGATCGTCCCACATTTGCCATCTGCAGTCAATCAACCTTTGTCTGAAAACATGAATAAACTGGCTTTCGAAAGGGAGGTTATTTGGCGGCGAGGGAAAGATGGATGTATAACGGACTTACTATACCTGTGCTGAATGTGTATAAATATTTAGGGATCTATTTTTCTATACGCCCAAGTTTTACCTTTGCCTGTAAAGGTCTTGCATGTAGGGCAAAGAATGGAGAGAGAGAGAGAGAGAGAGAGAGAGAGAGAGAGAGAGAGAGAGAGAGAGAGAACATACACAGAGTAAGAATGGAATGTGGGCAAATCCATCCTGCTGTAAAGAAAAATAGATCCGTACGCAAAACCAGAACAAGGGTGGTGCTCTACTCTTGTGATGTGCTTTCAGTAGTCAAGAGTCTTTGATAGCCCAAGGATTTATTTATTAGCGCCGTGCGTGTCTGCTCCCTCTGTCGTCAGCACAGCGTGGGGCTTTGCATGGGTGGTCAGGATTGTTGCCCGCTGGTTGCTTCGGCGTTTGAGGGCACCCGCACCTTCGGGTGTATTGTTTTTCTGGAATTTGCTTCAGTTTGTAGGGTGAACGCTTAAAACACAGACAGCACGCACGTGGAAAGTGACAGCTTTCAACACAAGCCATACCTGTGTTTGACATAGGAGTGCCAAGGACCGAACACACATACTGTTCTTCTGCGCAGCGCTGCCAGTGGCTCTTCAAGGGGCTGAGGGAGAAAGAACATTATTTTTGTCCCCGCGCACCAGAAAGACCAACGTCCTGTGACTGACAGGAAGAACCCCGGGCGTTTTCCCGCCCTTCACACGTACCGCTGAGTAGGCATAACTGTATGCAGGGAGAGAGGCCAACGCCTGGCAGCTGATCCACGGAGAGCACCCTCACGACGGATCAGGAAAGAAGACCCCAAACCCTGAAAATGAGATTTTTTACCACAAAATACTAAAGACCCGATAAATAATGAGATCACCAGTAAACGCAGCACATCGAGCCATCAAGCAGCGCGTTAGACCATGGGAAGATCTGCTGACATCGACTATGACAGGAAAACTACATTGGTGTGGCCACGTAACAAGATCCAACGGCCGTACTAAAACGATATTCTAGGGAACTCCTGAGGGAGGAAGACAGAATGGAAAACATTGAAAAAAAAAACAAACAAAAAACAACACCAACAACAAAATGAAGCAAATTTCTAAAAGAAAGGTTGTTAGTTCCGCAGGACAATACAAACAGATTACAGGACAAAACACGACGCATTTCGATCTTCTTCAGGCAAGTACAAACAACATCCAGGACAATACAAACAGATTACAGGACAAAACACGACGCATTTCGATCTTCTTCAGGCAAGTACAAACAACATCCAGGACAATACAAACAGATTACAGGACAAAACACGACGCATTTTGATCTTCTTCAGGCAAGTACAAACAACATCCAGGACAATACAAACAGATTACAGGACAAAACACGACGCGTTTCGATCTTCTTCAGGCAAATACAAACAACATCCAGGACAATACAAACAGATTACAGGACAAAACACGACGCATTTCGATCTTCTTCAGGCAAATACAAACAACATCCAGGACAATACAGATTACAGGACAAAACACGACGCATTTCGATCTTCTTTAGGCAAATACAAACAACATCCAGGACAATACAAACAGATTACAGGACAAAACACGACGCGTTTCGATCTTCTTCAGGCAAATACAAACAACATCCAGGATCAGGACAATACAAACAGATTACAGGACAAAACACGACGCATTTCGATCTTCTTCAGGCAAATACAAACAACATCCAGGACAATACAGATTACAGGACAAAACACGACGCATTTCGATCTTCTTTAGGCAAATACAAACAACATCCAGGACAATACAAACAGATTACAGGACAAAACACGACGCGTTTCGATCTTCTTCAGGCAAATACAAACAACATCCAGGACAATACAAACAGATTACAGGACAAAACACGACGCATTTCGATCTTCTTCAGGCAAATACAAACAACATCCAGGACAATACAAACAGATTACAGGACAAAACACGACTCGTTTCGATCTTCTTCAGGCAAATACAAACAACATTCAGGACAACGAAAACGAAGAACGGGCAACCACTTTATCTCCTCATATTCGGCGCAAAATAGGTGTTGAATGGAAACGAGGTCGTTGGGAAGGGAACCATGGGAGGTAAAATGCTAATGAAATGCAAGCAACAAAACGATGGTTTGATATCAGTGCGAAACGAATTTGGGCACTATTTCCAGCCAGCCAGATTTGGGAGCGCAATCCGATAGAGCTGGATGGACCTGAACTGTTCTTCAGTGCAGCGCCCCAATGGCCCCTCACGTGGCTGAGAGAAGAGCAACATTATCTTCGTCCCCATGCGCCAAAAAGAATAACGTCCTGTGATTGACAGGAAGAACCCTGGGCATTTTTCCCACCCCTCTTTCACACACTTACTGCTTAGTCGGCACAACTGAGTGTGGGGGGGGGGGGGGGGGCGACACCTGAGGGCTGATCCAGGACGAGGACTGTCGTCTGCCTCATCTCAGGTGAAGACTGTCAGACAGATGTCACCAGACTGCCACAGATTCTTTTATTTGAGAACGTATTATCCCAGATAAAACGACAAAACGACGTTAATCTCGTCATCGACGGATCATTCTGGTCGACTGTCTTAGCGGGTTTTTTTTGTTGTTGTTGTTGAATGATGGAACAGACGTGATCTGCTTATCGCTTCTGTCCGAGAAAGGACTGTTGGTGTTTTGTGGCTGTCTGTTAGCGTGAGGGGATGGCGGTGGGGTGGGAGAAGAGAGAGAGAGAGAGAGAGAGAGAGAAAGAGAGAGAGAGAGAGAGAGAGAGAGAGAGAGAGAGAGAGAGAGAGAGAGAGAGATTGTCACGGACAAAAATAGAAAAACCGAATTCGTGGTCAGTCGCCAGCCAGTTCAATCGGACATAAGTTCCAACTCAAACATTCTGGTTTCCAAGCAGACGACTCCATGTGTCGCGTCAGCCAATTAGGCACAGCGAATAGGCTATTTTTAGTCCTCACGGAGACAGCACTGTCCAGCAGACAGACTAAGTGGCTGGACCGACGTCTCAATAGGTCTGGCCAGACGGATCTTAGCGTCTGGGTCAGACTGATCAGCTAATTTACAAGACCAACGCCGACAGTTAAGTCAGACGTCGCCGGTTGAAGTAGGAAGGGGGAAGGTATTGTGTGGTGGGGGTAAAATCAAGCTAATTAATTAAATGACCCATTGACCACCACAGAGAGCAAGGCCAGTAGATGTGACTTTGACGATTTGAACGTCCAATGGAATGAGAGGGGAGGTAACCTCAGTATAAGGCGGGAAAAATACTGACCAATGGTACTCACCCTTTGACACATAGAATGAGGATAAGAAAGTGAGGAGAGTGAGAGATGAGGGGAGGAGAAGAAAAAAACAGACAGAGAGGAAGAGGTTCTGGGTGTAGGCTCTGCATGAGAGAAAGGCAGGGAGATGAGAGGAGGAGTGAAGAGAACCGAGTTGAAGCATTAGCACCAGATAGAGTCTGCAGGGGAAGGACTAAGGAGAGATGTTGAGAGAGAGAGTTGCTAATCGATGAAGAGAAAAAGAAAAAAAAAGAAAAGAAAAGCAACCATGTCCATTTGATAGAGCAGACTAGAAGAGAGAGAGAGAGAGAGTGCAATGCGTTAATGCAGGAAGAAAGAAAGGAGAACAGATCGATGTCTGGTAGTCACTGTTCAATCTGAACCGGGGTTCGACCGCATACCTGGCAGCGCCACTTTCATCAGCAGTCCAACCTGACCAACGCCAGCGGTCTAACCTGACCAGCGCCAGCAGTCCAACCTGACCAGTGCCGGCGGTCCAACCTGACCAGTGCCAGCAGTTGTGTCGTGACTGGTGTTTGTGAAAGTGACAGTGAAAAGAAAAGAAAAAAAAAAGAAGAAAAGGAAAGACAGTGATTCGTGAATAGTGTAAGATCACCTGGCCAGGTAAAGTGAAAAATCTATTTATACCCGGGTTAGTTATGATGATTTAGATAAATGGTTTTGTGAAGTTCAAGAAAAGAGAGGATGTTTTATGTTGTTTGACTCCATGCGCATTGATGTTTTCTTCCATGATTATGTGTAGTAAAGTTATAGACTTTACTAGTGGTTTGATGTGACGAATGCATGATATATGAATGAGATTGTAAGCAAGCTGTGAGTGTGTTTGGGCTGTGCGCTAGTCCTTCCTCCACTGACATACCCCGAGGTTGACAGAGAGGGGAGGGGTGGGGTGGGAGGTGAGGGGAAGGGAGTAAAGGAGAGGCACATTCTGATAGTTGATAGTGACACGAAATGAAAGGAGGAGGAGGAAGAAGAAGAAGAAGAAGAAAAAGAAGAAGAAAAAGAAGAAGAAGAAGAAGAAGAAGAGAGAGAGAGAGAGAGAGAGAGAGAGAGAGAGATGGTAGGAAAGGTGAAGGCATAAAAGCCAGTTTGTTCAAATCAAATTTACACCGGGGGGGGGGGGGGGGGGGGGGGAACACGTTACCTCCTGCAGTAAAAGGATTTTCCATTTGTCCACCTATCCACGTAAACTTAGGCCCGAAAGTTGAAGCTTACTGAACTGACCTTTCTACAGGCCTTCGTCATCGACGCCATGAAGCCGACGCTGACGGCTGGCCTCAGCAGAAATTTTGTCATTTAAAAAAAAAAGAAAAAGAAAAAGAACAAGCGCGGGAAGATTCAGTCCAGCTTATACACCGAACATAGACAAATGGCTGTTTGGTAACAAGTCAGTTCATACACTAGAAAACGTGATGGAGCAACGTAAGCTTGGCGGGTGCTGTCGTGACTCCGTGGAAAACGTGATGGAGCAACGTAAGCTTGGTGGGTGCTGGCGTGACTCCCTAGAAAACGTGATGGAGCAAACGTAAGCTTGGTGGGTGCTGTCGTGACTCCGTGGAAAACGTGATGGAGCAACGTAAGCTTGGTGGGTGCTGTCGTGACTCCGTGGAAAACGTGATGGAGCAACGTAAGCTTGGCGGGTGCTGTCGTGACTCCGTGGAAAACGTGATGGAGCAACGTAAGCTTGGCGGGTGCTGTCGTGACTCCGTGGAAAACGTGATGGAGCAACGTAAGCTTGGCGGGTGCTGTCGTGACTCCGTGGAAAAACGTGATGGAGCAACGTAAGCTTGGTGGGTGCTGGCGTGACTCCCTGAAAACGGGGATGGAGCAACGTAAGCTTGGTGGGTGCTGGCGTGACTCCCTGGAAACGTGATGGAGCAACGTAAGCTTGGTGGGTGCTGGCGTGACTCCCTGGAAAACGTGATGGAGCAACGTAAGCTTGGTGGGTGCTGGCGTGATTCCCTGGAAAGCGTGACGGAGCTACGTAAGCTTGGCGGGTGCTGTCGTGACTCCGGTGTCCAAGTCCATGTGACAAGAGTGCCGTAGAGGGTGGAGGAGATTGTAAAGACAGAATGAAGTAGCCCTAGGTGACGTGACGGACTGGGGAGGCATTAACACCTCTGCCTTGTCGTGCATGACTGAGGACAGAGGACTGTGGAGATCTGTTATTGCCCACGTCGGTTACCATCTTCCTACTACCTACTGCTCATGTTGTTGTTGTTGTAGTCTGGTGGCAAAAAGAACATTGGGGGTATTGTAAAACCCACGTAAGCAGCAGACTGTGGAGATCTCTTATTGCCCACGTCGGTTATAATCTTCCTACTGCTTTGTTGTTGTTGTTGTTGTTGTCTTATGACAATAGATCATTACGGGTTATTGTAACCGACGTAAGCAGCAGACTGTGGAGATCTCTCCTGCCTACGTCGTTACAATACTCCAATGATCTATTGTCGCGGACAACTACAACAACAATTATAATGTTAATGGTGTAATAATAACAATGATAATAATAACGATAAAAATACTATAGTAGCACTACTACCACTATCCAAGAAGAGAAAAACAAGAAGAAGAAGAAGAATGGGGAAGAAAAAGAAGAAGAGAAGAAGGGAAGAAAAAGAAGAGATGAAGAAGGAGGAGAGGATAAGAAGAAGGAGAAGAAATGACATTAATTCTTCATGGAACACGCTCAAAAATACGAAATAAGTTACAAAAAAATCAAGATGACTACGACAGCCTAACAAACACGTCCGCACCGTGCACTGTATGACATAAATACACACACGTACACATGGCAGGGACACCACACACACACACACACACACACACACACACACACACACACAACACACACACAAGCAAGCACATACATACTTCTCTGTCAGTCTGTCTGTCTGTCTGTCTGTCTGTCACACTCACTTTCTCTCTGTTTCTCTCTCTCTATCTCTCTCCTCTCTTACTCCCCCTCCCCCACCCTCTCTCTCTCTCTCTCTGTCTCACCGATTTCCAGATAGAGATCACTTCCGTCAGACACGGCTTCAAGCACTCGTTTTCCAAAATGACACACTGTCGAGAGAGCGACACGACTTTGAACCCCCGGCCATTGAAATCGATACATCACTGCTATCACCGTCACTTTGTCCTAGGCCAGCTCCCATCGTAGGTCATCTCTCTCAAAGGCTTTGTCTAATCACTTTGGATTTGTGTGGGAAGGAAGGAGAGCAGGGGGTAGGGGGAGGGTGGGGGGGGGGGGTTCAGTCTCAGCTGAGACGTGGTTACCGGTTCGGGGTGTCGTATATAATACTGTCGCTCATAAAATCGTGTCGCAGCGACAGTATTCCGGGAAATTACTGCATTTTATGGACAGCTACAATATTCTATAGGACATTTTTCGTGAAAAGTTGTCGCGCGACAATTTTTTCCAGCAAATATTGTCGCTGCAACAGTATTTCACGTGAAATGCTGTCGCTGCGATACAATTCCACGGCGACAGTATTATCTACGACACCGGCTGCTGTCTGTCCTTGTCGCGAAGTGTGATAGGCATGGCGGCAGGAATGTGGCGATGTCTTCGTTGCCAGAGGGCATATTTTATATTTAAACAACGATCTTTCTCATTGTGGGTCGAATAATTCCCCCAATCACTTAACGAAAAGTTTCTCTCTCTCTCTCTCTCTCTCTCCTCTCTCTCTCTCTCTCTCTCTCTCTCTCTCTTTACCATTTGTCTTCGAAATGTAAATCTGTATTATCTGTTTATTTTCATTTCTACCATTTGCTCTTTCTTTATTTTCCATTAGTTGTACTGTATTAATTTTTTTTAACATAAAGATGCTCTCTGGAAA
>CM031612.1:68358851-68366351 GCA_018398815.1 Conus ventricosus | reverse complement strand
GTGTTTCTCAGGTCTCCGGCTATAAAAGTTGATCGGTTTCGCAATTCGCAGATTACAAAGATGGAACCAATCCTTTAAACTTGTTCATGATTCACGCCGGTCCACACACTATTCTCAAGTGTGACATTGCTTTATGCTCGTGTTCTCTCTAAAAGGCGCATGTTGAACAGTACCCCGTCATCTCTTCAAAGGTGAACCGTTTTGACCTTGCCATCACGTTCTTCAAAGGTCCCTGTGGTCACTACGTTGAGAAGGTCGCACGGCGTGACTCCTTCCATGTTAACACCTTGAAAGGCGTACACTGACAATCTTTGCAAGTTTACTGTGGTAGAGTAACTCGGATTACTCTGAACAAACAAAAATCCATCAAACCCTCTAAACACGTTACACATTGTTCTCTCGTAGCTGTGCCGAAGACCACCTCTTTAAGCGGCGGAGTGTGTGGCGGTGCGCGGTGTTCACGGCTGTATGATTGATGGTCATGTGATCGACTAATCGGGTACTTACGGGGGCCCTCGTGTCCCCATCCAGTTTTGGACAGGTGTTATCTGGGGCCTGTGTTGACAGACTGACGAGGGGGGACTGTTGGCAAAGGGGTGTGAGCCTCGGGGGAAGGTTTCCCCTCGTGACGTAGCTAACATATGTTACGGCATACTTTGTCGCCCCTGCACACTTTGTCGTCGGCGACAAACTGTGCTGCATGCTTTGTCGCCGACGACAAAGTGTGCTGCACAGTTTGTCGTCCCAGCCATGACAAATATCGACAAGTTTGCACACTTTGTCGCCCTTGCACACTTTGTCGTCACTTTTCATATGTGACATTGCTGCACACTTTGTCGCCCCTCGAAAGAGGAAACTTCGGATCTGAAGTCATATCGTACATTTCTGACTTGATTTTCTTGTACTCTCAGTTAAGACAACAACTACAACTAACAAATAAACAAACAACCAGACAAAAAAGAATACTTTACAATCGGAACGTAAAAATTCTCTCTCTCTCTCTCTCTCTCTCTCCTCTCTCTCTCTCTCTCTCTCTCTCTCTCTCTTTTCATTATTATATATTTGTTTGCATAAGTGTGTGTGCGTTTGTGCATATATATGTGTGTGTGGTTGATTTATTTTGTCTTTTCTTTTCTTTTTTCTTTTCTCTAGAGGGCCTGGTGTAAAGAAACTCTTAGCTTAACCAATTACCCTCAATAAAGATTCGTGTTCGAAAAGATTCGTGTTCTCTTCTCTCTCCTCTCTCCTCTCTCTCTCTCTCTCTCTCTCTCTCTCTCTCTCTCTCTCTCCTCTCTCTCTGTGAGCAAAGTGTGTTCCACGCACTGCAACAAAAGTACTTGGCCGATCTTTCTGAAACTTTGGAGGGTACTATGGGTCAAGGATGATGCTCACGGATTATTCCCATTTCGCCCCTTCCCACTTCACCCCTTCCCATTTCGTCCCCAATCTATTCCCATTTCGGCCCTTCCTATTCCGCCCATTTCCAATTCGTCCCTTTCCCATTTCGCCCCCTTTCCATGTCGCCCCTGTCCCGTTCTGCCCCCTTTCTGTTTCGCCCCTTATTCCTATTTCGCCCCTTCCCAATCTGCCCCTTCCCCGTTCATCCAGGGCATCCCTTTCCCATTCCGCCCCTTCCTGTCCCCCCCCCCCCCCCTCCCAATTCATACCTTTCCCATTTCGCCCCTTCTCATTTCGCCTCTGTCCGTTAATTCCCATTTCTGAGAGAGAGAGAGAGAGAGAGGAGAGAGAGAGAGAGAGAGAGAGAGAGAGAGAGAGTTTCAGTCAACTAGCACACAGAGAGTGTAATAATATAAAATACTTTCTCTTCTACATTATTCTCTTTTATATTTCATATCATACACGCAGTGTAATAATATGAAACATTTTCTCTTTTATATTATTCTCCGAATTTCGGAGAAAGTGTGGGATTGGGAGAAAGTGTGGGACTGGGAGAAAGTGTGGGGTTGGGAGAAAGTGTGGCCCCACACCCTGACGATGACATGCAAGAAAATTAAATTTTCCTAACAAGCGCGGTGATCTTTGTCGGCATACGCTGTCGGGCGCTCTTTGTCGGCATACTTTGTCTGGCGCTCTTTGTCGGCATACTTAGTCGGGATCTTTGTCAGCATACTTTGTCGGGCGATCTTTGTCGGCATACTTTGTCGGGCGATCTTTGTCGGCATACTTTGTCGGGATCTTTGTCGGCATACTTTGTCGGGCAGTTGGAAAGAATCGACCGGATATGTCCTCCTATAAAAGGTCTGAATTTTCACATTGGAGGGCAGGAGCTTCTGAGCTTCTGTTGATTCAGGTAAGAGATTTCCAGACGGTTCGTTGACCTAAACCCACCCAGCACCCCGTATTAATCTATATGTCTACCTACCTAACTAACTACCTACACACCCACCTACCTACCTATCTTTCTGTCTCTCTGTCTTTCTATCTATCAATCAATCTATCTCCCTATCTCTCGCTCTATCAATCTATCTATCGATCTATCTATCTGTCTATCTGCCTATCTGTCTGTCTGTATGTCTGCCTATCTGCCTGCCTGCCTGCCTGCCTGCCTGTCTGTATGTCTATCTATCTATCTGTCTGTCTGTCTATCTATCTATCTATCTGTGTGTCTCTCTGTCTGGTCTTCTGTCTGTATTCCTATCTACCTACCTGTTTGGCTGCCTGCCGGCCTGCCTGTCTACATACCTACATATGTCTATCTGTCCGCCTGTCTATGCGTCTGTGTGTTTGTCTGTTCACCCTTCACTCTCGTCGGCATACTTCTCGCGCTCCTACACTTTTCATAAATCTTAAGGACACCATTTTCACAGGGGAGAAATATCTGATTGGTTTCTCTGAGGAAACAATAGATCCCTCCACATATTATTATCATTATTATTACTAGTAGTAGTAGTAGGAGGAGGAGGAGTAGTAGTAGTAGTGTGTGTGTTCCAGATCGAATGAGAAAATGGATCAAGCAAAGCAAGTCGACCAGGAAGACAGTTGCCATAGCGCCAGAGGATACTTGCAATCCGTTTCCAAAGATAAGTATTTCACACTTCGACGTCTTCTGAAAGGAAAGTTTTAAGTTCCAAAGAAAAACCGCACTGCTATGGAAAAAAGTACTGTGAGGCAGTATCAAAGACGCAAACATGACTTTTCTTTGGTAGAAGGAAATATACATTTCAGAGGAAAACCAGTTCTGATTGAAAGTGAGGCACCACAGACAGTAAAACATAGATTTGATTAAAATCTCGGATCTGGGTCTAGAACAGTTTGGAGGCAAGTCACAGAGAAATTTGCTGCTGTTTCGTACACAAAAGTACGAAAAGTTGTTGGTGTGTCAAAAAGACACCAAGAAAGAAATGCAAGGTTCACAAACACAGTCCCTCCCAAACCAGTCATGGCCACTGCAGTAAATGAACGCTGGCAGCTTGATTTAATTGACATGAGAAATGAGCTGGTCCTTCACAACGGAAAACCGCAGCAGTACATTCTGTCAGTTCTGGACACATTCTCTGTTTTCTGATCCTGAGACCACTTGCAAGCAAAAGTAGTAAGACTGTAGCAAGAACACTGAATGAAATGTTCTCAGGACACGGAGTTCCTACTTGTGTTCAGTTCGATCAGGGCACGGTATTCAAGGGGGAGACAGAACGACTGTTGCATTCCAAAATTGTCAGAACCATCAGGAGTAGTGCGTATCACCCACAGTCTCAAGGCAAATGTGAGCGATCACATCGGGAGATCCGAAAGAAAATTTCATTGATGACAGCTTGCAAAGGAGGATTCAATTGGGCAAAGAATTTGCACCTCATTCAAAAATCCACCAATGACATACCCAAAGATGTACTGGCCAAAAAATGCCCGCCTGAGGTATATTTCAGCAGATCAGAATCACGGATAAACAAAGTAAGAGAAGTCTTTGAAAAAGCAGCAAAGAAAAGCGTCGCATCACATCGCCAATGTCCATCCCTGTACAGTCTTGGCGAAGAGGTTCTGATCCGGTACCCCCCAAACTCCACCAGTAGGATGCGTGTTCCCTATCGAAGGTCTGTTTGTAGAGGCAGGGTCACTGAGCGATCCTTGGTTCGACATAAATACAAGATTCAATACCACAAACCAACCGGAGAAATGGTGAGTCAGTGGGTATCGGTCACTGATATTACAAGCACAACAGCTACAAAGGAACGAAGAAAGAAAAGGGATGCCAGAGAAAAAATGGAAACAGCGCTCAATAAAGAAGAACACAGACAAAAGTATTCCATTCCCTTGAATCATTCTGACAGAATCCAAAACCTGGAGGCCATGAACATTGAAGTGATCCTAGATCCAACAGACAGTCCTGGTAACTGTCAATTTGAGGCATTGGCCATCAGCTTTCCCTGTTTGGAGTCAACAGAACTGCAGAAGCTCTCCGAAGAGACGCTGTAAACCCTATCATCGACAACATGGACACATACAGCCCATTCAATGACGGAACGATCATGATTATGTCATGGACATGAGACAAGTGGGTACGTACGGCGACCACCTGACTTTGTCCGCGCTCTCAGCCGTCTACCATGTTCAAATATTGGTGGTATCAGGAAATGGCCCTGATTATTCTACTCTCATCACCCCAGACCAAGGACCATACCATCCTGGTATTTTCACTCTGACCCTGGGTTATTGCCCTGAACATTACACCAGTATTGGTTTCCCTGGGAAGTGCGACTTCCACTGATTTTGCAAAATATTGGTACTGACAACGACAACGGCACTGCGACTCCTACAGTCAATGCCAAAGTCCCTGGTAACAACGACAACGGCACTGCGACTCCTGCAGCCAATGCAAATGTACCTGACAACGACAACGGCACTGCCACTCCTACAGTCAATGCCAATGTCCCTGACAACAACAACAACGGCACTGCGACTCCTACAGTCAATGACGATGTCCCTGACAACAACAACAACGGCACTGCGACTCCTACAGTCAATGACGATGTCCCTGACAACAACAACAACGGCACTGCGACTCCTACAGTCAATGACGATGTCCCTGACAACAACAACAACGGCACTGCGACTCCTACAGTCAATGACGATGTCCCTGACAACAACAACAACGGCATTGCCACTCCTACAGTCAATGCCAATGTCCCTGACAACAACAACAACGGCACTGCGACTCCTACTGTCAATGACGATGTCCCTGACAACAACGACAACTCCGACTCCTACAGTCCCTTTCGATAGTCGCGAGTTTTTGCCTCAAGAAATCCAGGCTTTGATAATCCACCACGCAGTCCGAATGGATACAAGCTTCAGATACACGCTGCAAAATGTGAACACATTTTTCAGGCTGACAGTTTCCAGAATCCATTTACCCAGACTGCACATTGACTTCTCCGTTATCCTCAACGTTCCTAATCCTGTCAGTATTAGAAGACTGATACGTGCAGCAGGACGAGCAAGCGGTCTTGCCTTGGAAATCAGGCGGATTGTAAATAATAGATAGTGGTACAACACTTGGCTCTGGTTGAGGGAAGACGATTTCAGAAACTTTTATATCACTGGCATTTGGACAAATCAGAGGTACTGATCAGTTTCTGAAATCGTCTTCTCACAGCCACAGCAGAAGGTTGTACGAAAGTGCACATCACAGTTCTCTTTTCAATTGTCATTTTGAAAGACTGTTTTCTTTTATGTATAATGTGAGCAAATCAAAGATTTGCAGTTCCTCACAAGTTTGCATTTAAAGACTGGCTGGTAGGAAAAGAAATGGGCCTTAATGTGTAATATGGCTACGGTGCTGCGTTTGACATGTTCATTGTCGATGTGACGATGATGATATTTTTGTTAAGTTTCGCTGTTACAGTTTGTACTCTGTAATTTGTTTTTGATAATTGTGCACAGTATACATCCAGCTGAATTTGACACTCGGATATTGTTCATGTGACAGCGTTTAATTATTTTTTGTTTGCTTGTTGAAAATCTGTGTGCCAAATTGTGTGCTCAATAATATGTTAATGTGTTCAACATTTAAAAGTGTATTCATCTGGCAGTTCCGTGTTCACCGTTTTGAATGCTAATTTTGAATGAGTATAAATCGTATACGTGACTTCATATTTCAAGGACTTTTCAAACTGTTTTTCGAACTTCGACCACAGACCTCTGTTTACATGGTATATACACACTCGTGTAAGACATACAGCAATAACACAACTACAAAAATTCATCACTCACAGGTGACTACTCTGATTGTGTAAATGGAGAATCAAAGACCTAGAAAAAAACCAGAAAGTACACTTGCAGATTGCATGTATATGGTGTTACGTTTTAGAACACTTTGATTTTCGATTTGACGATAACAAGTTTCTTTTTAAAACAATTGCATTGTTTTACATTGGGGTGTTCATGTGACAACGGTTTGATTTTTGTAGAATATGTGTGTGGCAATGAGTAGTGTTTCATGGTCTTTTAAAAATTTTTCATGTCACTCTCTTTATTATCATTACTTAATTTTGTCGAATTTTTGTTTATATTCTTTTTAAAAAAAGTTATCTACGGCTGAATTGCTGGCTGAATGTGTAAATTTAGAAAACGCTGAAAATTACAGTACTGAACTTGACAATATTTTCATTCTAGTCATGTCAAATCACATACTGGCACTGTGTGTTTGCCTGAAATTCAAAACAGCCGTATGTTGTAGATTGTGTAGTTCTTATATTGTTGTTGGATTTGGTATAGGTGGTTCTGGTGTAACTAAACTTGAAAACAGTAAAAGTTCTTTGATTGCAAACGCGTTAACATTTCATCGTTTATTATAAAATGTGCATAACGCTGGATCTGACATGATTTTGAATGAGACAAATGCAAGAAATTTAAATGTAAACTATTTTTTATTGGGAAGAAAAACATTGTCTGCTGTAACTGTTTAAAGCTTCACATTTTGATTTTTTTCTCTCTTTTTGTTACATTTCTAGCTTTCTTTGAACAATGATTATATGTTAAATACGCCTGTGTTTCCCTGTTGATGACAAATTGAATAAAACGATCTGCAGAAAGAACGTTTCCATTGGTTTTTAACTTGTACCCTAGATTTTTCTTTCTTCTGTTTAGTGTGTTTGAATGCAAAGTTCTTTTTTTTGTCTAACCTATTATTATTTCTGTCTTTAAATCTCTATCCTAAAACGTAGTCAATTTTATGTTCCCATACAAATAAACCCTATTTCGAGCGTCTGAGTTTACACTAGAAGCATTCAATTCAGTTAATGCCACACGAGGGCCTCATTTTTGTACTCCCAGTTTCATTAAATCTAGTTTTGTGGTATCTACACTCAACATGGACAAGTTGGATGTACGAACTGCAGGAAGCCTGTCAAAGACAAAAGAGCCACGCTCAAATACTCTGGCGAAAAATAGTAACTTTTCTTTACCCCCAGCCCCGATACATATAATCAGACGTAATCTTTTTCACTCATACGCTTGCCAGCAACAAACACTGCACACACGAAA
>CM031612.1:68341351-68353851 GCA_018398815.1 Conus ventricosus | reverse complement strand
GTCCTGAACCACCAGACGTAGTATGACATCTGTGATGACCTCGGGATGAACGTTCCCCCGAAGCATAGCTCTCGGACTTGTACAGGATGATACAGTGATCGTGTTCTTTGTTTAAATCTGTCGCAAATATTCAAATTCACAGCGGTAATTTTAGGACCTGAAAAATACATCCCGGAATAAAAAGCCCACACGCCCGAGGTTATCTTATTAGCGGTTCTAAATGTTGCACCTGTGAGAAGTAACCTGTCATGGAATGCAACTCACGGAGAAGTCGGTCCTCTCCTACAAAGCTCAGGCCGCTGGTATCATGTTAGGAAGGTCTCAGCTACAACGACCTGCAGTGTCAACGTTCTTCCCCGCGTAAAGCAGGGACCCCTGGAGTTATTTTGAGACGTTTAGAATTACCATGCCAGATACATTTTCCGTCAGCTTTAATTTTCCAAATCTTCACGGGTCATTTTGAATGGCTGGCTAGTTAGCAAAGAATGCAATTGATTGAGGAGGGGTTTTAGGATCGTCATTGTGGGTATCTAATTTTGCCTTTATTTCTATATTGGAAATAGTTGTTTACTTCCGGTTTCAGAAAAAGAAAACCTATCATTTGTTTAGTAACCTTCGTATTTCTGAAATATGTGTGTTCCGTTGTTACTCATCCTATCCTCAAACTATTTCCGTGTTATTTGAAACAATGAAACGTTATCATGTCACCATACACACGTGTAGTACGTAAAGTAATTCTATAGCAGTGGAAGATTCAGAGTATGACATATTATTATATTATTATTATAATGAATGCTTATATAGCGCCTATTCTCGGCTAGACACCAAACTCTCAGCGCTTTACAATCCACACTCGTTTACACAACGGGCTGCCTACCTGGATAGTGCCGACTGAAGAGCTGCCAGCTGGCGCTTCATTCAGTCGTTTCCCGTGTCATCCAGTCCATATCTTTCAATATCGTTCACTCAGTTTCCTTACTTCCTTTCATTCTTTTCCATTTCTTACGGCGGGTGCATGCTATGTGTAACGTGTCTTCCATACCAACGGCCAAACTGGCCTTCTCTTCTGAAAGTTGGTGATGGGATTTTAAGTGTGTGTGCAAGATGTCATGCGTGCGTTCACACACGGAACCTCGGTTTATTGTCTCATTCGAAGGACTGGGGTCAGAACCAATGTTAACTCCGAGGGATGAAAAATTCCCCTGTACCGAAACGGTCGGGCGGAGATTCGAACCCGCAACCCCAGGATCACCAAGATTACGAGTCCGGCGCTCTACCAACTGAGCTATTCGGGTCCCCGTTGGAACTGAATTTCCAATGATCGGAAAATTTAATGAAGGGAAACAGAACAGATGCCGCCATGCTGAGAGAGAGAGAGAGAGAGAAGAGAGAGAGAGAGAGAGAGAGAGAGAGAGAGAGCATCCTTTGAGAGACAAATGACACCCAGAACAGTAGTGCTAATTATAGTGGCAACAGCACGTTCGTATTGTTGTAGGTCTTTCCGTGTGGATTGGGGCTGACCACGTGCACACTCCATTTCTTCTTCTTCTTCTGCGGTCGATTTCAGCTGGCTGCCTCAAATCTTCAATCCACTCGCCGCCATGAATCCCTCAGTCTTCTCGAGGTTTGGACGGCTGCCTCAAAGCTGCATCTGCAGCTCTGCACCCTCTGGCCAGATTTCACGCCGTGGAACATCATGGGCTGAACAGTGTTGAAGGATGCGTTTTGGGGTCCGAGATCCAGTGCCACACGGACATTCATCTGTGTGGGCAATCTTAATTCGGGTGAGGTGGCTCAGCAGTCGGCATCGGACCGGTTCTCAGTATGAAGAGGATTGTTTGCTGGTATCTCTGGAGCTGATGGATTGGATCAGCACCACTGTCTGCACCCAGCCTTCTCTTCCACTGGTTTGGGGATTGGTTGCGGATGATAGTTTTCAGTTTGCGGGTCCAGCTCCTCTGAATTTCAAGTCAGACAAGTCGGACTCGCAGGCTTGTGGGTCACAAAACCGTGGGCTGTTTAGCGCTGTATCCTTGTAGGTCGCCTACTTACATTAGCGCTGAGTTGAAAATCCAACGGGAAAACGAGTTGCCATGCATGGACAATATCAGAGAACGGGTAATTTGACCCACCGTTCGTTGTATGCTTGTGTGGGTGTATGTCCAATGACTGCACACGACTCCAGTTAAGACAGAGAGCAATCGTCCCACGCGGGATGTGTTACGTCACAGAACGCGTTCTTCGTGGTTTTCTTCATTTGAGAGGAAACTCTGCTGATTCAACATCCATCTTTTATTTCTTTTACAGTGAGAATGTCACTGATACCATGCTCACTTTGACGGCAAAGCAATCAAAAGTTTTAACTTGATGGCCCTTTTAAATCTAGAAACAAAGAGAAATCTATATCCGGATAGACCCCCGCCCCCCCCCCCCCCCTCCCCCTCCCTCACGCTCCCCTTTCACTCCTCTTCGCGAGACCTCCGCGGCGGTTGACTCCGTGTGTACGATTGACACCGGTTAGCTGGTGGTCTTTTGTGGACAGAAAATAGATCCTGGCACCGCAGTCCCCCCCCCCCCCCCCCCCCCCACCCTGTGATTGACACTGTCTTTGCTTGTTTAGTTATGGCGTGACTGACATTTCATGGCCCCGCGCTCTCTCTCTCTCTCCGCCCCCCCCTCCTCTCTCTCTCTCTCTCTCTCTCTCTCTCTCTCTCTCTCGCTCTCTCTCTCTCTCTCTCTCTCATTCATTTTCCATGAGGCAGGCGAGTCAGTTGGTACAGTTATCTATCTTCCAGGCACAGGCCGGCGGCTATTGATGCGGTGAGTGTGAAATGATTCGCATAGGTTCCACATGAAAAGACGGACCGGGACGTCTTGTTGCATCGCGTTCGTGAGAGAGAACAGAACAGTGTGAGAGATATGCACAAGGAATTACTCAAAGGAGTGTAAGAATTCCCCTCTCCCTCACTCGCCGTTCCACCACAACCTCCATCACCACCACCACCACCACACCCTCTTCTCCCATTTTTGATCTCCCCATTTTTCTCTGTATCTAAATGAGCAGTCTTGGTGACTACTTATTGAATATGAGAAAAAAAAATAACTCTCTGAAAGATTCGTTTTCGTCGAGAAGATTACTAAACAAAACTGTGTTCTTTCTGACGCTTTACAAAAAGATCATTTCAGGGTGTGTTGAAACATGCAGAGAGGAAGAGGAAATTGACCAAGAGAGAAAAAGTGAAAGGGGAGGGAAGAAAGAATCGGAAAACAAGTGAGAAGGAAGTGGGGTCAGGGACAAACACCTTTGGCGTGTGGGCTGTATTCACAATGAGATGTTTCGTTTGGGGAACACGCGCCAGTGACTGTCCTGTCTCAGGGACGCATCTGAGGTCACTGTTAGTATCTTTTTTTTCTTCCATTTAGGTTGGGGCTTAAACACTTGACCGTCAGAAATGTCACACCTTCGTCGCTAATTCTCTCTCTTCCTTGCATTTCCCCATCCCCCCTCCCCCGGCCCTGCCATCGCCGACACCTCCAATCCCTCCCCTTCCCTCTTTCCCTTTCTCCCTCTCACACACACACACACACACACACACACACACCACAACACACACACACACCTGCACCACCACCACCACCACCACACCACACAACACACACACACACATAGAAAAACAGTCATGTGACCTTGCGTTTTTTCTCTCCCCCCATTCACGTCAATCGTAGACTACGTCACACATCGATCACTGCTCAGCGCTGGCAAATCGGATTTCCTGTCAACGTGCAAGCTATTTCCGGCAAAGGCGATTGTCTTCTTTCGTAGCGCTGGTGGTACCCAAGACAGACTGGCTGAAAGGGCTATGGATCAGGGATTACAGCACCCCAACCCCACCCCAACCCCACCTCCTTCCTTCCCTCTTACCTAGCCCCCCCCCCTGCCTTGCCGTCCTCCCCATCCCCCTCTCCCACCTCACCTCCTCTCTCCGCTGTCACCTCTTCCACAACTTCTTAGCTCCTCTATACAATCTCAGTTACGTCACTGTCCGTATTCATATCAGGAGGAGAGATGAGCTAGGCTCGGAGGGAGGTAATAAGCGTCCACCTTGAGATTCTCTTCAGAGGGCACGTGAGACCTCATGGCGAAAGCTTGGCCGTGTTTGGAGTTGTACTGTCTTCACCTGTCAGCGGAACAGCAACGAGTGAGGCCACGAGATGTACACGGCAGTCGCTTGACGGTGGCGTTTATCGCCGGTGGGCTGGGCAGTCATGAAATATGGGATGGCACCCATGGGAACGCGCCTGTGAAGGTTCTGTCGCGTCCCATGCAGTGGCCAGTACACAATGTCATCTGCCAGGGAGCAGTTACGTCCCTTGTCGTCTTAATGGCATGCCCTGCGCACAGCGCCGGCTTCCAAGGGTGGCGCAGGATTGCTCCCAGCTGGTTTGTTGGGCTGTTGAGGACAGTTGCGCTCTGGGTCCCACCCGCACCTTCGGGTGTGGCTTTTTCTTTTCTCCTTCAGTCCCTGTTGCCTCACTGTCCGTACTTGTGTCAGGGGGAGAGGGGAGCTAGGCTCGGAGGGAGGTAACGAGCGTTCAGATCTGGTTTAAAAAAAAAAAACGACAGAGCTGACGCTGTTATATCGGTTTGGTGCATATTTAAACCAAAGCTCAATCGTGATGCAAAGGTCCGCAGAGCGACTTTTCGATCGCTGGCATTGAGGGACAGGAAAAAAAAAGGATTGCGCACGTGAAAACTATATGAGTAGGGCGCAAAGCAAACACGACACTCAATTAGATAGGCACCTGGGAGAACGCAGACTTACACCAACTGTCGAAACGGTCCCGGACCAAGTCGTCGTTGATCCGGATCCGCATCGCAGGTCCGCAGCAAAAAATTTAACGGGTTCGTCCCTTGAACAGCACTCCGTCTTTTCACCAAGTTTCGTTAAGATCAGTTGAGGCAGTTTTTCTTTTTTTCTCGGTAATCTTGCTGACCAATGGACGAACGGCCAAGTAGATGTAGATGTAAACATTGCCTCCTCGGCGGAGGGGAAGAATAACGTCAGTTTGTCGGTTAGTCCATCAACAAAAATTGGCGAGTAAGGTTGTGCATGTTTGTGCGTGAGCGCTGGTTTGTGTGATGGTGTGTGTGTGTGTGTGTGTGTGTGTGTGTGTGTGTGTGTGTGTGTGTGTGTGTGATGGTGTGTGTGTGTGTGTGTGTGTGTGTGTGTGTGTGTGTGGTGTGCACGCTGTGCGAAAAAATGTCTTCTAGTAAACGTTTTTCCACTACATAAGTGAGATTGCATTTTTCATAGGGAGGGGCTGTACTCTCTCTCCCCCTCCCTCACGCAGAGAGAGAGAGAGAGAGAGAGAGAGAGAGAGAGAGAGAGAGAGAGAGAGAGAGAGAATGCGAATGCGAATGGTTTATTCATTAGGCCATAGCCCCTTATGAAGGGGGTGAGTAAACACAAGACATCAACAATGAACTTGTTCATGAAATAGGACATTTGAAATACACGATTACGAGGTCATACTTTCTCTGAACTTAAAAGCTTTATACAAGAAAAGCGATAAATTCCTAACATCACTGTGTTTAGAGGATGCCATCAACAAGCAGAGTTTAAAGACACAAGGGCATTGATAATATTTGCTGGGAATAAATTTTTCTCTAATTTTACTAAGAGCTGGGCAGCATAAAACAAAATGAACTTCATCTTCCTTAGAATTTTTGCATAAACAACATATTAGATGTGCTTCATTGTGTTCTCTGTATCTATAATGATGCACCGCTATCTCTGAAATCCCCAGCCTAAATCTCGTTGTTATATATTTCAAATGACTATCCATATTCAACAAAAGGTGTGTTTTTATTTCATGTGTATTACAAAACATCCTAAACATATTAAATCTTTCACTGTTTTGAACATGATCATGCCATTTTTGCCATCTGCAATCAATTAGACGTTGACGAAAAACACATATAAATCCCTTAACATTGCCAACGCCCTGATTCATCCACACTTCTCCAAAACCATATTCGTATAAACATGTGCGTACATCCGATACCCAATTTTGCTTTCCTTTCTTATCTAATTCAAACAACATATTATATGCTTTACGAGGCAAGCGACACTCATCCATCTGGAGCAAATTAAACCAATAACGAATACACTGAACAGCAGAGTTTAAATATAAAGGATATCTATTGGTTTCACCATAAACTAAATCATTGGGTGTACACATGCTTACACCCAAAAATTTGTTTAAAGCAAATAAGTGCACAGATTCAGAAAATAAAGCAGCTCTGTTGAGTCCCCACAGTTCCGAGCCATACTGTACAGCAGGTTGCACATGACAATCAAATATTTTAACAAATAACGTCAACGAATTGTTATTGATTGAAGATAATTTTTTCATGATGCCAAACAGACCCCTCTTTGCTCTACTAGCAAGATCCTTGCAAGCAGCAGTAAAGCTTAAACGAGTGGAAAACAAAATCCCTAAGTATTTATACACGTTTACTACCGGCATTAAAACACCATTATAAGTCCATCTTTCTCTCGCACCCAAAAAACCACCTTTCCGAAACACTATGATGTTACTTTTTTCCATATTAACGTTCAACTGAAGTGCCAGTGCTGAATTTCTTAAGTTATTAAGCTGGGTCTGAAGGCCAATGATGGTTTCAGACAATAGAACAATATCATCTGCCAGTAAAAGAATAAACAACTCAAATGCATCATAAGAAAACTTGGCACCATGCCTACCATTATTCAATACTTCTAGGGCCAGTTCATTTATAAATAATGAGAATAATATGGGGCTACACACATCACCCTGCTTCACACCAGCAGTACAGTTAATATATTCAGTCAGTTGAGAGCCACACCTAACCCTACATTTAACATTAAGAGAGAGAGAGAGAGAGAGAGAGAGAGAGAGAGACAGAGACAGAGAGAGAGAGAGAACAGTCATGTCTCGCCGTAAACGTGGTATTAAGCAATTACAGGAAAGATTGTGTTGACAGAAAGGGACTGCAGTATGTAAAATGTGTGTGTGTGTGTGTGTGTGTGTGTGTGTGCACGCGCGCTGAAGATAACGTCATTCACAGAGGTCGGAACTGGTCTCGTGTCAACGCGCGTCAGACGTGAAGTGGCGGTAACTGAGCCATGCAACACGCGTTATGTTTTTATTGTTGGCGTTTTATTCCCCACTGTTTGACGGAACTGATTCCCCCAGCGCTTCGTTTGCCAATCATCGCTAAGGGATGAGTTTTGAAGCACGAAAGAATGCATGTCGGTGTCCTTTGGTTCAGAGCTCCTTGGCGCTCCTACGATGTTACGGTCTTTGACTCTCTGTTTACGAGGCTTGCCCTCTCAACTGCCGACTTAATCCCGTGGCCTCTTCTCCCCCGCCCCCCGCCCCCCGTCAGCCTTCTCCTGACCCCAGCCTGTTCGTGAAGAATTACAAGATGTGTGTGTGTGTGTGTGTGTGTGTGTGTGTGTGTGTGTGTGTGTGTGTGAGATAAGATAGGTATGCAGGTAGACAGACAGATAGATAAGTAGGTAGGTAGGTTGGTAGAGAGAGAGAGAGAGAGAGAGAGAGAGAGAGAGAGAGAGAGAATGCGTGTGTGTATGTGTGTGTGTGTGTGTGTGTGTGTGTGTGTGTGTGTGTGAGAGAGAGAGAGAGAGAGAGAGAGAGAGAGAGAGAGAGAGAGAGAGAGGAGGCATTGTGTTACCACTGGTAACAATTAATCATTGTGAAGGATTCAAGACACAATGGCACACATTATGAAACGATACAGACAATGAGAAATGTGAACAACAAAGAGAAATGGCCGACGGTGAGATAGACACTGCAGATTACGGCAAGCAACGAGAAATACGCTAGACAACAACAACTACAAACAAACACGGCATGTGACGAAAAAAAAAAAAGATGAAAAAAGGGAGACAATGGCGCTGATGAAATAGACTAACCGGCGCTGAGACTGTGAAAGCCAAGGTAAGGCTGTTCGATAATGATTGTTGTCAGAATGGAATGGACTCCCAGACTTTGATGTCTGCTAAAAGAAACAAGATTCGCAGCTCGGAAGGAACTGGCAGCGAGCCCCGCTAGTGCACAGGACTCTGCAGAGAAAAGGGGGAGAAAAAAAAGAAAAAAAGAGACGAGGTGACCAGAGAGACGATACGTGACCAGTACTTGGAACTGGGGGGAAAGGAGAGACGCTAATCAATCAATCAACAGCTTTCAGCCAGCGGAGCCACAGCGAACAGCATGCTTACGACTCTGTAAGGACTGAACGCCGTAATGACAAGATGAGGTGGCCGCGAACACGAAAAATCGAGGAAGCTTCCAAAACTTGAGATGAGTGTGGGGTGACAACATGCTGGGAGCAGATATTGAGAGGCAAGTGTAAAAAAATAAAGTAAGTGAATAAACGAATAAATAGATAAAGAAAAAGGATAGAAAAAGGTAAGGAAAAAGAGAGAAAAGCTGAATCAACAACAGCGACATCAACCAGAGAAACAGACAGACGCAACACCGATCGTCGACACAGATCAAAAGAAACCAAAGACAACAACAACAGCAACAACAGAGAGAGACAACGCGAGCGGCAGCGAAGAGAAAGGCCGGCAGATAGAGGTGACAGACAGACAGACAAGAGAGACAGACAGATCGCACTCCCCCAACCCCGCCCCCACCACTACCACCACCCAACCCACCTAGCGCCCCCCTTCCACCCCCATGGAGCGAAGCTCAAGCTCAGGCAGGACGGGGCGCGCGCTGTGGCAGCGAGCCATCAACGTGTCTCGGGGCGCCCCGGGGGCCGGAGGGGAGCGGGGGGCGGCAGCAGCAGCAGTAGTTCCGGCGGCTCCAGCATGCTGAAGGGACGCACGACGAGCTTCCATGCCCTGGCCTCCACCCTGGTGGACCAGAAGAACAGGTGGGCCTTGTCTTGAGTAGTGGCGGGTGTGCTGGGTGACTTGCTGGGTGTCGTTCGTGGGGTGGCTGTCGCTTGACCGACACCGTTAGAAATCTTTAAAGACAAATTTTAAGTACTGTATTTGCCAAACATGAACAGACGAATCACGAGACAAAACACGACGCGTTTCGACCTCGCAGGTCTTCTTCAGGCAAGATAAACGACACTCGGGACAGCGAAAACGAAGACCGAGCAATCGCTTTCTGAATTCGGCGCAAGATGGACGTTGAATGCTGTGCTGAGTGTTAATTATCTAGCCTGAAGAAGACCTAAGAGGTCGAAACGCGTCGTGTTGCGTTTCGTGGTTCGTTTGTTCATGTTTGGCAGACACAGTACTTAATTTTTTTTTAAAAGATATGTTTAGATCTCCGCCTGCAATACTTTGCAACCGACACCGTTAGGTCTGTTTTTTGTTGTTGGTTGGTTTGTTTTTCTTCTTCTCTGTGTTAGAATTGGCTTGTTTCTTGGCCGAGGGAGAGAGTGGGTTCGTTACAGAGCCGTCACATCGTTTTGGGACACGGTCTGTATTTGAGTTTCTTTGTTGTTGGTCGTTTGTGTGTGTGTGTGTGTGTGTGTGTGTGTGTGTGTGTGTGTGTGTGTGTGTGTGTTGTATTTGCTGTCATTGTACAGAGGTGTCCCACCTGGGGGAGAGAGTGGGTTGGTTACAGGGCGGTCGCATCGGTTTTTGGATACGCTCTGTATTTGAGTTTCTTTGTTGTTTTCTTTTTTTCTGTGTGGTGTATGTTTCGTGCTGTATTTGCTGTCATTGTTCAGAGATGTCCCACCTGATGTGATCTTTCAATTTCTGAAAGAGATGAACACTTTTCATCTGATCTAAGATTTTATGGAAGACAGATTTTTGACGCAGTTTCTGGCGTTTTTTGGAAGGTGTATCTAAAGGGTTGTGTGAATGATTTTTCTTTTTGGAATGACTTGTGAGTTGGCTTCAACGTGGTGACAGTCCTGATATGGCCTTTTGTGGTCGGCTGGACTATAAGCAACATTACCTTACCTTACCTGTCATTTTTGTTTGTTTTGTTGTATTTTTTGTTGCTGTCTTACACACCTGCAGTGCCTGGGCCTTGCCAAACTTCTTTTCTTTATAAAGAAAAAGAAAATAGGTATCGCTTGGGTGTTGGTTTATTTTGCCGCCTAGTGCGCGCGTGTGTGTATGTATTTTCAGATTAAAAAAAAAACACCAGTGCGTCTTTTGTTTATACATGCCACATCAGGCAGTGTTGAAGCATTGAACAGAAAATGCTCGATCTTATTGTCTGCAGTGTTTGGGAATTAATTTTGGTGTTTACTGTCTTGCCTTCCTCTGTGCAGGGTTTTTGTTCTGTTTACTGTCTTGCCTTCCTCTGTGCAGGGTTTTTGTTCTGTTTACTGTCTTGCCTTCCTCTGTGCAGGGTTTTTGTTCTGTTTACTGTCTTGCCTTCCTCTGTGCAGGGTTTTTGTTCTGTTTACTGTCTTGCCTTCCTCTGTGCAGGGTTTATGTTCTGAAAACCACGGTCCTTTGTTGACTGTCATGTAGTGTTTGGTTGTTGTCTTTAAACCCCACGTGAGTGTTTCCTCCTGCCTTTCTTTGGTTCGTGTGCACACCTTGTGCAGACTGGAACGATGCGCATGTGTAGTTACCATTCTTCTCCCTCTTCTGGCTCCGCGTTTCTGAAGAAAATATTGAAATGGGAAAAGAGAGAAAATTTCTTTTTGAAATTGATTTTGTATTAACCTCTTTATGCACTGAAACAGAGAATGAAGAAAAATTCTTTAGAGTAAGATATTGCACAAATGAAACAGGAACATTTACGTGCATACCTCCAGCGCATATTATATACATAATTCAAGTATATACTCATATATGCAACATTTACCTGCATAACATGGAACGATTTGAAGCGTACATGAATCTTGAACAGGATCATCTGTCGTTTCTAAACGACCGTAAGTGCTGTGCGTATTGCCCTGAAAACGCAATCCGGACAATTCTCATTGATATCAATAAACATAGGTTGGCATTGTTACCAGTCAGAATACAAACTTTGACGATCCTTAAGATGCGTAAGCTTTGTGTGGGAGTGCATTTTTTGTTTCTGTTGCATGCGAACGTCATGTTTCTTCCTGGCTCTGTTACGCGGGTTTTTGTGCAAGTTTCAATATTTTATATAGATCTCGCAAGTTTTTAAAAATTAAAAAAAAAAGAAAAAGATTTGGTGAACTTCATTTAGTTTCTTCGCCCATCTGTGCTGTGTTTTACGTCGTTCTAATTGATCATATCCAGTACAATTCGGGGTTATGTTCGCTCTGTTTTGCTCCTACATTTGTCTTTCGTATTGCAACATACATCTTGCAAATTTTGTTTTGTCTACCCCCCCAATCACCCCCATGTCTTGTACAATGCCACGTTTGCTGATGTTCATGCAGCTCTTTTGTGTGTGTGTTTCTGTAACGCTGCATTTGTTGCTGTCTATGTGTTTTGTTTTATGTCTGTGTACCTTGTCCAGAGCCATATTTGTTTGTGTTCATACATTTTGTTGTGAGTCTGCGTACTTCGCCAAGTGTCGTGTTTGCTCTGATCAAGCGCTTAGATTTATTCATTGTATCTTGGGCATGGGCAGTGAAGCGTTCCTTTAAGTTTGAATGCATTTTATAGCGGTGATCTTGTGCTGTGTTCGTTTCGTGTTTCATGTTTTTGTGCAATGCTGCTCTCATTTATGTTCGCTTACTTTGTACTGTATGTTTGTGCAGTGTCGGATGGTTTTCTTTTTTGGTTTGTGCATCGTAGTTTTGTATCTGTATATCTTATGCAGGGCTGTATTTGTTTTCGTCTGTTTTGATGCAGCTTTTACAGTACCTTGTACCTTTTTCTTTCGCGCATTATATTTCCGTTATTTGGTATAGTGAAATATGCCTTTCCTTGCCTTTTGTCTTTATGCCTTCTGTGTACTGCAGTACCTTCTGTGCACTGCAGTGCCTTCTGTGTATTGCAGTACCTTCTGTGTATTGCAGTACCTTCTGTGTATTGCAGTACCTTCTGTGTATTGCAGTACTTAGTTCTGTGTATTGCAGTGCCTTCTGTGTATTGCAGTGCCTTCTGTGTACTGCAGTGCCTTCTGTGTACTGCAGTGCATTCTGTATATTGCAGTGCCTTCTGTATACTGCAGTGCCTTCTGTGTACTGCAGTACCTTCTGTGTATTGCAGTACCTTCTGTGTTTTGCAGTGCCTTCTGTGTTTTGCAGTGCTGTCTGTGTACTGCAGTATCTTTTTGCACATTTTGTTTTATTCTGTCTGCAGTGCAGCATTTAGTTTGTTTGTGCATTTTTTTGTTTGTTTGTGCATTTTTTTTGTTTGTTTGTGCATTTTTTTGTTTGTTTGTGCATCTTTTTTGTTTGTTTGTGCATCTTTTTTTGTTTGTTTGTGCATTTTTTTGTTTGTTTGTGCATCTTTTTTTGTTTGTGCATTTTTTTTGTTTGTTTGTGCATCTTTTTTGTTTGTTTGTGCATTTTTTTTGTT
>CM031612.1:68318851-68331351 GCA_018398815.1 Conus ventricosus | reverse complement strand
GAGTGATATTAGACGTGAATGAAAGAAGAGAGTGACTGACTGACTGAATGATTGAATGATTAACCCTGTGTGTTGTGTAAGCATGAATGTAGATCTTTGTATGTGAGTGTGTATGTGTAATGTATCTGTATATGTGTCTAAACTGAACAATAAACATATCAATAATCTTAAATACAACAATTAGTGGGGGAAAAAACAACTAACATATAGCAAGAAAACAAAAATCCTTCACTATCTTAAACAAAATGAGTTAGCTCAAAACTATCTAAATAAAAACCCCAATCGGACTATGTATTAAGTATTCAGCAATTTCGATCAGCAGAGAATGATTCGAAAGTAGATCTTGCAAGTTTTTTTCAGAAAAAGTATTGGATCGTAATGATGTTGGTAAGAAAGTAGCCAACTTGTGACAGTTGAACAAAATGTGGTTCAGTTTATCTCTTTACCACAAATACAGTTAGTATTCTTACTAAACTTTGTTTTCAAAGCATTTAGCTTTAATCGAATTATAAGGGAAGATATTTGTCTGGAATAATAAACTGGAAGATCAGACATTTTTCTTAATACAAGGTCTATTGGAAAAGCTTCCCATTGGTTGGATGAAATCTCGGTAGACGTATCAACATTCGTTTGAGCTCTCTTCCGTGCAGTCGATTCAAGGGAACGATAACATTCTACTACTGACGGTTTTATTTTCAACTCAGAAAATGACCCTGCCTTTTTAGCACCTTTTTTCGCAGCCCTATCAGCCAATTCATTTCCAAGTATACCAGTATGCGAAGGAATCCAGCAAAATTCTATAATAATGCCTTTAGACACCAGACAATATAAAAGATATTTAATTTCAAACACAAGGTCGGGTCGTGTCGATATATTAGAGGAGTCAAGGGCAAGTAGGACTGATTTTGAATCTACAAAGAAAACTATCTGAGCGATGTTAATGAGAAGATCTGTTAGAAATTCCGTTGCCATCATTATAGCTACTAATTCGGCTGTGAATATAGATAAATTGCTACCCACAAAGAACGATCTTTGGATTTTAAGGGAAGGAATAACAAATGCTGCACCAACATTTCCATCATCTAAAACGGAGCCATCAGTAAACACCTGAAAATGGTTTTGATATCTTTCGTATACATGTGATTTTGCTAAATGTGTGATGATATTAATATTTACCCTTTTTTTGATATCAGAATAACCAGTATCAAGAATAAGTTTTGGTATCTCCCATGATGGAATATATGAAAAAGATGTTTTTTTAGCCACTTCTTTAATATCTATTTTTGAACATTTAATTAAATCAGAAGTATATGTAGCTATTGTTTCTTGCGATTTAATCGTAATTGCCCTTTTTGGAAAGTCAGTGTCAGATCTAATTTTTAATTCTTCTTGAATGTAATTATCACCAGCACTCGATTTTATGACAAATTTTGATGCAGCTAGTTCACGATAATCATCAAGGGGCAAGATTCCAGCTTCTCTATATGTCTTTGCGTTTGAGGCATGAATAGGGATACCGAGAGCAAATTTAATGGCTTTGCAATCCAAACTTTGTAACTTTTTTAGAAGAAATTTTGGAGCGCTAAAGTACACTTCTTGACCATATGTAAGTTTTGATCTAATAAGAGCAGTAGAAAGAGTTTTTGAATCCATCCCCCAGGGTAGTCTGCTTATGATCTTTAGTAAATTCAGACTTTTCCTAGCCTTTGTTAATATATATTCAAAATGAATATTCCAAGATAATTTTTGGAGTAAAGAAAAGTCCTAAAAATTTAATAGTTTGTTTATATTCTAAAGGTTCCCCTAGAAGTTTGAAGACTGGTAAATTTTCTGAATTACTTCCTGCATTAAACAACATCATATTTGTTTTTTCAGTGGATAAGGACAGACCATTTTCTCTCATATAGTTCCCAATGCTGTCTAAATCTCTTTGATATAGTCTTCTAACATAATTCTGTGCTCTTTGTGGGGTTGACTTTTTCAGAGTTACTTCCATCCACATACAGATATCATCTGCGTATTGCACTAGAACGACATTTTTGGAGACTGCTTTTGGGAGACCGTGAATAAGGATGTTAAAAAGAATAGGTGCTAATACTGAACCTTGCGGAATTCCCATGTCTAGTTTTCTGAGTGTTGAGTGTCTTCCTCCTACTCTGGCTAATATACTTCTATTATTTAAAAATGATTTAATATAATTGTACATGTTTCCAGATATTCCAATCAGTTTCAGTTTGTATAGCAAGCGCCTGTGCCAGACATGGTCATAGGCTTTTTTAACATCAAAGAACGTAGCGAGTATACTTTTCCTACGAGCAAAATGACGCTTTATTTGAGTAGATAATTTAACCAAGTGCTCAACTGTAGATCTTCCTTTCATAAATCCAGCTTGATTAATTGGTATTACATTGTTCTTTTCACAAAAGTGCATGAGCCGATTTAAAACAATTTTTTCTACAAGTTTACCACAATGGGAAGTGAGAGCTATAGGGCGATAGCTGTTTTTGTCATTCATAGGTTTTCCAGGTTTTAAAATTGGAACGACTATTGCATCTTTCCATATTTGAGGAACAACGCTATTTTCCCAGCAATTCTGAACTATATGATGCAGGAAAACAATGCAGTTATCAGGGAGATGTTTTAAATGTGTGTGTGTGTGTGTGTGTGTGTGTGTGTGTGTGTGTGTGTGTGTGTGTGTGTGTGTGTGTGTGCGAAGTGCACGATGCCACGTTGCCTTTGGTTTTCTTATGCTGACATGTCTCTGTAAGTCCAAATGAAGGTGGGGGAGGGAGGGGGCTCTCTGCCTGCCTGCCTTCCAGCCTGTCTGTCTGCCTGCCTGCCTGCCTGCCTGTCTGTCTGCCTGCCTGCCTGCCTGCCTGCCTGCCTGCCTCCCTGTCTGTCTGCCTGCCTCCCTGTCTGTCTGCCTGCCTTCCTGTCTGTCTGTCTGCCTGCCTTCCTGTCTGTCTGTCTGCCTGCCTGTCTGTCTGCCTTCCTGTCTGTCTGCCTTCCTGTCTGTCTGTCTGTCTGTCTGTCTGTCTGTCTGCCTGTCTGTCTGCCTGCCTTCCTGTCTGTCTGCCTTCCCGCCTGTCTGCCTGCCTGCCTGCCTGCCTGCCTGCCTGCCTGCCTGCCTGCCTTCCTGTCTGTCTGCCTGCCTGCCTGCCTGCCTGCCTGCCTGCCTGCCTGCCTGTCTGTCTGCCTGTCTGTCTGTCTGTCTGTCTGTCTGTCTGTCTGTCTACCTTCCTTCCCGTCTGTCTGCCTGATTGTCTGTCTGTCTGTCTGCCTGCCTGCCTTCCTTCCTATCTGTCTGTCTGTCTGTCTGTCTGCCTGCCTGCCTGCCTTCCTGTCTGTCTGCCTGCCTGCCTGCCTGCCTGCCTGCCTGCCTTCCTGTCTGTCTGCCTGCCTGCCTGCCTGCCTTCCTGTCTGTCTGCCTGCCTGCCTGCCTGCCTGCCTTCCTGTCTGTCCGCCTGCCTGCCTGCCTACCTGTCTGTCTGTCTGTCTGTCTGTCTGTCTGTCTGCCTACCTGCCTTCCTGTCTGCCTGTCTGTCTGCCTGCCTGCCTGCCTGCCTTCCTGTCTGTCCGCCTGCCTGCCTGCCTACCTACCTGTCTGTCTGTCTGTCTGCCTGCCTACCTGCCTTCCTGTCTGTCTGTCTGTCTGTCTGCCTGCCTGCCTGCCTTCCTTCCTGTGTGCCTGCCCACCTGCCTGTCTGTCTCTCTGCCTGCCTGCCTGCCTGCCTGCCTGCCTGTCTCGCTGTCTGTCTGTCTGCCTGCCTGCCTGCGTGCGTGCGTGCCTGCCTTCCTGTGTGCCTGCCTGCTTGCATGCCTGCCTGCCTACCTGCCCGCCTGTCTGTCTGTCTGTCTGCCTGCCTGCCTGCCTGCCTGTCTGAACTGTCTGTCTGTCTGCCTGCCTGCCTGCCTTCCTGTGTGTCTGTCTTCCCGCCTGTCTGTCTGTCCGTCTGTCTGCCTGCCTTCCCGCCTGTCTGTCTGTCTGTCTGTCTGTCTGTCTGTCTGCCTGCCTTCCCGACTGTCTGTCTGTCTGTCCGTCTGTCTGTCTGCCTGCCTTCCCGACTGTCTGTCTGCCTGCCTGCCTGCCTTTATGTTTGTCTGTCTGTCTGCCTGCCTGTCTGCCCACCTGTCTGTCTGTCTGTCTGTCTGTCTGTCTGTCTGTCTCTCTTTTTTTCTCTCGCCCCGTTTTTGTGTGTGGTTAATTTGCTTTTTTTCTGCAATTGTACTCCTGCATAGATTGTTGCATTTTTTGGGCTTGATTTTGTTTCTCGCTACATGTGTATTTTTGTTCTTGCCCAGAGGGTTGGATGTAAAAGAAAGTATTTATGCTTAATCCATTGCCCTCTTAAAAAAGAATTCGTTCTCTGTCTGTCTGTCTGTCTGTCTGTCTGTCATCACCAGCATCATCCTTATCCTGGTCGCAAACTCCACCCAACAATCTCAAACATGCAGCAAGCATCATAGTCACTGTCTATCAAAGTAACTTACAGAGATGTGTGTGTGTGTGTGTGTGTGTGTGTGTGTGTGTGTGTGTGTGCGTGTGTGTGTGTGTGTGTAGTGTGTGTGTGTGTGTGTATGTGTGTGTGTGTGTGTGTGTGTGTGTGTGTGTGTGTGTAGTGTGTGTGTGTGTGTGTGTGTGTGTGTGTGTGTGTGTGTAAAAGGATGGACTTTTCCACCTTGTTTTTTTTTCTTCCTTTCCCCCACCGCCACCCCACCCTATACACCCTCCCCCATCCTCCCCTGTCCTCATCCCTTCTATTCTGTTGTTGTCTGCATTGATACCTACGTATCTATGCATGCTTCTGTCAAGCCTTTGCATACAAATGCGTATGTGTGTGAATCATGTCCTTCATAATCCTGTGTGCCTATCATTTTTTTCTGTATGCTTTTTCTCTTTTCGGTTTTTTAAAAATATTTTAAATCTCATTGCATAATTGAGCTTAGCAAGGATTGATTGGAAGAATAGGAAAAATCTCAATCCTTGATCGAACGAAGGTTTTCTGAATTCTGAGCTCTCTCTCTCTCTCTCTCTCTCTCTCTCTCTCTCTCTCTCTCTCTCTCTCTCTCTCTCTCTCTCTCTCTCTCTCTCTCTCTCTCTCTCTCTCTCTCTCTCTCTCTCTCTCTCTCTCTCTCTCTTCTCTCTCTCTCTCTCTCTCTCTCTCTCTCTCTCTCTCTCTCTCTCTCTCTCTCTCTCAGTCTCCTGATCCGCTCCTAACCTATTGAGCCCCGAATCGGTATTCAGCAATGATTTATTCGGTTACTGGCTGGACCTAAGCGGAGTTAGTGCTGGATTATTCTTTTGAACGGGCATTTTCCATGGCCTTTTCTGTCTTGTCTGTCAGTGGCGTGAAGAAATCAATCACGGACGACTGCAGATCGTCACGGGGAAGCCACGACGAGAGTGGGCACGGAGGAGAGGTTTAGGGGTCGCTGGGTGGCGGTAACCTGGATTTGTAGCGCCGTGGTGGAGCAGTTCATTGCGTGGACAAAGAGAGAAGGCACGCCATGTTCAGTGCCAGCGAAAGGTGTCGTGTTCGGGTCTGGTTGATATGAATTGAAAAGTCGCTCTCTGTCTGTCTGTGTAGAAGGCACGCCATGTTCAGTGCCAGCGAAAGGTGTCATGTTCGGGTCTGGTTGATGTGAATTGAATAGTCTCTCTCTCTGTGTCTGTCTAGAAGGCACGCCATGTTCAATGCCAGCGAAAGCAGTCGTGTTCGGGTCTGGTTGATGTGAATTAAAAAGTCGCTCTCTCTGTCTGTGTAGTAGGCACGCCATGTTCAATGCCAGCGAAAGGTGTCATGTTCGGGTCTGGTTGATGTGAATTAAAAAGTCGCTCTCTCTGTCTGTCTAGAAGTCACGCCATGTTCAATGCCAGCGAAAACAGTCGTGTTCGGGTCTGGTTGATGTGAACTGAAAAGTCTCTCTCTCTCTGTCTGTCTGGAAGTCACGCCATGTTCAATGCCAGCGAAAGCAGTCGTGTTCGGGTCTGGTTGATGTGAATTGAAAAGTCTCTCTCTCTGTCTGTCTCGAAGGCACGCCATGTTCAATGCCAGCGAAAGGTGTCATGTTCGGGTCTGGTTGATGTGAATTAAAAAGTCGCTGTCTCTGTCTGTCTAGATGGCACGCCATGTTCAATGCCGGCGAAAGGTGTCATGTTCGGGTCTGGTTGATGTGAATTAAAAAGTCGCTGTCTCTGTCTGTCTAGATGGCACGCCATGTTCAATGCCTGCGAAAGGTGTCATGTTCGGGTCTGGTTGATGTGAATTGAAAAGTCTCTCTCTGTCTGTCTGTCTGTGTAGAAGGCACGCCATGTTCAATGCCAGCGAAAGGTGTCATGTTCGGGTCTGGTTGATGTGAATTAAAAGGTCGCTCTCTCTGTCTGTGTAGAAGGCACGCCATGTTCAATGCCAGCGAAAGCAGTCGTGTTCGGGTCTGGTTGATGTGAATGAAAAAGTCGCTCTCTCTGTCTGTCTAGAATCACGCTATGTTCAATGCCAGCGAAAGCAGTCGTGTTCGGGTCTGGTTGATGTGAATTGAAAAGTCTCTCTCTCGCTGTCTGTCTAGAACACGCCATGTTCAGAGCCAGCGAAAGCAGTCGTGTTCGGGTCTGGATGATGTGAATTGAAAAGTCTCTCTCTCGTTGTCTGTCTAGAAGTCACGCCATGTTCAATGCCAGCGAAAGCAGTCGTGTTCGGGTCTGGTTGATGTGAATTGAAAAGTCTCTTTCTGTCTGTCTGTCAAGAAGGCACGCCATGTTCAATGCCAGCGAAAGCAGTCGTGTTCGGGTCTGGTTGATGTGAATTGAAAAGTCTCTCTCTCTGTCTGTCTGGAAGGCACGCCATGTTCAATGCCAGCGAAAGGTGTCATGTTCGGGTCTGGTTGATGTGAATTGAAAAGTCTCTCTCTCGCTGTCTGTCTAGAAGGCACGGCATGTTCAATGCCAGCGAAAGCTGTCATGTTCGGGTCTGGTTGATGTGAATTAAAACGTCGCTCTCTCTGTCTGTCTAGAAGGCACGCCATGTTCAATGCCAGCGAAAGGTGTCATGTTCGGGTCTGGTTGATGTGAATTAAAAAGTCGCTGTCTCTGTCTGTGTAGAAGGCACGCCATGTTCAATGCCAGCGAAAGCAGTCATGTTCGGGTCTGGTTGATGTGAATTGAAAAGTCTCTCTCTGTCTGTCTGTCTGTCTGTCTAGAAGGCACGCCATGTTCAATGCCAGCGAAAGGTGTCATGTTCGGGTCTGGTTGATGTGAATTAAAAGGTCGCTCTCTCTGTCTGTGTAGAAGGCACGCCATGTTCAATGCCAGCGAAAGCAGTCGTGTTCGGGTCTGGTTGATGTGAATTGAAAAGTCGCTCTCTCTGTCTGTGTAGAAGTCACGCCATGTTAAATGCCAACGAAAGGTGTCATGTTCGGGTCTGGTTGATGTGAATGAAAAAGTCGCTCTCTCTGTCTGTCTAGAATCACGCTATGTTCAATGCCAGCGAAAGCAGTCGTGTTCGGGTCTGGTTGATGTGAATTGAAAAGTCTCTCTCTCTGTCTGTCCAGAAGTTACGCCATGTTCAGAGCCAGCGAAAGCAGTCGTGTTCGGGTCTGGTTGATGTGAATTGAAAAGTCTCTCTCTCGCTGTCTGTATAGAAGTCACGCCATGTTCAATGCCAGCGAAAGCAGTCGTGTTCGGGTCTGGTTGATGTGAATTGAAAAGTCTCTCTCTCTCTGTCTGTCAAGAAGGCACGCCATGTTCAATGCCAGCGAAAGCAGTCGTGTTCGGGTCTGGTTGATGTGAATTGAAAAGTCTCTCTCTCTCTGTCTGTCAAGAAGGCACGCCATGTTCAATGCCAGCGAAAGCAGTCGTGTTCGGGTCTGGTTGATGTCAATTGAAAAGTCTCTCTCTCTCTGTCTGTCAAGAAGGCACGCCATGCTCAATGCCAGCGAAAGCAGTCGTGTGCGGGTCTAGTTGATGTGAATTGAAAAGATCTCTATGTCTGTCTGTCAAGAAGGCACGCCATGTTCAATGCCAGCGAAAGCAGTCGTGTTCGGGTCTGGTTGATGTGAATTGAAAAGTCTCTCTCTCTCTGGCTGTCAAGAAGGCACGCCATGTTCAGTGCCAGCGAAAGCAGTCGTGTTCGGGTCTGGTTGATGTGAATTGAAAAGTCTCTCTCTCTGTCTGTCTAGAAGTCACGCCATGTTCAATGCCAGCGAAAGCAGTCGTGTTCGGGTCTGGTTGATGTGAATTGAAAAGTCTCTCTCTCTCTGTCTGTCAAGAAGGCACGCCATGTTCAGTGCCAGCGAAAGCAGTCGTGTTCGGGTCTGGTTGATGTGAATTGAAAAGTCTCTCTCTCTGTCTGTCTAGAAGGCACGCCATGTTCAGTGCCAGCGAAAGCAATCGTGTTCGGGTCTGGTTGATGTGAATTGAAAAGTCTCTCTCTCTCTCTGTCTGTCAAGAAGGCACGCCATGTTCAATGCCAGCGAAAGCAGTCGTGTTCGGGTCTGGTTGATGTGAATTGAAAAGTCTCTCTCTCTCTCTGTCTGTCAAGAAGGCACGCCATGTTCAATGCCAGCTAAAGCAGTCGTGTTCGGGTCTGGTTGATGTGAATTGAAAAAGTCGCTCTCTCTCTGTCTGTCTAGAAGGCACGCCATGTTCAATGCCAGCGAAAGCAGTCGTGTTCGGGTCTGGTTGATGTGAATTGAAAAAGTCGCTCTCTCTCTGTCTGTCTAGAAGGCACGCCATGTTCAATGCCAGCGAAAGGTGTCGTGTTCGGGTCTGGTTGATGTGAATTGAAAAAGTCGCTCTCTCTCTGTCTGTCTAGAAGGCACGCCATGTTCAATGCCAGCGAAAGGTGTCGTGTTCGGGTCTGGTTGATGTGAATTGAAAAAGTCGCTCTCTCGCTGTCTGTCTAGAAGGCACGCCATGTTCAATGCCAGCGAAAGGTGTCGTGTTCGGGTCTGGTTGATGTGAATTGAAAAGTCTCTCTCTCTGTCTGTCTGGAAGGCACGCCATGTTCAATGCCAGCGAAAGCAGTCAGTGTTCGGGTCTGGTTGATGTGAATTGAAAAGTCTCTCTCTGTCTTCTGTCTGTCTGGAAGGCACGCCATGTTCAATGCCAGCGAAAGGTGTCATGTTCGGGTCTGGTTGATGTGAATTAAAAGGTCTCTCTCTCTGTCTGTCGTGGAAGGCACGCCATGTTCAATGCCAGCGAAAGCAGTCGTGTTCGGGTCTGGTTGATGTGAATTGAAAAGTCCTCTCTCTGTCTGTGTAGAAGTCACGCCATGTTCAATGCCACGAAAGGTGTCATGTTCGGGTCTGGTTGATGTGAATGAAAAAGTTCGCTCTCTCTGTCTGTCTAGAATCACGCCATGTTCAATGCCAGCGAAAGCAGTCGTGTTCGGGTCTGGTTGATGTGAATTGAAAAGTCTCTCTCTCTGTCTGTCTAAAGTAGCCATGTCAGAGCCACAGCGGTGTGGTCTGGTTGAGGAATTGATAAAGTCCACTCTCCAGCTGTCTGTATAGAAGTCACCATGTTCAATGCACGCGAAGCAGTCGTTCGGGTCGGTTAGTGAATGAAAGTCTCTCTTACTGTCTGTCAAGAAGCACCCATGTTCAATGCAGCGAAAGCAGTCGATTGGCTGTTGAATATGAATTGAAAATTCTCTCTCTCTGACTGTCACAGAAGCACGCCATGTTCAATCAGCGAAAGCATCGTGTATACGGGTCTGGTTGATGTAATTGAAAGTCATTCTCTCTCTGTCTGGCAGAGGCACGCATGCTCAATGCCACGAAGCACTCGTTGTGCGGTTCTAGTTGATGTGATTGAAGTTCTTGTCCTGTCTTGCAAAGGCACGCACAATTTCATGCACCGGTAAGTTAGCGTGTCGGGTCTGGTTAGTGAATGAAAGTCTCTTCTCCGGCTGTCAGAAGGCACGCCATGTTCAGGTGCCAGCGAAAGCAGGCTCGCTGTGGTCTGGTTGATGGAATTGAAAAGTCTCTCCTCTGTCTGTCTAAATCACGCATTTCAATGCCAGCAAGCAGTCGTGTTCGGTCTGGTTGATGTGAATTGAAAAGTCTCTCTCTCTCTTCTGTCAAGAAGGCACGCCATGTTCAGTGCCAGCGAAAGCAGTCGTGTTCGGGTCTGGTTGATGTGAATTGAAAAGTCTCTCTCTCTGTCTGTCTAGAAGGCACGCCATGTTCAGTGCCAGCGAAAGCAATCGTGTTCGGGTCTGGTTGATGTGAATTGAAAAGTCTCTCTCTCTCTCTGTCTGTCAAGAAGGCACGCCATGTTCAATGCCAGCGAAAGCAGTCGTGTTCGGGTCTGGTTGATGTGAATTGAAAAGTCTCTCTCTCTCTCTGTCTGTCAAGAAGGCACGCCATGTTCAATGCCAGCTAAAGCAGTCGTGTTCGGGTCTGGTTGATGTGAATTGAAAAAGTCGCTCTCTCTCTGTCTGTCTAGAAGGCACGCCATGTTCAATGCCAGCGAAAGCAGTCGTGTTCGGGTCTGGTTGATGTGAATTGAAAAAGTCGCTCTCTCTCTGTCTGTCTAGAAGGCACGCCATGTTCAATGCCAGCGAAAGGTGTCGTGTTCGGGTCTGGTTGATGTGAATTGAAAAAGTCGCTCTCTCTCTGTCTGTCTAGAAGGCACGCCATGTTCAATGCCAGCGAAAGGTGTCGTGTTCGGGTCTGGTTGATGTGAATTGAAAAAGTCGCTCTCTCGCTGTCTGTCTAGAAGGCACGCCATGTTCAATGCCAGCGAAAGGTGTCGTGTTCGGGTCTGGTTGATGTGAATTGAAAAGTCTCTCTCTCTGTCTGTCTGGAAGGCACGCCATGTTCAATGCCAGCGAAAGGTGTCGTGTTCGGGTCTGGTTGATGTGAATTGAAAAGTCTCTCTCTCTCTCTGTCTGTCTGGAAGGCACGCCATGTTCAATGCCAGCGAAAGGTGTCGTGTTCGGGTCTGGTTGATGTGAATTGAAAAGTCTCTCTCTCTGTCTGTCTGGAAGGCACGCCATGTTCAATGCCAGCGAAAGGTGTCGTGTTCGGGTCTGGTTGATGTGAATTGAATAGTCTCTCTCTCTGTCTGTCTAGAAGGCACGCCCTGTTCAATGCCAGCGAAAGGTGTCATGTTCGGGTCTGGTTGATGTGAATTGAAAAGTCTCTCTCTCTGTCTGTCTAGAAGGCACGCCATGTTCAATGCCAGCGAAAGCAGTCGTGTTCGGGTCTGGTTGATGTGAATTGAAAAGTCTCTCTCTCTGTCTGTCTAAAAGGCACTGTCAACCTCGGGTGATGTCGATGGAGGAAGGACTAGCGCACAGCCCAAACACACTCACAGCTTGCTTACAATCTCATTCATATATCATGCATTCGTCACATCAAACCACTAGTAAAGTCTATAACTTTACTACACATGATCATAGAACGAAACATCAATGCATATGGAATCAAATGAAATAAAACATTCTCTCTTTCCTGAACTTCACAAAATCATTTATCTAAAACATCATTAACTAACCCGGGTATAAATAGATTTCTACTTTACCTGGCCAGGTGATCTTAACTATTCACGAATCACTGTCTTTTTCTTTTCCTTTTTTTTTTCTTTTCACTGTCACTTTCACAACACGACACAACTGCTGGCACCGGTCAAGTTAGACTGCTGGCATCGGTCAGGCTGGACTGCTGGCACTGGTCAGGTCAGACCGCTGGCGTTGGTCAGGTTGGACTGCCGATGAAAGTGGCGCTGGCCAAGTATGAGGTCGAAACCCCGGTTCAGATGGAACAGTGACTATCAACATCGATCTGTTCTCCTTTCTTTCTTCCTGCATTAACGCATTGCACTCTCTCTCTCTCTCCTAGTCTGCTCTATTAAATGGACATGGTTGCTTTTCTTTTCCTTTTCTTTTCTTTCTTTTTCTCTTCATTAGTTAGCAACTCTCTCTTTCCACATCTCTCTTTAGTCCTCCCTTTGCAGACTATATCTGGTGCTAATGCTCAAACTTCACTCCTCTCATCTCTCTGCCTTTCTCCTGCAGAGACTACACCCCAGAACCTCTCTCTCTCTCTCTGTCTCTCTGTTCGTTCTCCTCCTCGTTCTGCCGTTCTCTCACTCTCACATCCTTCTTATCCCGTTCCGATCTGTCCAAAAAGGGCGAGTACCATTGGTCAGTATTTTTACCCCTGATACCCGAAGTTATCTCCCTCTAATTCCATTGGATATTCAAATCATGACAGTCACGCCTACACGCCTTACTCTCTGTGGTGGTCAATTGGTCATTTAATTGATTAGCTAGATTTCACCCCCACCACACACTACCTTCTCCCTCTCCCTTTCCTGCTTTAACCTGCGACGTCCGACTAACAATGGCGCTGGTTCCACAAATTGGCTAGATGAGCCTGAGCCAGGCGCTACGACTCGTCTCGCTAGACATCGAGGCGTCGGTCAAAGCTGCTTAGTCCGTCTGGCCGGACAGACCGTCTCTGTGGAGCCTCTCCCCTATGCTTAATTGGCTGGA
>CM031612.1:68291351-68306351 GCA_018398815.1 Conus ventricosus | reverse complement strand
CCTGGCCAGGTGATCTTAACTATTCACGAATCACTGTCTTTTTTTCTTTTCCTTTTTTTTCTTTTCACTGTCACTTTCACAACACGACACAACTGCTGGCATTGGTCAGGCTGGACCGCTGTCGTTGGTCAGGTTGGACTGCCGATGAAGGTGGCGCTGGCCAAGTATGAGGTCGAACCCCCGGTTCAGATGGAACAGTGACTATCAACATCGATCTGTTCTCCTTTCTTTCTTCCTGTATTAATGCATTGCACTCTCTCTCTCTCTCCTAGTCTGCTCTATCAAATGGACATGGTTGCTTTTCTTTTCCTTTTCTTTTCTTTCTTTTTCTCTTCATAGTTAGCAACTCTCTCTCTCCACATCTCTTTTTAGTCCTTCCTCTGCAGACTATCTCGTGCTAATGCTTCAACTTGGTTCTCTTCTCTCCCCCTCTCATCTCTCTCTCTGCCCCTCTCTCCTGCAAGCTTCCACTCAGAACCTCTCTCTCTCTCTCCCCTGTTCGTTCTCCCTCTCTCTCACTCACGCATTACTTTATGCCCTAACTCCGTGTCCAAGGGCCAGTACCATTGGTCAGTATTTTTACCGCCTCGTACCCGAAGTTATCTCCCTCTAATTCCATTGGATTTTCAAATCATGACAGTCACGCCTACACGCCTTACTCTCTGTGGTGGTCAATTGGTCATTTAATTGATTAGCTTGATTTCACCCCACCACCTACTACATTCTCCCTCTCCCTTTCCGGTGTCGTCGACCTAATGGTGGGCATTGGTCGTAATTGGCTAGATGAGTCCGGTCCAGACCTATCGAGATGTTGGTCAGCTACTCAGACTGTCTGCTGTCTCCTCGCTGTGCTTAATTGGCTGGATGAGACGCATGGAGCCGTCTTCGTGGCGCCCCAGAATATTTGAGTTAGGGCTTATGTCCAACCAACTCGGCTGGCGACGGACCACGACTTTGCTTGTGTTTATTTTTGACCGTGACAATTTCCCCCTTGCAAAAGACTATGCACCGCATTGTCTCAAAACAACGGTACAAAAAAAAAGACAACAACCGAATTTGCTGACACACAGCTACACGTGCAAAGTTTGAAAAATACTTCACAACAAACGGTTTATAAATTATAGGATATATCATTAGTGAATACCGCCCCAATGAGTTATCATGATGTGCGCTCTTGCGTTATTTCGACCCATTTTACAACGACCTCTGTGCGCACTTATGCAATTCCCCTACCTGCGGATTTGCCACATCTTCTCTTCACAATTTCTATGAAAGCACAATATAATATGCTCACGAATCCATGACACTTCACTGAGGAATCTCCATCCTCACTTATTGCAAATAATGCATTACTACACAAGCGACTGTATGCTCCAACATAACTACATTTACATGAACAAATCTCACACAAAAATACGAACCATGCCAACTGGGAATGAACCCATATCCAATCAACATAACTGTAATCAACACTATTATCAACAAAGCACCCCGGATATGACTGACTTCCTCTGAGTTGCAGCTTGCTAGACTACACGGCTTAAATAGTCAGCTCCGACATTCTGTCGACCTGGGATGTACTGCACTCGATACCTGTAGGGCTGCAATGCCATTGCCCAACGCAGAACTCTGCTGTTTTTCAGCTGCGCCTCCTGCAGGAATTTGAGTGGTTGATGATCAGTCTCTATCACGAACTCTTTCCCATACAAGTATTTGTGGAATTTCTGCACGGCCCACACGACAGCTAAACACTCCTTCTCCACCGTTGCGTACCCTTCTTCACACTTTGTCAACTTCCTGCTAGCATACCCCACAGGAAACTCGACCCCTTCATGCTCCTGCAACAATACCGCACCTATCCCACCGCCTGATGCATCTGTCCGCAACAAAAATGGTTTGGACATATCTGGTAGCTTCAGGATGGGACGGGAACCTAGTCTTTCCCCAAAACCGTCTGCAGTGCTTGCTCTGCAGCGTCTGACCACTCGACCACTGCCGGTTTTCCCTGCCTTGACCAAATCACTGAGAGGACTCGTGATTGCTGCGAAATTTGGAACAAACTCCCCATAGAAACCAATAAAACCTAGCAGACTCCCCGACTTCTGTTTTTGGTCTTTGGTCTCTCTGAATTCATCATTTTTCTCCACCTTTCCTCTTTCCGGCTGCTTTGTGTCGCCTCCGACAACAAAACCTAGGAACTCCAGGCTTGGAAAACCAACCTGGCACTTTGTTGGTCTGGCTGTGAGATTGGCTTGTCTCAACCTCTAAAACTGCTCCTAGCTGCCTCATATGCTCCTCCCATGTCTCGGATGCTATCAGAATGTCATCCATGAAATTCACAACGCCTTCCAATCCCGTCAATAACTTCCTCATCATCCGAGAGAAGACTGCAGGTGCGTTGACCATCCCAAAAGGAAGTACTCGCCACTGGTATAGCCCCATAGGAGTGGAGATGCTGTGACTTCCTTTGAGTCCTCACTCAAGGCTATTTGCCAGTAACCTTGCTCAGATCTATCCTGGTGAAATACTGGCTCTTGCTTGTGGCGATCTGAGCGAACAGGTCTTCCATGTTCGGTATGACCTCTGCATCGACCCTTTGGGGACACTGTTCAGACGTCTATAGTCAACACAGAATCGATGCTCACCTGACTTTTTCCTCACTAAGACGACGGGTGCACTATACGATGATTTGGACGGTTCAATCACCCCAAGGTCCAACATCTTTTCTACCTCCTCCTCGATCACTTGCTTGGTGGCATATGGGATCGGGTAGGCTTTCACATGTACGGGTTTTTGCGATGTTAAGTCCACCGTACATGTCTCTATAAGTTGTCCTGCCTGGTTTATCAGTCAGGACGCCCTATACTGTTCTAGGAGCCCCCTAACTTCCTCCTGTCTCCTACTGTCTAGCCCTTCATACAGTGACACATCCCTGTATGACTCTTCTCCTGGAAACTCAGGCAACAAAATCTCCCCTTCTTTTGCTGGGTCTCCTTCACCTCCATCAATGATTGCTGCTGCGCCTATGTGCTGAGTCTCACGCTGAATATATTTGCGGAGCAAATTTGCATGGAACAGTTTTGATTTCCCATTCACGTCGATTCGGTAGTCCTGATCTACCTTTTCAATTGATGGTGAATGGTCCCTTCCAATGCATCAGCAGCTTGTTGTGATCCGTGGGAAGCAGTAACAGGACTTGATCTCCCACCTTGAGGAATTGCTTCCTCACCCTCCTGTCATATTGCTTCTTCTGAACGACCCTAGCCTCCTGCAAACTCTCCCTTGCGACCTTACATGTCTCCTTTAGCCTATTGCGTAGGTCCACCCATACTGATAAGTGGTTTTGACCTCTTCTGACTCCTGTTCTCCGGACCACAGCTCTTTGAGAATGCACACTGGTCCCCGAACTGTCCGCCCATACAGCTGCTCAAAAGGCGAAAAGCCTGTGCTCTCCTGAGGGGCTTCCCTGTAGGCGAACAGTGCCGCTGGAATGTAGCGGTCCCAATCTGCTGGCCTTTCCTCACAGAGCTTCTTTAAGATGCCCTTCAGCACACCATTGAATCTCTCCACCAAGCCATTTCATTGTGGGTGGTATGGGGTAGTGAGAAGCTGTGTGATCCCTAGCAGCCTGTTGACCTCCTTCATCACGCCTGAGGTGAACTGTGACCCCCTGTCACTGAGAATTTGTGCTGGCACACCCACGCGAGAAAAGATGTCTACCAGCCCTTCAGCGACCTGTTGCGTATCTACGCCTTTCAATGCAACTGCTTCTGGGTATCTGGTCGCGTAGTCCACGAGCGTCAACACATACCTGTGCCCGCCTTTGGAACAGGGCGCGATTGGGCCAATCAGGTCAACAGCCACCCTCCTGAATGGAGTGTCAATTAAAGGAGGCTGTTTAAGAGGCGCCTTCCTCTTCACCCCTCTTGTGGCTGACCTTTGACACACGTCACATGACATGCAGAAACGCTTGATGTCTGCCATTGCTCCTGGCCAATGAAAGTCATCAAAGATTCGGTCAGCTGTTTTGCTGGTGCCGAGATGACCGCCATGAGCGACTCGTGACCCACTGACATGACAGTGTCACGATAACCTGCTGGTACCTCTAACTGAGTGGTCACCTTACTGTCTTCCCCTTGGTGAACACTCGGTACAACCGCCCGCCTTTCACACGAAATTCTGTCTCACCCCCCTCTAACCCCCTGTTTCTCTCCACCTCTTGCCAACTCCCCAAAACTTCACGAGCGAAGGGTCTTGTTCCTGCGCTGCCCCCAAACTCATCAGGCGACACATCTATGCCTGACTTCCTTTCTGGAACGACTAACGGTTTATCAACCTTTTCCCCCTTCTTGCTCCGTGTTTGAACTGCTGCCCTGTAGCAGTCAACAACTCAGGATCCCCCGGATCCCTTGCACCTGGAATATTTCCAATGATCAAATCATGAAGGGGTTTCTCCATCACCAACGCAGACAACTCGCCTGAGAAGTAAGGGTACGTACTTCTAAACTTAGCAACTGGAAACTCCCCCACAGTGCCATCGATTAGAGTACAGGTCTGGATTTGCCCTGTCAAATCCCCTTTCTCGACCAGCGTTGTTCTCACCACACCACATGAACACCAGTGTCTCGTAACACTTTCACCCTCTGCTGGCCAATCCACCCTTCTTCCACTGGTAACGAACCACTCAGCCTAGTGCCCTCCATCCCTGACACTGACTGCTGTCCAGTGCTAGCCATAGGCAGCACTCTACCCTCTTCAGATTGGATCCCTGTTGGTTCCACTGAAGGTCGTTTCCCCTTTACGACCCTTATCCACCTCCTGCAAGGCTGCTGCCTTCTGGAACCTCATGCGACAATCCCTCGCCACATGTCCCTTTTTGTGACAAATGAAAAAACCTATTGTCCCTTTGTCCTCCTTTCTGCCCCACCACTGGGTTTGCAGACTGTGCAGAAAAACTCCCCTAGTCCCCCTTGCACTCTTCTCACCTGTGCCTAGCACCTGTTTCTCCTGCAAACCCTTAGTGCCCAAACGTGCCTCTCTATACACCTCTGCGAACTTCAACAACTCCCCTGCTGTCGCTGGCTGTCTCTCGTTCAAATGTATAGTTAACTCAGGGCCGCAACCTGACAAAATCTGTTCCTTCATAACTAGCTCTTTCAACTCAGCGAACTCCTTCTTCGTACTGCCAACTCTAACCACTTCTCAAAATAGTGATCTAAACGTGCACCAAACTGAGTGTGCGTCTCACCTGCTTGTAATTTAGCTGAACGAAATTCTTCCTGAACCCCTCCTCTGTGAGGTCAAATCCTTTCATCAACGATTCCTTCACAGCGCCGAAATCAGACTGTTGTTTTTGCTGGTAACGCAGTGAAAAATTTGTAATGCCTTACCCGTCATAACGCCGACAAAATGACTGCCCACTCTTCTGAAGGCCAACCCTGACTGGTCGCAAACGTTTCGAAACGGGCTGATGTATGCATTCAATCGAATCGGTTCCTTCAGAGAATTTTGGCAACTTGGGTCGGGGGCGTAGCTGCGCACTGAGTCACTGGAAACTGAACTACCATCACAGGTGGTCTCCCTTGTATTCTCACTCTCTCTAACTCTAATTGAACCTTTAATCTTTCCGTTTCCTGCTTCATTCTTTCTGTTTCCTGCGCTTCCCTTAGTCTTTCTGTTTCCTGCGTTTCTTTATCATTGTTAGCCTGAATTCCTTAATCTTTCTGTTTCCTGCTCTGCTATTTCTCCAGCGACACGTCGTCTTTCCGCTCGCTCATCCCTTTCCATCTTTTGCTGGTTTTCATGAATGCTCGCAACTCTTCTCCCGAATAGCCTAAATCACGAGCAACACTCACAATTGTTCAATAGGGGTGTTCTTTCTTCCCCATTATATCTTCTTCTTTTTTGTTTTTGAACAAGATTTTATTACTACGGGCAGCCAAACTGGTGGTTAACGACACGAGTGACGTAATAGCACAATCCTATGAATGATAATATTAGCTTGGGACAACGTAGTTAGTTTTTATAAGACGCCCAGCGCCTGACCCAACTATGAGAGCGAATTATAGGCAATCTGTGGGGAAATAAGTACTCTGGGGCTGAAATGCCAAGCCTAGTATTAACTATCTTGGAAGCAATGCCAAGCCTAGTATTTAACTATCTTGGGAACATACAGTAAGACAACCCCTTGTCTTAGGATTACAATACTTGAATCCCACCAAGCTTCCTCTCTGAGAAGTTGAACAATTATAATAAATGGGCCAGAATATCCTGGCAGGCTCGCCAATAAATTGTCAACCTCGGGTGATGTCGATGGAGGAAGGACTAGCGCAAAGCCCAAACACACTCACAGCTTGCTTACAATCTCATTCAAAATATCATGCATTCGTCACATCAAACCACTGGTAAAGTCTATAAACTTTACTACACATGATCATAGAAAGAAACATCAATGCATATGGAATCAAACAAAATAAAACATTCTCTCTTTCCTTGAACTTCACAAAATCATTTATCTAAAACATCATTAACTAAACCCGGGTATAAATAGATTTCTACTTTACCTGGCCAGGTGATCTTAACTATTCACGAATCACTGTCTTTTTTCTTTTCCTTTTTTTCTTTTCACTGTCACTTTCACAACACGACACAACTGCTGGCATTGGTCAGGCGGGACCGCTGGCGTTGGTCAGGTTGGACTGCCGATGAAGGTGGCGCTGGCCAAGTATGAGGTCGAACCCCCGGTTCAGATGGAACAGTGACTATCAACATCGATCTGTTCTCCTTTCTTTCTTCCTGTATTAATGCATTGCACTCTCTCTCTCTCTCCTAGTCTGCTCAAACAAATGGACATGGTTGCTTTTCTTTTCCTTTTCTTTCTTTCTTTTTCTCTCATTAGTTAGCAACTCTCTCTCTCCACATCTCTCTTTAGTCCTTCCTCTGCAGACTATCTCGTGCTAATGCTTCAACTTGGTTCTCTTCTCTCCCCCTCTCATCTCTCTCCTCTGCCCCTCTCTCCTGCAAGCTTCCACTCAGAACCTCTCTCTCTCTCTCTCCCTGTTCGTTTCTCCCTCTCTCTCACTCACGCATTACTTTATGCCCTAACTCCGTGTCCAAGAGCCAGTACCATTGGTCAGTATTTTTACCGCCTCGTACCCGAAGTTATCTCCCTCTAATTCCATTGGATATTCAAATCATGACAGTCACGCCTACACGCCTTACTCTCTGTGGTGGTCAATTGGTCATTTAATTGATTAGCTTGATTTCACCCCCACCACCTACTACCTTCTCCCTCTCCCTTTCCGGTGTCGTCGACCTAATGGTGGGCATTGGTCGTAAATTGGCTAGATGAGTCCGGGCCAGACCTATCGAGATGTTGGTCAGCTACTCAGACTGTCTGCTGTCTCCTCGCTGTGCTTAATTGGCTGGATGAGACGCATGGAGCCGTCTTCGTGGCGCCCAGAATATTTGAGTTAGGGCTTATGTCCAACCAACTCGGCTGGCGACGGACCACGACTTTGCTTGTGTTTATTTTTGACCGTGACAAACACACAGCTTAACATCACTGACGTTCAACATATGGCAGAAAATGTAAATACACAGCTTAGCATTATTTATAATGGGTGTATGGCAGAAACATCTTCATACCCACATTAATATCGTTGGTGATCTGTGTGTAGCAAAATGACCTAAATGCACATGTAAACGTTACTGTTGATCTGTACATGGCGGAGATATCTGAAAACACTGCTAACATAATTGATGATCTGTGTATCACAGAAATATCTAAACACACAGCGTGACATTGTTGATGATCTATGTATGGCAGAAACATGTAAGTATGCAGTTGAGTATTATTGATACTCAAGTATCTGGAAGATGTTCTGGATTTAAGCAGAAACATCTAAAAACAGAATGTTATTCATGATTTTGGAAAAACAGCAACATGTAAATACACAGGTTAACATTGCTGCTAATCTGTGTTTGGCAGACATATCCGTATACACAGGTGAACATCACCGATATTTTGTGTATGACAGAAACCTCTAAATACACAGGTGAACATTAAAAATGGTCTGTATATGGCAGAAATATCCCGATCTCCGCATGTGAATATTATTGATGTGTATGGCAAACATATCCAAATATTTTGTGTTTGATAGAAACATCTAAATATACAGGTGACATTATTAATGATCTGTAACTGGCAGAAGCATCCAGATCTGCGCATCTGAACATTATTGATGAACTGCTAATGAAAGACACATCTAAATACATATGTGAGTATCACTGGTGATATGTGTAAGACTGAAACATCTAATTGCACAGGTGAACGTTATCAGTGATCTGTTTATGACAGAAACATCTACATACACAGGTGAACGTTAACAATAATCTGTGTACAACATAATCACCTGCATACACAGGTGAACATGAATAATAACTTGTGTGTAACAGAAACATCTCAACATACAGGTGAACATTACGGAATATAAGTGTATATCAGAAACATTTAGCAACAAAATCGATCATTATCTAATGATCTATGCATGTCAGAAACATCCAAATACATGAGTAAACATATTGATAATGTAGCCGGCAAAAACCCAGACGCAAAGCTAAATATCGTCAATGATTTGTGCACAGCAGAAACCTACACACACTCACCTGATGACTCTGTGTGTGTGTGTGTGTGTGTGTGTGTGTGTGTGTGTGTGTGTGTGTGTGTGTGAGTGAATGTGTGTGTGTGTGTGTGTGTGTGTGTGTGTGTGTGTGTGTGTGTGTGTGTGCGCGCACGCGCTCGCACGTGCGCGTGTGTGTTGTGTATCTGATTTGTGCGAGCGTGGTGTGTGTGTGTGTTTGTGTGTGTGAGTGTGTGTGTGTGTGTGTGTGTGTGTGTGTGTGTGTGTGTGTGTGTGCGTGCGCGCGCGCGCGCGTGATGTGTGTGTGTGTGTGTGTGTGTGTGGTGTGTGTGTGTGTGTGTGAAAACAGAGAAGCAGGTACAGAAACATCTGAATACACAGCTGAACATTAACAATTATCTGCGTATGACAGAAACATCTGAACATACGTATGAACATTATCAATACTATGTGTATGACCGAAATATCTGAACATACGTATGAACATTATCAGTAATCTGTGTATGACAGAAACATCTGAACATACGTATGAACATTAACAATAATCTGTGTATGACAGAAACATCTGAACGTACGTATGAACATTATCAATAATCTGTGTATGACAGAAACATCTGAACGTACGTATGAACATGATCAATAATCTGTGTATGACAGAAACAAAGCAAAACATCCTCAATAACTGGTGTTCCACAGAAACCTCCAGAACGCAGCTGATCATTCCGTGTGGTCTGTGTGTTGTGCAGAAATCAGAGAAGCAGGTGCAGGGTCTACAGAGGACCCTCCAGGATGCCCAGGAGAAGCTGCAGCGCTCCCAGGACGTGGGCGACAAGCTGCGCCAGGAGGCCAAGAAGAAGACCGAGCTGGTGGAGAAGCTGGAGAGGAACATCTCCCACATGGAGGACAGGATACGGAACCTGGAGATTAGAGGTGAGGCCCCGGGAGATTAGAGGTGAGGCCTAGGGAGATTAGAGGTGAGGCCCCGGGAGATTAGAGGTGAGGCCCCGGGAGATTAGAGGTGAGGCCTAGGGAGATTAGAGGTGAGGCCCCGGGAGATTAGAGGTGAGGTCTGGGGATATTAGTGAGCCTAAGGAGATTGGAGGTGAGGCCTGGGGAGATTAGAGGTGAGGCCTAAGGAGATTGGAGGTGAGGCCTGGGAGATTAGAGGTGAGGCCTAAGGAGATTGGAGGTGAGGCCTGGGGAGATTAGAGGTGAGGCCCGGGGAGATTAGAGGTGAGGCCTGGGGAGATTGGAGGTGAGGCCTGGGAAGATTAGAGGTGAGGCCAGGGGAGATTAGAGGTGAGGCCTAAGGAGATTTGAGGTGAGGCCTAAGGAGATTAGAGGTGAGGCCTAGGAAGATAAGAGGTGAGGCCTGGGGAGATTAGTGGTGAGGCCTAAGGAGATTGGAGGTGAGGCCTGGGGAGATTGGAGGTGAGGCCTAGGGAGATTAGAGGTGAGGCCTGGGAGATTAGAGGTGAGGCCTGGGGAGATTGGAGGTGAGGCCTGGGAGATTAGAGGTAAGGTCCGGGGAGATTAGAGGTGAGGCCTGGGGAGATTAGAGTGAGGCCTGGGAGATTAGAGGTGAGGCCTGGGGAGATTAGATGTGAGGTCCGGGGAGATTAGAGGTGAGGCCTGGGGAGATTAGAGGTGAGGCCTGGGAGATTAGAGGTGAGGCCTGGGTAGATTAGTGAGCCTAAGGAGATTAGAGTGAGGCCTGGGAGATTAGAGGTGAGGCCTGGGGAGATTAGAGGTGAGGCCTGGGGAGATTAAAGGCGAGGCCTGGGAAGATTAGAGGTGAGGCCTGGGGAGATTGGAGGTGAGGCCTGGGAAGATTAGAGGTGAGGCCTGGGGAGATTAGAGGTGAGGTCTGGGGAGATTGGAGGTGAGGCCTGGGAAGATTAGAGGTGAGGCCTGGGGAGATTAGACGTGAGGTCCGGGGAGATTAGAGGTGAGGCCTGGGGAGATTAGAGGTGAGGCCTTGGGAGATTAGAGGTGAGGCCTGGGTAGATTAGTGAGCCTAAGGAGATTAGAGGTGAGGCCTGGGAGAATTGGAGGTGAGGCCTGGGGAGATTAGAGGTGAGGCCTGGGGAGATTAGAGGTGAGGCCTGGGAGATTGGAGGTGAGGTCTGGGAGATTAGAGGTGAGGCCTTGGAAGATTAGAGGTGAGATCTGGGAAGATTAGAGGTGAGGCCTGGGGAGATTGGAGGTGAGGCCTAGGGAGATTGGAGGTGAGGCCTGGGGAGATTAGAGGTGAGGCCTGGGGAGATTGGAGGTGAGGCCTGGGGAGATTAGAGGTGAGGCCTGGGGACATTAGAGGTGAGGCCTTGGGAAGATTAGAGGTGAGGCCTGGGGAGATTAGAGGTGAGGCCTGGGGAGATTAGAGGTGAGGTCTGGGGAGATTAGAGGTGAGGCCTGGGGAGATTGGAGGTAAGGCCTGGGAGATTAGAGGTGAGGCCTGGGGAGATTAGAGGTAAGGCCTGGGAGATTGGAGGTGAGGTCTGGGGAGATTGGAGGTAAGGCCTGGGGGATTAGAGGTGAGGCCTAAGTAGATTAAAGGTGAGGCCTGGGAAGATTAGAGGTGAGGCCTGGGAGATTGGAGGTGAGGCCTGGGAAGATTAGAGGTGAGGCCTGGGGAGATAAGAGGTGAGGCCTGGGAGATTAGAGGTGAGGCCTGGGGAGATTGGAGGTAAGGCCTGGGGAGATTAGAGGTGAGGCCTGGGGAGATTAGAGGTGAGGCCTGGGAAGATTAAAGGTGAGGCCTGGGGAGATTAGAGGTGAGGCCCGGGCAGATTGGAGGTGAGGCCTGGGGAGATTAGTGGTGAGGCCTAGGGAGATTAGAGGTAAGGCCTGGGAGATTAGAGGTGAGGCCTGGGGAGATTGGAGGTGAGGCCTGGGGAGATTGGAAGTGAGGCCTGGGGAGATTGGAGTTGAGGCCTGGGGAGATTGGAGGTGAGGCCTGGGAGATTGGAGGTGAGGCCTGGGAGATTAGAGGTAAGGCCTGGGGAGATTGGAGGTGAGGCCTGGGGAGATTAGAAGTGAGGCCTGGGGAGATTAGATGTAAGGCCTGGGGAGATTAGAGGTGAGGCCTGGGGAGATTAGAGGTGAGGTCTGGGAGATTAGAGGTGAGGCCTGGGGAGATTGGAGGTAAGGCCTGGGGAGATTAGATGTGAGGCCTAGGGAGATTGGAGGTGAGGCCTGGGAAGATTAGAGGTGAGGCCTGGGGAGATTAGAGGTGAGGCCTGGGGAGATTGGAGGTGAGGCCTGGGGAGATTAGAGTAAGGCCAGGGGAGATTGGAGGTGAGGCCTGGGAGATTAGAGGTAAGGGCAGGGAGATTGGAGGTGAGGTCTGGGGAGATTAGAGGTGAGGCCTGGGGAGATTAGAGGTGAGGCCTGGGGAGATTAGATGAAAGGCCAGGGGAGATTGGAGTTGAGGTCTGGGGAGATTAGAGGTGAGGCCTGGGGAGATTGGAGGTAAGGCCTGGGGAGATTAGAGGTGAGGCCTGGGAGATTACAGGTGAGGCCTGGGGAGATTGGAGGTGAGGCCTGGAAGATTAGAGGTGAGGCCTGGGAAGATTAGAAGTGAGGCCTGGGGAGATTACAGGTAAGGCCTGGGGAGATTAGAGGTGAGGCCTTGGGAGATTAGAGGTGAGGCCTGGGAGATTGGAGGTGAGGCCTGGAGAGATTAGAGGTGAGGCCTGGGGAGATTGGAGGTGAGGCCTGGGGAGATTGGAGGTGAGGCCTGGGGAGATTAGAGGTGAGGCCTAGAGAGACTAGAGGTGAGGCCTGGGGAGATTAGAGTGAGGCCTAAGGAGATTAGAGGTGAAGTCTGGGGAGATTAGAGGTGAGGCCTGGGAAGATTAGAGGTGAGGCCTGGGAGATTAGAGGTGAGGCCTAAGGAGATTAGAGGTGAGGTCTGGGGAGATTATAGGTGAGGCCTACGGAGATTAGAGGTGAGGTCTGGGGAGATTAGAGGTGAGGCCTGGGGAGATGGAGGTGAGGTCTGGGGAGATTAGAGGTGAGGCCTGGGGAGATTGGAGGTGAGGCCTGGGGAGATTAGAGGTGAGGTCTGGGGAGATTAGAGGTGAGGTCTGGGGAGATTGGAGGTGAGGCCTGGGGAGATTAGAGGTGAGGCCTGGGTAGATTAGTGGTGAGGCCTGTGGAGATTGGAGGTGAGTCCTGGGGAGATTGGAGGTATGGCCTGGGAAGATTAGAGGTGAGGCCTGGGGAGATTGGAGGTAAGGCCTGGGAAGATTAGAGGTGAGGCCTGGGGAGATTGGAGGTGAGGCCTGGGGAGATTAGAGGTGAGGCCTGGGGAGATTGGAGTTGAGGCCTGGGGAGATTAGAGGTGAGGTCCGGGAGATTAGAGTGAGGCCTGGGAAGATTAGAGGTGAGGCCTGGGAGATTGGAGGTGAACCTGGGAGATTAGAGGTGAGGCCTGGGAGATTAGAGGTGAGATCTGGGGAGATTGGAGGTGAGGCCTGGGAAGATTGGAGGTGAGGCCTGGGAAGATTAGAGGTGAGGCCTGGGAAGATTAGAGGTGAGGCCTGGGGAGATTGGAGGTAAGGCCTGGGGAGATTAGAGGTGAGATCTGGGAAGATTGGAGGTGAGGCCTGGGAAGATTGGAGGTGAGGCCTGGGGAGATTGGAGGTGAGGTCTGGGAGATTAGAGGTGAGGCCTGGGGAGATTAGAGGTGAGGCCTGGGGAGATTAGAGGTGAGGCCTGGGGAGATTTGTGTTGAGGCCTGGGGAGATTGAGGTGAGTCCTGGGGAGATTAGAGGTGAGGCCTGGGGAGATTAGAGGTGAGGCCTTGGGAGATTAGAGGTGAGGCCTGGGGAGATTGGAGGTGAGGCCTGGAGAGATTAGAGGTGAGGCCTGGGGAGATTGGAGGTGAGGCCTGGGGAGATTGGAGGTGAGGCCTGGGGAGATTAGAGGTGAGGCCTGGGGAGATTAGAGGTGAGGCCTGGAGAGATTAGAGGTGAGGCCTGGGGAGATTGGAGGTGAGGCCTGGGGAGATTAGAGGTGAAGTCTGGGGAGATTAGAGGTGAGGCCTGGGAAGATTAGAGGTGAGGCCTGGGAGATTAGAGGTGAGGCCTAAGGAGATTAGAGGTGAGGTCTGGGGAGATTATAGGTGAGGCCTACGGAGATTAGAGGTGAGGTCTGGGGAGATTAGAGGTGAGGCCTGGGAGATTGGAGGTGAGGTCTGGGGAGATTAGATGTGAGGCCTGGGGAGATTGGAGGTGAGTCCTGGGGAGATTAGAGGTGAGGCCTGGGAGATTAGAGGTGAGGCCTTGGGAGATTAGAGGTGAGGCCTGGGAGATTGGAGGTGAGGCCTGGAGAGATTAGAGGTGAGGCCTGGGGAGAATGGAGGTGAGGCCTGGGAGATTGGAGGTGAGGCCTGGGGAGATTAGAGGTGAGGCCTGGGGAATTAGAGGTGAGGCCTAGAGAGACTAGAGGTGAGGCCTGGGGAGATTAGAGGTGAGGCCTAAGGAGATTAGAGGTGAAGTCTGGGGAGATTAGAGTGAGGCCTGGAAGATTAGAGGTGAGGCCTGGGGAGATTAGAGGTGAGGCCTAAGGAGATTAGAGGTGAGGTCTGGGGAGATTATAGGTGAGGCCTACGGAGATTAGAGGTGAGGTCTGGGGAGATTAGAGGTGAGGCCTGGGGAGATTGGAGGTGAGGTCTGGGGAGATTAGAGGTGAGGCCTGGGGAGATTGGAGGTGAGGCCTGGGGAGATTAGAGGTGAGGTCTGGGGAGATTAGAGGTGAGGTCTGGGGAGATTGGAGGTGAGGCCTGGGGAGATTAGAGGTGAGGCCTGGGTAGATTAGTGGTGAGGCCTGGGGAGATTGGAGGTGAGTCCTGGGAGATTGGAGGTATGGCCTGGGAAGATTAGAGGTGAGGCCTGGGGAGATTGGAGGTAAGGCCTGGGAAGATTAGAGGTGAGGCCTGGGGAGATTGGAGGTGAGGCCTGGGGAGATTAGATGTGAGGCCTGGGAGATTGGAGTTGAGGCCTGGGGAGATTAGAGGTGAGGTCCGGGGAGATTAGAGGTGAGGCCTGGAAGATTAGAGGTGAGGCCTGGGGAGATTGGAGGTGAACCTGGGAGATTAGAGGTGAGGCCTGGGAGATTAGAGGTGAGATCTGGGAGATTGGAGGTGAGGCCTGGGAAGATTGGAGGTGAGGCCTGGGAAGATTAGAGGTGAGGCCTGGGAGATGGAGGTAAGGCCTGGGGAGATTAGAGGTGAGATCTGGGAAGATTGGAGGTGAGGCCTGGGAAGATTGGAGGTGAGGCCTGGGGAGATTGGAGGTGAGGTCTGGGAGATTAGAGGTGAGGCCTGGGAGATTAGAGGTGAGGCCTGGGGAGA
>CM031612.1:68283851-68286351 GCA_018398815.1 Conus ventricosus | reverse complement strand
CGTGTCCAACCCCTCATCGCTACCCGCAAAGCCATTCCCATTATCAAGCACACACACACAAAACCCCCCAACAAAATCACGAATGCCTAACGCTGAAATTTTCTTACCTTACACTTCAAACTCAACAAAATGGAGAGAGAGAGAGAGAGAGAGAGAGAGAGAGAGAGAGAGAGAGAGAGAGAGAGAGAGAGACAGACAGACAGTTATTAATGTTGATACCTGTACCTGTCTGTGGCAGCCTCAGAGGTGGAGAAAGCGGAGCTGACTCTGGAATCCACTCGGCGCAACCTGGAAAACAGCCAGTGAGTCTGACTCGTGTAAAGAAAAAAATCAACATCATAATATATGTCAACCTCGGGTGATGTCAGTGGAGGAAGGACTAGCACACAGCCCAAACACACTCACAGCTTGCTTACAATCTCATTCATATATCATGCATTCGTCACATCAAACCACTAGTAAAGTCTATAACTTTACTACACATGATCATAGAACGAAACATCAATGCATATGGAATCAAACAAATAAAACATTCTCTCTTTCCCGAACTTCACAAAATCATTTATCTAAAACATCATTAACTAACCCGGGTATAAACAGATTTCTACTTTACCTGGCCAGGTGATCTTAACTATTCACGAATCACTGTCTTTTCTTTTCTTTTCTTTTTCTTTTCACTGTCACTTTCACAAGCACGACACAACTGCTGGCACTGGTTTTGGTCTGCTGGCACCTGGTCAGGTTAGACTGCTGGCACTGGTCAGGTTGGACTGCCGATGAAAGTGGCGCTGGCCAAGTATGAGGTCGAACCCCCGGTTAAGATAGAACAGTGACTATCAACATCGATCTGTTCTCCTTTCTTTCTTCCTGCATTAACGCATTGCACTCTCTCTCTCTCTCTCTTCTAGTCTGCTCTTATCAAATGGACATGGTTGCTTTTCTTTTCTTTTTTTTTTCTTTTCTTTCTTTTCCTCTTCATTAGTTAGCAACTCTCTCTTTCCACATCTCTCTTTAGTCCTCCTCTGCAGACTATCTCATGCTAATCTCTCAACTTGGTTCTCTTCTCTCCTCCCCTCATCTCTCTCTCTGCCCCTCTCTCCTGCAGAGCTCCACTCAGAACCTCTCTCTCTCTCTCTCTCTCTGTTCGTTCTCCCCCTCGTTCTCCCGTTCTCTCACCCTCACATCCTTCTTATCCCGTTCCGATCTGTCAAAAAAGGGCGAGTACCATTGGTCAGTATTTTTACCCCTGATACCCGAAGTTATCTCCCTTTAATTCCATTGGATATTCAAATCATGACAGTCACGCCTACACGCCTTACTCTCTGTGGTGGTCAATTGGTCATTTAATTGATTAGCTAGATTTCACCCCCCACCACACACTACCTTCTCCCTCTCCCTTTCCTGCTTTAACCTGCGACGTCCGACTAACAATGGCGCTGGTTCCACAAATTGGCTAGATGAGCCTGAGCCAGGCGCTACGACTCGTCTCGCTAGACATCGAGGCGTCGGTCAAAGCCGCTTAGTCCGTCTGACCGTCTCTGTGGAGCCTCTCCCCTATGCTTAATTGGCTGGATCCGAACCATGGGCCCGTCTACGTGGCGCCCAGAATATTTGAGTTAGAGCTTATGTCCAAACAACCTGGACCACGACTTGGTTGTTCTATTTTTGACCGTGACAATATACTCATGAAGAAATTAATTTGTACAAGTACTTGGTTTGGGTGGTAATTTCCACTGGGGGAGGGTGGGGGGGGGGGGGGGTATTCTTTTTTATATTGTAAACGCGATGTAAATAAGCACTGTCAGCATCCTGATATAAATGTGATGTGTTTTTTTTTTGTAGTACAATGTCAGGTGTCTCTTTCCGTAGCAAGGTTTACTGTACACATACAAATCAATGTTTTACACACATTGCTTAGTTGTAAATCAGACTAAAACAAGATACAGCGTGACTGAAAACACGCCCAAAATAGAAATTAACTTATAAATCACAGTACCAAGGAATGCTTTATCCGCTGCATAATTCTTTATCTGACAGCCATCTTGGGTGTATTGTTTTGTGTATTTTCTTGTCTGTCATCGTATAAAGAGAAGCAGAAGTTCACGTCTTTCTTTCGCACCTTGTGTAATTAGACAGGTTACTTTGTATCTTGTTTTCTGTGTTTACTTGTTTTCGTTTTGGTCTAGTTATCAGTCTGATACTGATATCTGGATACTTAGGGAAGACCCCCCCCCCCTCTTCCTTTAAAATTCTTTTTAATGCTGATCGATGAGTATGATGCTACGGATTTCTCATTCCGGTTTAAGAGTACAAGGACAGGGTTTTCATATACTCTACGCTTACTTTCATAATATATATCCCGGCGTCAACCAGGTCCGAGAGACACAGACACCTGCAGTGCTGGTCAGGAAGTTTGAGCAACAGTCTCAGAGACTCGTTCATTTAGTGCATGAAACTCGACTGTGTGGCTTCCAGTCTTCCCAATGGAGCTCGTTAGCAA
>CM031612.1:68266351-68278851 GCA_018398815.1 Conus ventricosus | reverse complement strand
GCCTGTGAGGGGTTAGGGGAAGGGGATAGGTAAGGCTCAAGAAGGATCAAAAGGTGAGGGGGTGTGAGTGGGGGCGAGCTTTTGTATGTGTGTATATTTGCAAGCATATGCGCGCGAGCGCGCGTGTGTGTGTATGTATGAACGCGCGCACGTGCGTGCGGGGGTGGGGGAGAGCGAGTGGCGCGAATGCGTGCGTATCTTTGGATATACGCATACCTGTATGACATGTAGGCATCTGACTGTGTGATCCCCTGTGCGCCAGGTGGTGATAGAGTCCCTGCCCAGGACGCAGGAGGAGAAGGAGAAGATGCGCAAGATCCAGCAGCTGCTGAACCAGCTGGCCTCCATCCAACGGGACCACCCCACCCCGCACCTCAACGGAATCCACCCGTGAGTCTACCTGTCCTTATCCCCCCACCCCACCCCTAGCACCCTGCCTGCCCCTCTGCAACACCCCCCCCCCCCTTCAACCCCTCCCCCCCCCCCCCACTCTGCATTTGCCTTTCTGTTTTAAATGTCACGGTGACAGTAACGATTGGTGTGTAACAGTAACAAAGTTTTGACGAAATTTGAACTCAGAATGAAATGAGAATGTGACTCTAGACCCGTTCTATGAGTGTGGTTTCCATGGAAACGACAAGAAAACAAACAGCAGGATATTTTGACGGATTCTCCCGTCGTGTCCGACGGATGAGTAGACAGACCGGTCTGCTGACGTGGGTCCTCATGTGGGAAATGAAGACCAATTCTTCGCGAGGCACAAAGTCGTCGTCCCCGGACACTGCAAACAACAGGAACAACAACAATAACAAAAGCAACAACAGCATTCTCTGGATCACAGTGCCAGACGTAGAATGATGCTGACGTTATGTGAACCCTGACGTAGAATGACGCTGACGTTATGTGAACCCTGACGTAGAATGACGCTGACGTTATGTGAACCCTGACGTAGAATGACGCTGACGTTATGTGAACCCTGACGTAGAATGACACTGACGTTATGTGAACCCTGACGTAGAATGACGCTGACGTTATGTGAACCCTGACGTAGAATGACGCTGACGTTATGTGAACCCTGACGTAGAATGACACTGACGTTATGTGAACCCTGAAGTAGAATGACGCTGACGTTATGTGAACCCCGACGTAGAATGACGCTGACGTTATGTGAACCCTGACGTAGAATGACACTGACGTTATGTGAACCCTGACGTAGAATGACGCTGACGTTATGTGAACCCTGAAGTAGAATGACGCTGACGTTATGTGAACCCTGACGTAGAATGACACTGACGTTATGTGAACCCTGACGTAGAATGACGCTGACGTTATGTGAACCCTGACGTAGAATGACGCTGACGTTATGTGAACCCTGACGTAGAATGACACTGACGTTATGTGAACCGTGACGTAGAATGACACGGACGTTATGTGAACCCTGACGTAGAATGACGCTGACGTTATGTGAACCCTGACGTAGATTGACACTGACGTTATGTGAACCCTGACGTAGAATGACGCTGACGTTATGTGAACCCTGACGTAGAATGACGCTGACGTTATGTGAACCCTGACGTAGAATGACGCTGACGTTATGTGAACCCTGACGTAGAATGACACGGACGTTATGTGAACACTGACGTAGAATGACACTGACGTTATGTGAACCCTGACGTAGAATGACGATGACGTTATGTGAACCCTGACGTAGAATGACACTGACGTTATGTGAACCCTGACATAGAGTGACGCTGACGTTATGTGAACCCTGACGTAGAATGACACTGAGTTATGTGAACTCTGACGTAGAATGATGCTGACGTTATGTGAACTCTGACGTAGAATGACACTGAGTAATGTGAACTCTGACGTAGAATGACACTGTGTAATGTGTACTCTGACGTAGAATGACACTGAGTAATGTGAACTCTGACAGTGCTAGAGTTTGGGAGGAGACGATCCTACACCGTGCTCTCCGGTGCAGCAGGTGAAGAACAGAAAAGGCCGACAAGGACCTTGTGTGCGGCAAGCTTCTGTAGGACAGTCCAGTCTGACAGGCAGGAGAAAATGACACCCCCTGTGTGTAATGGCTACATCCTCTACGAGGGGAGAGCAGCATCAAACCGGACACAGAGAAATCAGTTTTGGTGATGAAGTTAAGCAAAATAATGCAAAGTGATAGAATACAATATTGTTCTGTACTAGAATAATATAACACTATACTGTGCTGTACTGCACTGCACTGCACCATACAACTCTGTACTGTAGTGTATGCTTTACTTTGCTATGCTATGCTATCTTAAATAAATGTTAGCGAACCGGCCAGAGAACGTGAACATATATACATGCTATGCTATGTCATTTTCTGCCATGCCATACTGTACCATACCATACTATACTGTATTATACCACACCACACCACACCACACCACACCACACCACACCACATTACAACAAACCATGCTGCACTACACCATGCAGCACAGTGCAGCACAATACAAAACCTCGTTATTGCAGGGCAATACAAAATGATGCAAGACGATACGACACATTGCCGTACAATACCTGTCCTGTGTCACAATACTTAAAACCACTTGCCTGCAAGTTGTGGAGGGCCTATTGCTATTGAGCAACCTATACTTCATAAAAGATTGTATCTTAAATGATTGACATATTTCATGTGGCTGTAAACAACCGCTCTTTTCTTTCTTTTTTTCAGTGATGACATTAACGGTAATAAAGGAGGCAAATTTGCTCTGACTCCACGGAATCGATCAAACCAGGTGAGAAAAAATGTGAGAAAAAGTAATAATCATTCATGATGCACATATGGAACACTTTCACGCGAACACACACTGGTATGCAAACACACGGAGGGAGACACAGCGCGTCACGCATGTGCCTATAAAGTTCGGTGTTTATTCCTTAAGTCTCTTCCAGGGGTACAGAGGGTAAACAAAAAGATCATTTACGCAGACTTTATGACTTATAACAACCCTCAAGACAAGTGTACTATGAGCTGAAATGAAACCAAAGCACAGAAGAACACAGACATTTGTTTCTTATTATGGGCTTAGCCAGTGTTAACACAGCAGGTTTTCGTTTGTACTAAGAAGTATATACAGTCTTATACTCGTGACGTAGTTTGAGAGAGAGAGAGAGGGGGGGGGGAGGGAGGGAGACAGACAGAAAGAGAGTGAGTGAGAGAGAGAGTGAGTGAGAGAGAGAGAGAGAGAGAGGAGAGAGAGAGAGAGAGAGAGAGAGAGAGAGAGTATGTAAGCAACACAGATGGGTCAGAAGGCATTTTTCAAAAGTTGTTCAATCTTCAATGGGCAAGTCTTTCCATGGTTATTCGGTATCTCTTTCTCACAAAAGATTGGGGGGGGGGGGGGGGGCAGGGGGACGAGAGAGAGAGAGAGAGAGATGGGGTGGGGATGGGGGGGGGGGGGGGGAGGAGCTAGGGGGAGAATAAGGATGGCGGTGCAGAAGGAGTCTTTCCCGCTCCTCCCCCCCCCCCCCCTCCTACCTTCCCAGTATTTTCATCTAAGGGGCCGGTACCCCCATCATTTCCCCACTCCCCTCCTATTTCCCTCCCACCTGTTCTCTCGCCATCGCCTTGTCAGTCAACTGTGACAGTAGTCACCTACGCTAGACGGATAACAAACTTTTCCAGATCCGTCCTAACCTAACAGACTTCCTCTCATCCAACTCTGATGGTCGCAAGGAAGAAACGGGTGCACGTTGGCCATCCGTGTTTAACTCATTCGTACCTTGTAAAGAGTGAAGAAGCTCCACGTTGCGTCTCATGTGATGAACGTCTCAGCATGAGACACACTCTGATTGAATGTAGGGAGCTACATGGTGCCAGACATAAACACTTTGATGCAGTCCCAATGAAGAGCTCGTTCCGGGATGTTCCCCCGGATTTGAGTAGCGAGGTTTTGAAAGAGATCAATGTTTTTAAGATTTGATTTTGACTTGAGTGTGACAGATTTTTTTTTTGCAGGTCTTTTGATGTAAATAAATAACTGGTACTGAGTTTAAATAAATAACTGGTGTTGAGTTTTATGTTTGCATTTTAATTCTCTCTTTTTTTACAAAATATTTTTTATTATAGTGTTTCTGCCGTGATATGCTTTAGTGGTCGGCAGGGCTTTAAAGCAACATGATTTGATTTCACGCCTTCGTCTTTCCTGTCCTCAGGACGGGGTTGGTGGAGGGGGAGGGCGTGAAATCTCCGTGGACACCGCCCCGTTCCAGAGAGACACCGACTACACCCTCCTGGAGCGCTGCCTGCAGGAGAACCAGCCCACCCCAAACCAACAGAACCACCCCTACCCCAATCACAGCCACACCCAGACCGCCGTGGTGCACCCGGTACGGCGCACCCCGTCCTCCTCGCACGAGCCGCCCAAGAGCCGCCAGAGTCCCCGGCCCAACACGCGCAGCTCGGGGTCACGTGACTCGCAGGTGCGGCCCGCCACGTCCAACGTGTACCGCTCCGAGACGCGCGCCAGCTCGCGCTTCCCGCCTTCCCTGGACTACCCGATAGGGGGCGCGGACGGGGAGGAAGGCGGGTGGGCGCACGTGACGGCTCAGAACCATCATGGCGGCGGGCAGCCACTTCCGGTGAAGGCTCGGCCTTACTCGGCGGTGACGGGGTCTTTTAGGGAGTTGGAGGTAAGGACTGGGAGTGTGTGTGTGTGTGTGTGTGTGTGTGTGTGTGTGTGTGTGTGTGTGTAAGCAAACATAGACGGGTTTGAAGTTCTTATTAGGTCGTCCGATCTTCAGAACACGTTTTTCGTGGTTATTCGTGATCTTTTTCGCTCAAAATATGGAGGGGGAGGGGAGGGGGGGGGGGGGGGGATAGGGAGGGCAGTGCAGAAGATACCCCCCCCTCTTCCCCCTGCCTCCCAGTGTTTTCATCAGAGGGGTCCATAGCCCCACTTCCCCACTCCCCACCTTCCTCCCTCCCTCCTGTTCTGACGTCATTTCCTTGTTTGGGAAAGGGTTAAATTGACTAGTAAAAACCACCAACACTCAATGAGCATATTGCCAATTTTCGGTGTGATCATAAAACCTTTATCAAGCATTAAAAGATATATAAGCCTACTTATAGTGAATACATTTTATTTCTTCCTGTCCCCATCCTTATCACTTCCGCTCCCTCCGGTCTTCGTTTTGTGCATGTGAGAGTAAGGTAAGGTAATATTGCTTACAGCACAGCCGACTGCTGTCACCACTATGAAAACAACTCACAAGTCCTGAAAAAAAACACCACCAGTCACACATCTCTTTAAAACACACCTAAAAACGCACCAGAAACTTCCTTAAAAATCTGTCTTCCGTAATCTTATATCAGATGAAAAATGTTAATCTCTTTCAGAAATTCAAAGATCACGTCAGGTTGGACATCTCTGAACAGGGTTTTCATGGAGTCTGCTGTAAAATGTTTATGTCTCACATCATGCAAGTCCCAACACTCTAAGAGAGCTATGTTTCATTGTGAGTGGTACATGACATGGAGTGCACCACGGAGCTTCTTCAGCCTTTAGAAGATTAAAAATGTGGAGGGTTGGGGTGGTATGTATGCATATAGCGGAGGAAGGGGGTGGTGAAGGGTGATGGGGTGAGGGTGGAGGCATTCGGAAGCGTTTCCTGAAAATGGATTGGCTCATGTTGGGTGAGTTTTGGTGTTCATTTACCGCTTCACTTCATGCCAAGCTTACCACTATGATCACATCACGTTGTTGTTGTTGTGTGATGCATTACGTTTTTGTCTCTATCAAAAAGTTGCCAGTGTAAGTGTCATTGTTAATAGCATACCAAGAGACGTAGAAACCGAGAGAGAGAGAGAGAGAGAGAGAGAGAGACAGACAGAGAGAGAGAGACAGACAGACAGAGAAAGAGAGAGAGAGGGATCTAACTAAATCAACGAATTCAATGTAAAGATGGACAAGTCAGGAACTGCAACCCTTGTTGGCCTCCAGCAAGCTGGATGTTATCTACCCTGATCCTTTAGGAGGCAAGAACCTGACCTACATATGCGCGACAGCGTGTGCAAGATGTAATGCGTGCGTTCACACACAGAACCTCGGTTTATAGTCTCATTCAAAGACAATTTGGGAAATGGAGTCAGAACCAATGTTAACTCCGAGGGAAAAGGAAAAAAATCCTCCTATACTGAAACGGCTTGGTCGAGATTCGAACCCGCAGCAACCCGAAGATCACCAAGATTACGATTTGGGAAATGGAGTCAGAACCAATGTTAACTCCGAAGGGAAAAAAAATCCACCTGTATCGAAACGACCCGGCAGGAGATTCGAACCCGCAGCAACCCGAAGATCACCAAGATTACAATTTAGGAAATGGAGTCAGAACCAATGTTAACTCCGATAGGGACAAAAAAATCCCCCCACCCTTCCCTCCTTCCCATACCAAAATGGCCCAGCAGGAGATTCGAACCCGCAGCAACCCGCGGGGATCACCAAGATTACTACGAGTCCGGCGCTCTACCAACTGAGCTATTCCGCCCCTCCCTACCCCCCCCCCCCCCCCCCCCCCACGCCCCCCACGGAGATCGCCACAGCCTCAGCCGATGACTCTGTGCCTGCCCAGGTGTCCAGTGACCTAGCCTCTCAGAGCTCCCTGGAGACGGACAGCGAGGCGGGCAGCCGGGACGAGGTGACGTTGAACCAGATGCAGCTGACGGCGCGACAGAAGGACGACATCCTGGCGGCGGCCATCTCTGTCGGCGACCGCGTGTCCTTCACCGTGCCGCAGAAACCGCCGCGCTACGGCAGGAAGAAACGTGAGTTGTCTGGGACTGGGGTGGGATGGAGGCTGGGGTTGGGGTTGTGGGAGTGGGGACGTGTTGGTTTGAAACAACTCACGTTCTGCTGGCCTTTGTTCACACACACAATGTGTGTGCATTGGCACACACACACACACACACACACACACACACACACACACGAGCCCGTGCCCACTCCCCCCCCCCCCCCCCCCACACACACACCACACACAAGGCCCGTAATTGTCGCTCTTGTTGTTTATGCTTACCCATTTTCTCGCCGTTTTGGCTGAACTGTGAATGAAACGTTTTCGCTATGATGTGTCCTTTCCCCCTGACAGCCCTGTGAAAAAAGGTGGGATACGAACAAGAGACAGAAATGTCAACTTTTGACAGATCAGGTCATCCGTACAACGGATGATAGACACGTAAGACAAAACAGTGGTGTAGGAGTCTCGTTCCTGCTTTGGGGACCCCGGATTTTGACGCATAATGGATAAGTGTGCGCACATAGGATAGTTGTTCGCTCCCAAACTGGACGAGCCATACACACATTCTTTTCATTCTGTGCAAGTTGTCGAAAGCAACAAGTTGTCAAAAGCAACACTTTTTTGCTTATATACAGCCTTTTTAAGAGCCACGCGGCCAGGGAAGACAACCGTGAGGCAAATTTGAAAGAGAAATTATAATTCTTCCGCCATGCAAAAGGGACAAACAAATTACAAGACGAAGCACGACGCGTTTCGAACTTTTTGATCTTCAGGCAAGATAAACAACATTCAGGACAATGAAAACGAAGAATGAGCAATCACTTATCTTCTCAAATTGGACGCAAAAAGACGTTGAATGAAGAAGACCAAAGAGGTCGAAACGCGTCTTGTTGTGTCTTACATTCAGGACAGTGAAAACGATGAACGAGCAGTCGCTTATCCTCTCAAATTGGGGGCAAAATGGACGTCGAATGAAGAAGATCAAACAAGTCGAAACACGTCAGGTTATCTTGTAATTGTATTTTGTCTTGTAATTTGTTAATCCCTTTTTGTCCGGCGGAAGAATGATAATTTCTCTTTAAAATTTGTTTCAATTTCCGCCTGCAGTCTCCTCACCTTGAAAATAACCCTGAGGTGATCAGAATGGATGGGTGGATGTACTGGCGAGGGCAACGAAGGCGATCGTCTGGCCTTCAAAGGATAACGAACAAAATTATTCAATACACGGCAACGCACAATGTTGGCGCATGTCAAGACTGAAGACGGACGCTGTCTGTTTCAGCCAAACCTCTGGTGTTCACGGGCATCGTGAAGTACGTGGGACGCCTGGACAAGGAGCAGTACGACGCCAGGACCTACTGTGGGGTGCGCCTGGATGAGCCCAGTGAGTGGAGGCTGTTGCACGGGTGGCGGTAGGGGGTCATGGAGGACGGGAGGGGAGGGGGAGGGGGAGGGGGAGGGGAGGGGCGCTCCGTGGATATAGAACAGAGCTCCACATGTGAAGCGTTTTATGGGCGTTTGGCAATGCTGGCATCAATTAATGAGACCGCTGTTCGCTTTGGATAGTTACTTACCTCGCTGGGTTTCTAGTCTCATGTTTCTAGTTTAATAGGAATTTTTTTTTTTTTTTTTAGCTTTCCTAATGGAAAATATGCGACATAGCGGCATCTGGTCGTATCTGCCGTAAAAATGTCAACACTTTAACTACAGTATCAAAAAATGCCTTTGCTTTTGTTGCTTGTTTATTTTTCAGGATGTGATTTTTTTTAACGATTTTATTTGTTCTGGGTGTGGCCTTCCTTTCCTACGAGTTAGACAGGCCGTCAAAACAGACAGTAACAGTGAAGGGTTGCTAAGTGGGTTGACTGCAAGAGGAAACTGAAGCAAAAGTAAGAGAAGTAAAGTAACTGGACCGCCAAAACCATTGTAACAAAGCTACACGACAAAACTCAACGCATTTCGAGCTATCGGTATTTCTCAGGCAGGACAAACAATTTTAAAGACGTTGGAAACACCAGACGAATACACAGTCACTCATCTTTTCAATCTCAGTGGAAAATGTAACACCTCTCCGTCTGTTTTGTAACGTTTGTTCCCTTCGTTTTGCGGTCCACTAACTCTTAATTGACTCGTACAATAATAAAAACTGAAACTGAACTAATTCCCAGCTGAGATGCAAATGATTCGCACGAAGCATCCATTCTCACATGTAAGTTTATGGTCCACATTTGTTGCCGGCCCCAGCATCCACACAAAAGAATGCAACATCGGTGTTGTTTAGTGTGGACAATCATAACAGAGCCAACCCAGTCCAGTGCAATGTGGAGTGCCCTGCTGTGTGTTGCAGTGGGTGAGAATGACGGGGTGTTCAAAGGGAAACGCTACATGTTCACCCCCCAGAACCACGGCAAGTTCTTTAAGATCCGTGACGTCACTTCCATTCTCGATGTCAAGGTCAGTTGATCGTAGTTCGGGTGTCACAGTGATCGACAAACATTATTATGTTGTTAGATCAGTTGTTTAAATTTTGTCTTGTTTTGTTTTCTCTCTCACCTTTTCTGTTGTTGGTTTTGTTTTCTGATATTGGTTGAAAGAATACCATCGCCATTCTGAACACTGATTTACACCAGCATATCTGCTGTATCCTGAGTCCAAAAGTCTCTAAAAAGACGCTTTTGGCAGAGCAGAGAAAAAGCTAGTTCATCTTCTTGATCTTTCAGGAATGTTCTTATGTCGACACCTATTTTCACTCACATATTTGCATAGCAAAGGAGATATCTCTACCAGCCGCCGTGGCGAAGTGGTTAGCGTCGCGGACTCCCGGCTGGGAGGTCGTGGGTTCGAATCCCATCAGAGCCATGTGGGTTTTTTCTGCCCCGAACGGCTCCTACCCAGAGTTGAGTTTGCTGCGGACTCAGTTGGGAAGACTGGGACCACACAGTCGAGTTTCATCCACTTAATGGATGCGTTTCTGGGAGTGTTGCTCAAATTTCCTGACCAACACTGCAGGTGCCTGTATCTCTCGGGCCTGGTTGACGCCAGGATATATTATGGAAGGAAGCGTAGAGTACAGCCCTGTCATGTAGTCTCAGACCGAAATGGAAATCCGTAGCATCATCTTAATCATCCTCATTCCCATTGATCAGCATTAAAAAAAATGTCTCAAATTCTGTGGCCCTTTATGCCCTGCTCTCATGGTGACCTCAGTTTCGATGTCCTCTCCGCGTCTGTGGCCTTGGTTTGCTTCCGTCGGGGTCACCGGTATCGGCGAGTCCATGGGGGCTGTCGTTGGACGGACGTGGTGGCGCCCTCCGGAGGGAGAGCTCACTCACGCCGGCTCCGCGACTAAGCAATTATTGTCGTCAGTAGGGGGCTTAGTAGGTGGTGTCTTGCGTATGTTAGATCAGAACAGGCGCCACTGAACACCACCGAAGTGACTCGGCAGCAGTGCAGTGTCTCCTCCGGTGGGTTGCCTCATGACGACTTGACATTGACTGCTCCCTGTGGATTGCTGGTGTCGGGGGAGCGGCGGGGCCAGCCGGGCTGTGGCTGTGGACGGGGTGTCGGAATGAGCGGCGTGGGTGCACTGCCTGTGAGGTAGCGCAGAGGTTGGGGAGATATCTCTTCACTCTGTTTTAATAGTTTTGTTTTGAAACGACCAGATGTTCAGCACATTATTCTTTTTACCCTCTACAGCCACTCTTTGACATTTACGCAAAGAACTAATGTTAACCATCACAAACCAGTAAAGACGGAAGTATTCTCGAGCTTCTGTCCCTGTCCCCTAGCAGCTATTCATGTTCAATTGACGTAGCCACATTAAGATTATACATAGGACTATGACGGACCTATGAATAAGCGTATTTCTTTGCAGGTAAATACTATTGTTTTTTTTTCAATATACTTTTTAAAACCTGATATGTCATAATGTTGGTGGGAATTTTCGAGTTTTTCTAATAATGGTCATTTAATTCGGATTAACTGGGAGAGAATACTGAACACAGCTGTCAGTATTTAGGTAGTGTACACCTTTCACGTTGTAATAAAGAAAACACGTGACGATACTGAGCACTCTCGTCCCAGCTGTGACAAGTAATGGAAAAAGTGAGAATCTGTTAATTAGAACCTGTTTTTTTTAAACAAATGGACCGAGGAAGCGGGGCAAAAGCGAGGAGAGGACAGATGCGCAGAGCTTGTCCCCAAAATAAAGCAGCTATTCAACGTTGCTTCACAGAGTACCGAAATAATAGCTTATCAAAATGTTGAATTATGAATGGTGTTTTCAGGAATATCATTCTTTGGTGTTGTTGCCTTGTAATTGTACGTCTCTGCCATCTTCCTTTTCATCATCATCATCTTCTGTTTTGTGTCTTCTTTCTTTTTCTTCTTCTTCTTCTTCTACTTCTTCTTCTTCTTCTTCTTCTTCTTCTTCTTCTTCAATATCATCGTCATCATCGTCGTCGTCATCATCATCATCATCATCATCATCATCATCATCATCATCATCATCATCTTCTTCTTCTTCTTCTTCTTCTTTTTCTTCTTCTTCTAACTCTTCTTCGATATCATCATCATCATCATCATCATCATCATCATCATCATCATCATCACTTTCTTCTTCTTCATCATCATCATCATCCTCATCCTCGTCATCGTCTTCCTCCTCCTCCTCCTCCTCCTCCTCCTCCTCCTCCTCCTCCTCCTCTTCCTCCTCCTCTTTTTCCTTCTCTCTCCCGTCTCCTCCTATTCTTCTTCTCCTGCTTCCTCTCCTGTCGTCTTCTTCTTCCTAACTGACCATTGTGGATGACCCTGGTGGGGATGGTCTGTGAACAGAGCGGTCAGTACGTGCCGTCCAGTCGCCTTCTCCTCAAGCACCTGAGGAAGAGCCAGAGCTTCCAGCGAGGCCTCATGCACAACACCATGTGATCGACGATACCCTGTGCACGTCATGTGATCCTCGACACCTAGTCTACGTCACGTGACCCACCACCATCACCACAGGGACCACCGGGCCCACCTCGTGTGATCCACCTTCGACAAGGTCCACCTCATCACCCACATCGTGTGGCTCAAATCCACAGGGACTAACGTCTTCTCCACTCCCCAGCAGTATCTGGTTTCCGTCCGCGAGGATCAGCTCATTGAACCTAGAAGGTGGTCCGTGTTTGTGGGGGCTACTATACCGGCAGCACTGTGTCATCACCATCCGGTGGAGACGACTGCTGCCCTGTTTGCTCTTCGCCATCTCAGTATTGGCCGGATGTTTTTCATCTACCACATCTGCCAGACAGCCATGTCAAAGCCGAACGAACCACAACGTGATGTTTTGTGTGCACAACACAGCATGTTGAAAAGTTTTACGATGCGTTAGAGAGTGCTGAGCAGCAGATTCGGACCTGCCAAATGCTTCGTGTTCGTGAATTTTTTTTCTTTCCCTAAGCCAAACAACTTTGTGACTTCCTGGATATGTAAAAAAATCACGTGACACTTGTTTGTCGGAGGGGCAGATGGAAGTTGTATTTTTTAAATGCATGTGCCAAAATGGCGACCTTGATTTTCAGATGGGCATGAGAAATTTTTCGATCCGTCAAACGGATCACCAATCTTGTCAGATGGGCACGCAAAAAAAAAAAAAAAAATTTTGACGTGCCAGGTGGCCTCTTTGTTTGGCAGACGGGCACGTGAAGAAATCGTTATGCCAAATCGACACGTGCTCA
>CM031612.1:68251351-68258851 GCA_018398815.1 Conus ventricosus | reverse complement strand
GCGCACACGACTCGTTGTCCTTGTCGGACACTGTTTTGTGTTTCCTACACGTGTAGAGTGAGTGTTTGTGTTTCCTACACGAGTAGAGTGAGTGTTTGTGTTTCATACACGTGTAGAATGAGTGTGTATGTCTCCTATACGTGTAGAATGAGTGTTTGTGTTTCATACACGTGTAGAATGAGTGTTTATGTCTCCTATACGTGTAGAATGAGTGTCTGTGTTTCATACACGTGTAGAATGAGTGTTTGTGTTTCATACACGTGTAGAATGAGTGTTTATGTTTCCTGCACGAGTTGAGTGATTGCTTGCGTTTCTTACATAAGTAGAGTGAATATTTGCGTTTCCTACATGGATAGAGTGAGTGTTTGCGTTTCCCACATGAGTAGAGTGAGTGTTTGCGTTTCCTACACGAGTAGAGTGAGTGTGTTCCCTACACGAGTAGAGTGAGTGTGTTTCTACACGAGTAGAGTGAGTGTTTCCTACATGAGTAGAGTGAGTGTGCTTCCTACACGTGTAGAGTGAGTGTTTCCTACACGAGTAGAGTGAGTGTTTGTGTTTCCTACACGAGTAGAGTGAGTGTGTTTCCTACACGAGTAGAGTGAGTGTTTGTGTTTCCTACACGAGTAGAGTGAGCGTGTTTCCTACACGAGTAGAATGAGTGTGTTCCCTACACGAGTAGACTGAGTGTATTTCCTACACGAGTAGATTGTTTGTGTTTCCAACACGAGTAGAGTGACTGTGTTATTACACGAGTAGATTGTTTGTGTTTCCAACACGAGTAGAGTGAGTGTGTTTTCTACACGAGTAGAGTGAGTGTGTTTTCTACACGAGTAGAGTGAGTGTGCTTCCTGCACGAGTAGAGTGAGTGTGTTTCCTACATGAGTAGAGTGAGTGTGTTTCCTACACGAGCAGAGTGAGCATGTTTCCTACATGAGTAAAGTAAGTGTGTTTCCTACACGAGCTGTGTGAGCATGTTTCCTACACGAGTAGAGTGAGTGTGTTTCCTACATGAGTAGAGTGAGTGTGTTTCCTACATGAGTAGAGTGAGTGTGTTTCCTACACGAGTAGAGTGAGTGTGTTTCCTACATGAGTAGAGTGAGTGTGTTTCCTACACGAGTAGAGTGAGTGTGTTTCCTACATGAGTAGAGTGAGTGTGTTTCCTACATGAGTAGAGTGAGTGTGTTTCCTACATGAGTAGAGTAAGTGTGTTTCCTATACGAGCAGAGTGAGTGTGTTTCCTACACGAGTAGAGTGAGTGTATTTCCTATACGAGTAGAGTAAGTGTATTTCCTATACGAGTAGAGTAAGTGTGTTTCCTACACGAGTAAAGTGAGTGTTTCCTACATGAGTAGAGTGAGTGTGCTTTCTACACGAGTAGAGTTAGTGTGTTTCCTACACGAGTAGAGTGAGTGTTTGTGTTTCCTACACGAGTAGAGTGAGTGTGCTTTCTACACGAGTAGAGTGAGTGTGCTTTCTACACGAGTAGAGTAAGTGTGTTTCCTACATGAGCAAAGTGAGTGTTTCCTACATGAGTAGAGTAAGTGTGTTTCCTACATGAGTAGAGTAAGTGTGTTTCCTACATGAGTAGAGTGAGTGTGTTTCCTACACGAGTAGAGTGAGTGTGTTTCCTACACGAGTAGAGTGAGTGTGCTTTCTACACGAGTAGAGTGAGTGTGTTTCCTGCACGAGTAGAGTGAGTGTGTTTCCTACACGAGCAGAGTGAGCATGTTTCCTACATGAGTAGAGTAAGTGTGTTTCCTACACGAGCTGTGTAAGCATGTTTCCTACACGAGTAGAGTGAGTGTGTTTCCTACATGAGTAGAGTGAGTGTGTTTCCTACATGAGTAGAGTGAGTGTGTTTCCTACACGAGTAGAGTGAGTGTGTTTCCTACATGAGTAGAGTGAGTGTGTTTCCTACACGAGTAGAGTGAGTGTGTTTCCTACATGAGTAGAGTGAGTGTGTTTCCTACATGAGTAGAGTGAGTGTGTTTCCTACATGAGTAGAGTAAGTGTGTTTCCTATACGAGCAGAGTGAGTGTGTTTCCTACACGAGTAGAGTGAGTGTGTTTCCTATACGAGTAGAGTAAGTGTGTTTCCTATACGAGTAGAGTAAGTGTGTTTCCTACACGAGTAAAGTGAGTGTTTCCTACATGAGTAGAGTGAGTGTGCTTTCTACACGAGTAGAGTGAGTGTGTTTCCTACACGAGTAGAGTGAGTGTTTGTGTTTCCTACACGAGTAGAGTGAGTGTGCTTTCTACACGAGTAGAGTGAGTGTGCTTTCTACACGAGTAGAGTAAGTGTGTTTCCTACATGAGTAAAGTGAGTGTTTCCTACATGAGTAGAGTAAGTGTGTTTTCTACATGAGTAGAGTAAGTGTGTTTCCTACATGAGTAGAGTGAGTGTGTTTCCTACACGAGTAGAGTGAGTGTGTTTCCTACACCAGTAGAGTGAGTGTGTTTCCTACACGTGTAGAGTGAGTGTGTTTCCTACACTAGTAGAGTGAGTGTTTGTGTTTCCTAGACGAGTAGAGTCAGTGTCTGTGTTTCCTAAACGAGTAGAGTGGGTTTCCTGTTTCCTAAACGAATAGGGTGAGTGTCTGTATTTCCTAAACGAACACTCTACGGTTCACCTGGTACAGACTCCGTCACCGTAAAAAGGTATATTATATTCGAAAGAATGAAAGAATTGTTAACTGAATGAACGATATTGACTGAATGACACGGGAAACGACTGAATGAAGCGCCAGCTGGCAGCTCTTCAGTCAGCTCTACCCAGGTAGGCAGCCCGTTGTGTAAACGAGAATGCGGATTGTAAAGCGCTTAGAGCTTGGTCTCTGGCCGGGGATAGGCGCTATATAAGTATTCTTAATAATAATAATAATAATAATGATAATAATATTGATAATAATGATAATAATAATGAAGTAATCATAATATTAATAATGATAATCATAATAATAATGATGATAATCATAATAATGATGATAATGATAATAATAATAATAATAATAATAATAATAATAATAATAATAATAATAATAACATAATAATAATGATGATAATCATAATAATAATAATGATGATAATAATAATGATAATAATAATAATAATAATAATAATAATAATAATAATGATGATGATATCAGTAATAATGATAATAATGATTAATCTCCACAGCCACCATGGATGATGTGTCGGACAGGGGTACACCATCCCAGAGGATGGGTAGGGGATCTGTTCTATACCACATAAAACCACCAGAACGACAACACGTGAAGACAGGTAGCTAGCATCATGTTAGGCGCCAGCGCATCAGATTCGAACCCGCAAATAGTTGACTAATAACTCTATCTGTGCTATCTACCACTGAGCCAGTTAGGCTACCCTACACAATGTGACGTCATCGTGTGTATCTTGGTTAGGGTCCGTGGACTGGGGGGGGGGGGGGGTGGCCGTTATCTGGTCACGTGATCAAACCCTATCTTGATGCTCTGCTTTTCTCTTTTTCTTTTTCCATGTTTTTTTTTTATTTTTCTTTCTCTGAAATGAAACGGCTAAGCTGCAAACCGAGTAGCCGATACAAATCACCATTCGTATCTTGAGTATGAATTGAAATGACTAGAATGCATGAACTACTCAACAGCATTTCCAGAATAAAGTCATTAAAGTCATCAGACGTCACGGAAATGATTTTTTTTTTCATATTCTAGCCAGCCACGCTTTGATTATAAACTCTAAATGGCTAGCCCTTGAACTTTGGGAAAACAGGATGGAAAACCAGGATGGAAACAATAACGGATGGAACTTTCTACATGTATATCAGTTTTCAAACTGTGACTTGTTCTTTGAATCTTGGCATTGGTAACGTTCGTTTGTACTGCTGCAGTTGTGTTATGTTTAAAATGTGTCGTCCTGAGGCTTGTTAGTGTTCACCCCCCCCCCCACACACACACCTTCCCCCACCCCTGGTGAATAAAATCTTGTGTAGAACCTCGGGTCTGAAGACCTAGTTGCTCATCCTTGTCAAACAAATGGGATTTTTTGTAAAGATAATAATACTAATAGTAATGATAATAATAACAATGACAATAATAATGATAATAATAATGATAGTAAGAAGAATAACAATAACATGATAGAAATAAAAATGATAATAATAACAACAATTGTGGTAACATAACAATAATAGTAATAATGATAATCAAAGAGTTGACTAACAATTCTTTTTCCTCATATGTTTTTGTTTTGTTCTCGGCCGACTGCTGGGTTTTTTTTTTCTATGTATCCAGCCGCCAGCATTGAAGCGGGGACGTTACGTTAGGTCCCCGTAGGGTCACCACCCACAGGTGATTCTACCCTGCCACGTTGTCACCACAGTCTCATTCAAAAACCTTTGTAATATCACAGACTGACAACATCGATCCCTGCGGGGGAAAAAAAACCCCTGTCCGCACCTATTCAACCCAGTGAAGACTTGCACTGGAATATTTACCTAGGTCTGGTTCTAACATGCACTCAATCCTGACAGGGACCCCGTGGTCGGCTGGCCTATAAACATGATTTGATTTGACACGATAGATGCCAGAATGGAAAGCAAATGAAGGTTCACTCGAAGAACGAGAGACGTATAGGGCTGCAGAATATGACACTTTCTTTTTTCTTTTCTTTTTTCAATAATGATGGATTTGAGACTGCTGATATGACACTGTGAAGGTCTATTTTCATGCCAGACTGTATGAAAGGACTGTGCTTCACAATGCCCTTTTATGAGACAGACTGGCGTCAACCAGGCCCGAGAAATACAGACACTTGCAGTCTTTAATAAGAAAATGGAGCAATACTTTTAATCTATGCTGGCTATCGCCCAGTTGACCTGAGAGGCCACATTAAGGCTGTGGTCTTTCTCAGACACACGTCAGTCGACTGAGAGGCCACGTTAGGGCTGTGATCTTTCTCAGAATCACGTCAGTTGACCTGAGAGGTCACGTTAGGGCTGTGATCTTTCTCAGACTCACGTCAGTCGACCTGAGAGGTCACGTTAGGGCTGTGATCTTTCTCAGAATCACGTCAGTCGACTGAGAGGCGACGTTAGGGCTGTGATCTTTCTCAGAATCACGTCAGTCGACCTGAGAGGCCACGTTAGGGCTGTGATCTTTCTCAGACTCACGTCAGTCGACCTGAGAGGTCACGTTAGGGCTGTGGTCTTTCTCAGACTCACGTCAGTCGACCTGAGAGGCCACGTTAGGGCTGTGATCTTTCTCAGACTCACGTCTGTTACATGGATGATGCCATCGTGATCCCAGTCTTCCGATTATCTGAGCTGATATACTGGCACTCAAGTTCGGTAAGAGCCAGTGCGGCGGCACGAACCAGTAATAACGTAGTTACCGATTCAAGTTGGAAAAGGTACCGGTATACTGATAATGGGTCTGACTGTAGCGGTGTACCGCTACTGAATTGAGAGAGAGAGAGAGAGAGAGAGAGAGAGAGAGAGAGAGAGAGAGAGAGTGTGTGTTTCGAAAATAGTTGGGAAGGACAGGAAATCGGGCAGGGAGCCGGAGGCGGGGGTGGGGGGTGGAGTGGAGAGTGAAGGGAAGACACTGACGCCATTCTTGCAGACCGCCACATGATAAATGGCGACGCTGTTCAAATATTGCGCGTTTTTCAACTTTTTATTTTGTTCGGGTTTTCTTTTTCTCCAAATAGTGTGTGTTACTTCTGAAAATCTACTAATGCCTCTAGTGTTAGTTCTGACCGACACAGAAAATTCTTCGGTGCAGCTGACACTTGAAACATTCACACACAGTTTACACGACAACTGTAGTTGCTTTCTACTTACTCTCTTACTATCTTTTGTCGAGAGCGCTTTTTTGTTTGTTGCCAAAATAGCGCTGACTATAACATGGAGGCGTCGGTACTGAGACACAAAGCATGCAGGTGTGTGTGTGTGGGGGAGCGGAGGGGGGTGGGGGGGGGGTGGAGGGGAGGGAAGCACTGTGCTACCTCTGCATGTCCTTGGCTGATAGCGTGGAGTCGTCCAGGGGACACTGCTGAAGTGGTTTGCTTTGAAATGGCAGAGTCAGTCACCATTGCACACCTTTTTGTACTCCCAGTTCTTGTAGAACAGGGAGTACTTTACAATGGGAACGAAGAAATGCTCTGTGTGTGTGTGTGTGTGTGTGTGTGTGTGTGTGTGTGTGTGTATGTGTGTGTGTGTCTTTCCGTCCGTGGTCAAAATGTGTTCCACTCGCTCCAGAAAAAACAACAACAAACTACTGGGCCGATCTTTATGAAAATTTGTAGGTATGTTCATTATGGGTCACGGATGATGCCCGATGTTTTAGTTTACCGTAACAGCTATAACGGCCCCTAACGGTTTTCTTCTTTATGGAATGTCTCAGAAAGTACATGGCCGATCTTTCTGAAAATTTGTAGGTATGTTCATTATGGGTCACGAATAATGCCCGATGTTTTATTTTACCGTTATAGCCGTTGCTAACGGCTATAACGGCCCATAACGGGTTTTCGTTTTTACGGAATATCTCAGAAAGTACTTGGCCGATTTTTCTGAAAATTTGTAGGTATGTTCATTATGGGTCACAGATGATGGTCGATGTTTACCAGAATAGCCGTTACTAACGGCTATAACGGCCCAAAACGGTTTATCCTCTTTATGGAATATCTCACGCGTATTCAAGATAAACTGGGAGTACGTTGATATGCTTTACATCTTGTTTTCTTCGTGAGCATTCACGCGTGCATCACAGTGTTTCCGCACACTTGCTTGTGGAATGACATATTGCCGACAGCAATTAAAGCTGTCTGACCGGTAAAACTAGCTGTAGAGGGTTTACCGGTGCAAAATACCGGTTCGTCCACAACGTACCGCTAACCAATTCTAGTCAGAGCCGATTGGATGCATGAACTGAAATTGAGTGGTATTGAGTGGGTTTGAACTCCAGCCCGCCAGTTCTCAATGTTGTGAAGCTAACCACAACACCATGCTGAATGACACTCTAGATTAACAAACAAACAAAAAAAGTCTCTTTGACCATGTGACCTCTATCTACCCAGCACTAGATACGATTTTTTAAAACCATGTAGACTGCTATTCCAACGGTCCTCAAATGCTGTAATTGATGGCTCACCATGAAACAAGACGAAGTCGAAATCACGTCGCTGGATTCAATGGAACATAGTTCACACTTGAACTCATATTACGGTTGTTTTTTTTTTTTGTTTTGTTTTTGCCAAACGAAGGAAAAGCACGCCATGACAAAATAAAAACAAACAAACAAAAACACACACAAAAAAGCAGGATCCCAAATAGGCCTATCTTTTACAAGACCCGACATTTATTGAGTCATACGCAAACCAGTCGTTCTCAACCGTCGGCGGTTTAATTAATTTTTTTTTTCTCAGCGCCTTGTCGACCGAATATGTCCATATCAGGACTGTCACAGCCTAGGGTGAAAAAAATCCTTTTGTCATGATCATGATA
>CM031612.1:68228851-68246351 GCA_018398815.1 Conus ventricosus | reverse complement strand
ATCTCGTTTTGTCTCGTCTTCTGTGCCACCTCTGTGGCATTGCACATATGCCACTCATCCCGCCCACACAGCCACTCATTCCGCCCACACAGCAACTCATTCTGCCCACACAGCCACTCATTCCGCCCACACAGCCACTCATCCCGCCCATACAGCCACTCATTCCGCCCACACAGCCACTCATTCCGCCCACACAGACCGATGCGAATGGGTCGCTATGGCCGAAAAAGAAAACCTGAGAAACAAGGGAAATAACTGGGGGCGAGTTGTTCTTTTGATCAATCATCATTTTAACATCAATAAAATGCTGGCTTAAACTTACGCTAGGTCTCAAAACGGTTACACGGATTATATATATATATATATATATATATATATATATATATATATATATATATATATAGATGAATATAACCAAAGAGCCTAAAATGATTTTAAAAGTGCTCGACCCCTTGGGGAGCAACATTTGTCAATGATGTTAAAAAGGAAGGTTAAAACTCGAGGTTAAAACTCGACAAATTTGTTTCTAGCGGCGTTGCGCTGTCATCAGGATGGTTTTTGTTTGCCCACCGCCGATGTTATATAGCGTGTGGGCTCACGTTTGCGGTTGTTTGCACGTGCGGGTTGGCTGCACGTGTTTTTTTGGGGCTTTCAGGTTTTTGTTTTGGATGTGTTCACTAACAACGATTTCCATTTATGCCTGCAGTTGTTTACTATTTCTGTTTTGGTGTTTAAAGTTGCTAAGTGTGGTTTGCATAGTATTAACCATTTTTCAGTTAAACATAGGTTGCACCTTTTTGAAACATTGCTGTATGGTGATGCTCTTTTATGATTTTCCAGGATATATTGTAGCTTGTTTTTGCGTCTTTAAGTTTCCAGATATATTTGCTCAGTTCTGTTTGGTTTTTATATTTTTCTTTATTGAATGACTGTTTGTGGTTTGCATATCTGGTTTTGAAGTGGTTTTCAGTGATCCCTATGTATGTTTCTTTTTCATTTTCTGATGTTACAGTAGCCTGGTATACAATGTTGTTGTGGAGACATTTATTGTTTAGTGGGCACTGCTCCTTTCTCGTGCAATTGCAAGATTTCCTTTCTTCACCCTTCTTTGCTGTGTTGATTTTCATTTTGTTGGATGCGTCAATCAGGTTTTTGAGGTTGGGCATACATGAGTACGATAGTTTGACAGTGTTTTTGTTAAATATTTTGGACAGTTTGTGCTCTTTTGGAAATGAAGTTGTTAGGATTTTGAAGAATTCTTTCCCTATGTTTGTTTTGAGTTTCCCGTCGTATGGGGGGTTATACCATATGATTTTTCTTTTCCTATTTTTCTTGCTTTTATTGTGTTGTTGTCTGGGTTGTATTGTAATTTGTAATTGTATCCACTTGTTTGTAGTGCCTACTGGTATTCTACTGCTGCATTCTTGAACACTCTCTCACTGCATGACAGGTTTGATAGTCTCTTGTTTATGCCATGGGGTATGGTCTTTAATACAGATGGTGGATGGTTACTTTTGGTGTGTACATAAAGAGGTGTATCGTTGGGTTTCTTGTATGGTTTATATATGTGATTGTTGAGATCCAGTGTTATGTCTAAGTAGTTCACTACCTTTTTGTTTGCTTCAATGGTAATCTTTAAGTTGTGGTTTTGGAAGATTTTGCATAGTTCTTTCTTCTTGTTTTCGATGGTTCTTGGATTGTTGGTTAGTGCAGCAAGGCCATCGTCTCTGTATAGTCCGACTTGAAACTCAACAGAAACTCAACATTCGACGTAACCATGGGATCATATGATGGTGCAGAAACATGTGAACTGGTCGGACTATTCATGCTGTCCAACATCAAGAAAAAACTCGGAAAACAAGTCGGACTATACAGAGACGATGGCCTTGCTGCACTAACCAACAATCCAAGAACCATCGAAAACAAGAAGAAAGAACTATGCAAAATCTTCCACTTTTGTTTCTCCTCAGTGACCGCGGAAAGTGGTAATTTGACTCCTCTGCCTTTACAGTTTTAAGAAGAATGTAGCTTGTTTTGCTCTTTCATGATTTTCTTTTGCTTCTTAGGTGGCACCTTTGGTTGGTTTTTTGAAAACTCAACAAATATACTACGGTATTGCACACCAGCCTTTTCGGGATTGCATTCTTCTTAAAACTGTAAAGGCAGAGGAGTCAAATTACCACTTTCCGCGGTCACTGAGGAGAAACAACAAGGTTTCGAAATATCGGTATATGACCAGGAGTTATATGTTAGTGAGTTTCCCTCCCTATTGGAGGATGTCTCCCCCTTGGAGACTATAAGCTTGCTGAAGGCTCATTTTTAGAAGCATTTATTTTATTTTTCTCCATTCACCCACTCAAGCACATACTGTTAGTTAGGCAGAATCATCTACCACTGCAGATATGAATGCTTATTTCCCCCTATTTCGTCAATCTAAGACATAAGAGCAAGCTTTGTTTATAATTCAATATTTCTTGCAGTCATTGCAACACCAAGCTGCTCTGTAAGTTGCTGGAACGGTGCGCGGTACTTATCCTTGGAATTTATTAGTTTGTTGTATTTTAGTCCCTTGCGGATTCATTCCAAGAACTGACCCTCAGCACTTGTGTCTTAAGAGGATATCTTTTTATATTTTTTACTTTTCACAAGAAAATGTAGCTTGTTTTGCTCTTTCATGATTTTCTTTTGCTTCTTAGGTGGCACCTTTGGTTGGTTTTTTGAAAACTCAACAAATATACTACGGTATTGCACACCAGCCTTTTCTGGGATTGCATTCTTCTTAAAACTGTAAAGGCAGAGGAGTCAAATTACCACTTTCCGCGGTCACTGGGGAGAAACAACAAGGTTTCGAAATATCGGTATATGATCAGGAGTTATATGTTAGTGAGTTTCCCTCCCTATTGGAGGATGTCTCCCCTTGGAGACTATAAGCTTGCTGAAGGCTCATTTTTAGAAGCATTTATTTTATTTTTCTCCATTCACCCACTCAAGCACATACTGTTAGTTAGGCTTATTTCCCCCTATTTCGTCAATCTAAGACATAAGAGCAAGCTTTGTTTATAATTCAATATTTCTTGGAGTCATTGCAACACCAAGCTGCTCTGTAAGTTGCTGGAACGGTGCGCGGTACTTATCCTTGGAATTTATTAGTTTGTTGCATATATATATATATATTTGTTAAAAATATTATTAAAATGAAGTGCTAAAATTCATCTACAAGCTTGTTTCAAGATATGTCACTCTCCTCAGGATGACTTTTTTGTGGCACGCCAACGGTCTTTTATGGCGTGCGGGACCTGATCTTGTCTCTGTGTGTGCGGGTTTCGTTTGCTGCACGTGGGGCCTGTGTGTGTGTGTGTGTGTGTGTGTGGGGGGGGGGGGGGGGGTTGGGTTTTTTTAAAATATTTTTTTAGGGCCTGTTCAGATGGAATGTGCTAGCAAAGATTTCCACTTGTGCCTGCAATTATTCACTATTTCTACTTTTGTGTTCAGAGTTGCTAAGTATGGTTTGCATAATATTAACCATTTTTCTGTGGAACATAGGTTGCATTTTTTGGAAATATTGTTGTATGGTGTTGCTCTTTTTATGATTTTCCATGATATGCTGTAGTCTATTTTTTTATCTTTGAGTTTCCAAATGTATTTACTCAGTTCCGTTTGATTTTTGTATTTTTCATTTTTGAATGACTGTTTATGGTTTGCGTATCTGGTTTTGAAAGTGTTTTCAGTAATCCCTATGTATGTTTCTTTTTCATTTTCTGATGTTACCGTAGCTTGGTATACAATATTGCTGTGAAGACATTTGTTGCTTAGGGGGCACTGTTCTTTTTTGGTGCAGTTGCAAGATGTCCTTTCAGCACCCTTCTCTTTTGTGTTGCTTTTCATTTTGTTAGATGAGTCAATTATGTTTTTGAGGTTGGGCATACATGAGTATGATAGTTTAATGGTGTTTTTGTTGAATATTGTGGACAGTTTGTGTTTTTTTGGAAATGATGTTGCCAAGATTTTAAAGAATTCTTTTCCTACATTTGTTTTTACTTGTCCATCATATGGTGGGTTGTACCATATGATCTTCCTTTTTCTGCTTTTCTTATTTCTGTTCGTGTTATTGTCTGGGCTATATTGTAGTTTGTAATTGTAACCACTTTTTTGTGCATTACTGTTTGAATGCACACAAAAAAGAAAATAAAAAGAAAAGAAAGAAAGAAAAACAAAACAAACAAACAAAGAAGGAAAGAAAATAGCGTAGGATCTCATTCCTAATGAACGGTCATTCAGTTCTGACCTTCTGAACGGTTATGGTCAGGTCGAGTGTTGGTCTTTGCCATTGCTGACCGTAAGCTCATGATTCTTGCATCAAAATGGCCTCCGTCTCTGTGTTGACAGTGCTTGTCGTGGTATTGGTTTGACCAGTACGTATGTTGAGGATGTGTGTGTGTGTGTGTGTGTGTGTGTGTGTGTGTGTGTGTGTGTGTTTTGATACATGCAAGTGCATGCTTTTTCAAGGTTAAATAAAAGCTGATTTTATTTCAATGGTATTTATAATAATTCTGCACACGACAAATTCTTCCTTTTGAGACAGATAAAATCTAGAATTTTGAATATTCATTTACTTGGGTCTTGAGTATTTTTGGAGGATGTCATTTTCATAAATGCTGGTGAGAGTTTTTAAAAGGAAAAGAGGTCGGTAAAATCCACCTACCATTCTAGGTGGGGTAGCCAATTTCCACAGGCGTAAAGGAAGTTTGCGTCCGGTCAGGATGTTTACAGTGGGGAGTGTATCGATCGTTTTGCTGAGGCAGATCCAATATTTGCGAATCAAAAGAATAAAAAATCTTTGTTTTCAAAACTGGCATACTGGTCAAATATAAATGGACGTTGTTCTTCCCAGTGTTTCATTTTGTGTGTGATTGTTAACAATGGTAAATGAAATTATGACAAGATTAAAATCTAATTTGATGGTGTTATAATTGAAGTAACAAACGCTACCTCACATCTACACAAAGCTGCGTTCCGGTTGGTCAGTATGAAGAGTCTATTCCCACTGGGTAATAGAATTGACTCTACAACAAATGAGGCTTGTTTAGCAGATAACACACAACTCTACAAATGTTCCGTAACAGTTTGTAAGTCAATCTATTAGTTTTTCCTTTGTTTTTGGTATTTTACGAACGGAAAGGTCTTCGTCGCCTTCTAAACTGTGCGAGCAAGAATGGTACAGTAAGAATTCCACCCCCCCATCCCTAACCCACTCCCACCCCCACACCCAGGCATGTACACGATCAGTTCTCGATTTCGCTTTTTTAAAAAATCGATGTTTTGAGAACGGGAAGTAAATGTCTCCCACACAAGCCAACACACGTCTGTCCTGGACATCACCAACACACAGTGGAATCTGCGTGTCCCTTCTGCCACAGGGCCCGGTGAACTGTGACAGTGACACATGAATTGTGCCTCCCATTATCAATGGTCGATTGTCAGTTTAATTCTGTCCCACCCGACCACACAGAGCTCTTCAGGGATTACCGCCCCGTGCAAATTACGGGAGAAAATAGCAGCGACAGCGACAACAATGACCGCAGACACAGCAATGATGAATCATCATTTTCAAATATCAGCCCTCAACACATTAACTACTCTGTTGACATTCATACGGCAAACACACCTAGGCTGTGATGAAGGGGCCAGCTGTTCTACAAACAGGCTGTGATGAAGGCGCCAGCTGTTCTACAAACAGGCTGTGATGAAGGCGCCAGCTGTTCTACAAACAGGCTGTGATGAAGGCACCAGCTGTTCAACAAACAGGCTGTGATGAAGGCACCAGCTGTTCTACAAACAGGCTGTGATGAAGGCACCAGCTATTCTACAAACAGGCTGTGATGAAGGCACCAGCTGTTCTACAAACAGGCTGTGATGAAGGCACCAGCTGTTCTACAAACACACCTAGGCTGTGATGAAGGCACCAGCTGTTCTACAAACAGGCTGTGATGAAGTGAAGGCACCAGCTGTTCTACAAACAAACCTAGGCTGTGATGAAGGCACCAGCTGTTCTACAAACAGGCTGTGATGAAGGCACCAGCTGTTCTACAAACAAACCTAGGCTGTGATGAAGGCACCAGCTGTTCTACAAACAAACCTAGGCTGTGATGAAGTGAAGGCACCAGCTGTTCTACAAACAAACCTAGGCTGTGATGAAGTGAAGGCACCAGCTGTTCTACAAACAAACCTAGGCTGTGATGAAGTGAAGGCACCAGCTGTTCTACAAACAAACCTAGGCTGTGATGAAGTGAAGGCACCAGCTGTTCTACAAACAGGCTGTGATGAAGGCGCCAGCTGTTCTATAAACAGGCTGTGATGAAGGCACCAGCTGTTCTACAAACAGGCTGTGATGAAGGCACCAGCTGTTCTACAAACAGGCTGTGATGAAGGCACCAGCTGTTCTACAAACAAACCTAGGCTGTGATGAAGGCGCCAGCTGTTCTACAAACAGGCTGTGATGAAGGCGCCAGCTGTTCTACAAACAGGCTGTGATGAAGGCACCAACTGTTCTACAAACAGGCTGTGATGAAGGCACCAGCTGTTCTACAAACAGGCTGTGATGAAGGCACCAGCTGTTCTACAAACAGGCTGTGATGAAGGCACCAGCTGGTCTACAAACAAACAGGCTGTGATGAAGGCACCAGCTGTTCTACAAACAGGCTGTGATGAAGGCGCCAGCTGTTCTACAAACAAACCTAGGCTGTGATGAAGGCGCCGGCTGTTCTACAAACAAACCTAGGCTGTGATGAAGGCACCAGCTGTTCTACAAACAGGCTGTAATGAAGGCGCCAGCTGTTCTACAAACAAACCTAGGCTGTGATGAAGGCGCCAGCTATTCTACAAACAAACCTAGGCTGTAATGAAGGCGCCAGCTATTCTACAAACAGGCTGTGATGAAGGCACCAGCTGTTCTGCAAACAGGCTGTGATGAAGGCACCAGCTGTTCTACAAACAGGCTGTGATGAAGGCACCAGCTGTTCTACAAACAAACCTAGGCTGTGATGAAGGCGCCAGCGATTCTACAAACAGGCTGTGATGAAGGCACCAGCTGTTCTACAAACAGGCTGTGATGAAGGCACCAGCTGTTCTACAAACAGGCTGTGATGAAGGCACCAGCTGTTCTACAAACAGGCTGTGATGAAGGCACCAGCTGTTCTACAAACAAACCTAGGCTGTGATGAAGGCGCCAGCTGTTCTACAAACAGGCTATGATGAAGGCACCAGCTGTTCTACAAACAGGCTGTGATGAAGGCGCCAGCTATTCTACAAACAGGCTGTGATGAAGGCGCCAGCTGTTCTACAAACAGGCTGTGATGAAGGCACCAGCTGTTCTACAAACAGGCTGTGATGAAGGCGCCAGCTATTCTACAAACAGGCTGTGATGAAGGCACCAGCTGTTCTACAAACAGGCTGTGATGAAGGCACCAGCTGTTCTACAAACAGGCTGTGACGAAGGCACCAGCTGTTCTGCAAACACACCTAGGCTGTGATGAAGGCACCAGCTGTTCTGCAAACAGGCTGTGATGAAGGCGCCAGCTGTTCTACAAACAGGCTGTGATGAAGGCGCCAGCTATTCTACAAACAGGCTGTGATGAAGGCACCAGCTGTTCTACAAACAGGCTGTGATGAAGGCGCCAGCTGTTCTACAAACAGGCTGTGATGAAGGCACCAGCTGTTCTACAAACAGGCTGTGATGAAGGCGCCAGCTGTTCTACAAACAGGCTGTGATGAAGGTGCCAGCTGTTCTACAAACAAACCTAGGCTGTGATGAAGGCGCCAGCTGTTCTACAAACAGGCTGTGATGAAGGCACCAGCTGTTCTACAAACAGGCTGTGATGAAGGCACCAGCTGTTCTACAAACAGGCTGTGATGAAGGCGCCAGCTATTCTACAAACAGGCTGTGATGAAGGCACCAGCTGTTCTACAAACAGGCTGTGATGAAGGCACCAGCTGTTCTACAAACAGGCTGCGATGAAGGCACCAGCTGTTCTGCAAACAGGCTGTGATGAAGGCGCCAGCTGTTCTACAAACAGGCTGTGATGAAGGCGCCAGCTATTCTACAAACAGGCTGTGATGAAGGCGCCAGCTGTTCTACAAACAGGCTGTGATGAAGGCACCAGCTGTTCTACAAACAGGCTGTGATGAAGGCGCCAGCTGTTCTACAAACAAACCTAGGCTGTGATGAAGGCGCCAGCTATTCTACAAACAGGCTGTGATGAAGGCAACCAGCTGTTCTACAAACAAACCTAGGCTGTGATGAAGGCGCCAGCTATTCTACAAACAGGCTGTGATGAAGGCACCAGCTGTTCTGCAAACAGGCTGTGATGAAGGCACCAGCTGTTCTACAAACAGGCTGTGATGAAGGCGCCAGCTGTTCTACAAACAAACCTAGGCTGTGATGAAGGCGCCAGCTATTCTACAAACAGGCTGTGATGAAGGCACCAGCTGTTCTACAAACAGGCTGTGATGAAGGCGCCAGCTATTCTACAAACAGGCTGTGATGAAGGCACCAGCTGTTTTACAAACAGGCTGTGATGAAGGCACCAGCTGTTCTACAAACAGGCTGTGATGAAGGCGCCAGCTATTCTACAAACAGGCTGTGATGAAGGCACCAGCTGTTCTACAAACAGGCTGTGATGAAGGCACCAGCTGTTCTACAAACAGGCTGTGATGAAGGCGCCAGCTATTCTACAAACAGGCTGTGATGAAGGCACCAGCTGTTCTACAAACAGGCTGTGATGAAGGCACCAGCTATTCTAGAAACAGGCTGTGATGAGGCACCAGCCGTTCTACAAACAGGCTGTGATGAAGGCGCCAGCTATTCTACGAACAAACCTAGGCTGTGATGAAGGCACCAGCTGTTCTACAAACAGGCTGTGATGAAGGCACCAGCTGTTCTACAAACAAACCTAGGCTGCGATGAAGGCGCCAGCTGTTCTACAAACAGGCTGTGATGAAGGCACCAGCTGTTCTACAAACAGGCGGTGATGAAGGCGCCAGCTATTCTACAAACAGGCTGTGATGAAGGCGCCAGCTATTCTACAAACAGGCTGTGATGAAGGCACCAGCTGGTCTACAAACAGGCTGTGATGAAGGCACCAGCTGTTCTACAAACAGGCTGTGATGAAGGCGCCAGCTATTCTACAAACAGGCTGTGATGAAGGCACCAGCTGTTCTACAAACAGGCTGTGATGAAGGCGCCAGCTGTTCTACAAACAGGCTGTGATGAAGGCGCCAGCTGTTCTACAAACAAACCTAGGCTGTGATGAAGGCACCAGCTGTTCTGCAAACAGGCTGTGATGAAGGCGCCAGCTGTTCTACAAACAGGCTGTGATGAAGGCTCCAGCTGTTCTACAAACAGGCTGTGATGAAGGCGCTAGCTGTTCTACAAACAGGCTGTGATGAAGGCACCAGCTGTTCTACAAACAGGCTGTGATGAAGGCGCCAGCGGTTCTACAAACAGGCTGTGATGAAGGTGCCAGCTGTTCTGCAAACACACCTAGGCTGTGATGAAGGCACCAAATGTTCTGAAAACACACCTAGGCTGTGATGAAGGCACCAAATGTTCTGAAAACACACCTAGGCTGTGATGAAGGCACCAAATGTTCTGTTCTATTCTGCTTAATGTTTTACATCATCATCAGACAAGAAAATCGCGACAAAAACAATGAAGAAGAACTGTAACATGGTCACAAAAACCTACACCAGGCAATGCAGTCGAACAGACATTACACAACGCACAGCTGGTGACTAAACTCTCCCTACCTATTGCCAGATGAAGACAGAACACGTGGCCTGTTGCACATTGTAAGAAGTAAACAAGATGCAAAGCATATAAACGTACTCCCAGTGAGTAGTAGTACAACAAAAAGTAAAAAAATATATATAAATCAGTCACTATAGCACTTTCTCCCCTTTTGGTGGAAGAAATTTTGTATGTAAGAGGAAAGATTAAAAAAAAAGCTGCTATCCCCGGCGGAGAAATGAGCCCGGGTCTTCCGCATGGCAGGCGGGAACACTATCCACTATACTGCCGAGGAACGTACAAAAGTTGGTTACACGTAAGTTTAAAACCGTTATTGCTTAAACTGCACATTACAAAATTATCATTTATAGCCGTTAGTAACGCCTTTTCCCGGGTAAAATCAAACATCGGGCATCATCCGTGACCCATAATGAACATATCTACAAATTTCAGAAAGATCGGTCCAGCAGTTTTGTCTAGAGCGAGTGGAACACATTTTGACCACGGACGGACAGACAGACAGATACACAGACAGCATTTCTTCGTTCCCATTGTTAAAATACTCCCTGTTCTATAAAACTCCCTGTTCTATAAGAACTGGAGTACAAAAACAACAACAACAACAAAACAAACCCTGTTGTAAAGCCCTTCCACAACAAAGAACAAAGGTATAGGAACAGGCCACAAGACCAGAAAAAGCAGCGAGTGACAGACAATGAGAGATGATTAAAGAAAGAAAGCAAAAGTTAAGAGAGAACAAGGAAAAGGGGAAATAATCAGTTCAGAATTTCCAGAGGGTAGGCTGGACAACGTAGGGGACCGACAGTGGATTCTGCCCCCCCCCCCCCCCCCCCCCCCCCCACCGCCACCCTCTCTCCCGTTACCACCGTTTTGGCAGGCAAAAATGGTACTTTCAGCACATTGTTCCCCTGTGCCAACACTGGAAGGGGGAGGGTGGGGATGGGGCGGGGGGGGGGGGGGGCTCTCCTAATGCCCCCCTCCCCTTGGGAACCCCCTCTTCCTTTCATAAAACAGATCCGGACCTGCGGGAAAAAAACAAAAGGGACTACGGCACCCACATGGAGAGAAAAGGGGAAAAGGGGGGAGGGGGCGAGAGAGAGAGAGAGAGAGAGAAAAGGGGAAAGAGAGAGGGGGTAGGGGGAGAGGAGAGAGAGGGGGGGAGAAAAAGGGGAAAGAGAGAGGGGGAGGGGAGGGGGAAGAGGGGGGGGGGGGGAGGTGGGAGAGGAAAGAGACGGGGAAGAAGGGGGGGGGGAGGGGAGAGAGGGGGGAGGGGGGGGAAGAAAAGAAAAGAGGAGGGGGAGAGGGGAAGAGGGAAAGGGGGAGGGGGAGAGGGGAGAAAGAAGAGAGATAGGAGAAAAAGGGGGGAGAGGGGGGAGGGGGAAAAAGAGAGGGGGAAGAAGGGGAAGAAGGGAGGGGGGGGGGCGAGAGAGGGGAAAAAGAGAGAGAGGGTTTGAGAGAGGGGAGAGGGGAGAGAGAGGAGGGAGCGAGAGCGAGCAAAGGGAAGAGGAGAGAGAGAGAGAAAAGAGAGAGCGAGGGGGAAAAGGAAAGAAAAAGAAAAGAGAGGAGGGGGAAAAGAGAGAGAGAAAAGAAAAGAGAGAGAGTAAGGCGGAGAGAGGGAGAGAGGGGGGGAGAGAGAGGGGGGGGGAAGGGGGGGGAAAGAAAAGGAGGGGAGGGGAGAAAAAGGGGGAAGAGGGGGAGAGGGGGAAAAAGGGGGAAAAGGAGAGAGAGAGGGGAGAGAGAATACAAATACGAATTTTTTTAAATTGAGGGAAAAATTTGGGAAAACCTTACATCTTTTTTACACCAACCCCCTCAAGAACAAAAATTTTTAACTATCATTATCCAAATAAAACGTATAAAGGGGAAACAGACAAGGAAACAATGAACAAGCTTAACGACAAAAAACACGATTAACATAAAGAGAGAGGGGAGAGAGAAAAAGGGGGCGGGGAGAGAGAGAGAGGAGAGAGAGAGAAAAAAAAATTAGGGAGGGGGAGAGAGGGGGGCGAGAGCGAGAGAGGGGGGAGGAATAATCGTTAGGGGTTTGAAACAAACCAAAAAAGGCATCAATGAAGAAAAAAAAACCCAGGGGCATTGAAAATTCAAATTTGAAATCAGGGCTTGGAAATTTAAATTAAAGAAGAAAAAAAATTTTTTGGAAGTTTTTTTTACACTTCTCCCTCAAAACAACACAAGAAAAAGGCCTTAAAACCCCCCTTTTTTCACGCTTAAACCTAAAACACCTACGGTTAAAACCCGGGAAGGCACCCAGTTTGCAATCCGGGGAAATAAATCTGGGAACCGTGAACTCTGGGAAGCTTTCCCAGTTTTTCCGGGTGAAAACCTGGGAACGCGTTCCCAGTTTTCCCTAAACTTCAAATCGTAAAAATCTTTTGCTTTGTGAAAACTTTCCAAAAAAAAAGGGGGAAAAAAAAGTGCCCAAAAAGGGCCCAAAAGACCAAAAATTGCACCAAAATTAAATTTTTTCCCTTTCCCTTTATCTGGGAAAATCCTTTCTTTTTTCGTCTTCTTTCCCCCTTTTCTGAGCCCCGGGAAAAAAGCCCAAATTTCCCAGTTAACCGGTACATTTTTGGGAACGCGTTTCCCCAGAAAATAAAAGCCCCTTTCCCCAGTTTTTCACAGTACATTTGGGGAACGCGTTCCCAGATTTTAGGGGCCCTTTTCCCAGATACCCAGTACAGTTTGGGAAAACGCGTTCCCAGATACACGGGCCTTCCCAAAATTTTCCACAGTACAGTTTAGGAACGCTTTTCCCGATAGGGGGGGGGCCCTTCCCAAAATTAAACAGTACGGTTTGGGAACAGCTTTCCCCAGAAAACACGGGCCTTCCCAGATACACAGTACATTTTGGGAAACGGGGGTTCCCAGATTAACGGGCCCCTTCCCCAAATATCACGTACATTTTTGGGAAGCGTTCCCAGATATCAGGGGGCCCTTCAGATATCACAGTACATTTTGGGGAAAACGGGGTTCCCCAAAGATACCCACGTTCCCCAGACGTCACGCGAAAAGGGGCCCAAAACCCGGAAAACGCCCCACAGCGCTAAAGGGTTAGCAAAGGCTCCGTGAAATTTGATCGGGGGTTGGGGGAAAGGGAAAAAATTTTCATGCCATGCATCTGCCTGTCTTCAGAAAAATTTGCCCACTCATTGTCGGGTTTTGGGGGGGAAAGTTGGGGTCACGTTTTGGGCGTTTTCCATCCTATGAATAACGCCGGGCAAGAAAGTGGGGGTTGTGGCCTATAGCACGGGTCAAGGATTCGGTTTTTCAGACAAAAGCGAAACAAAAAGTAGTATAAGGTTAGTGTTCACGCCCTCTTTCCTCTCCAAAAAGCCCCCCCCCACCCAAAAAAACCCCCAAAACCCCACCCACAAAAAAGGCGGAAAAAAAAAAAAAAAGAAAAAAAAAAAAACTGGCATGAATTTCCCCCAATTGGGGTATGGCTGCCCCTTTAAAGGGGATTTTAAAAAAAAAAAAAAAAGGCATACACAAAAACCCCACTCCCTTTGTTTTGGGTAATGGGATTAAATTTTCTGTCCCAAAAGGGAGGTCCGCAGGAGCATCAGCCCCGTACCCAAAAAGAGAAAGAAGAGGGGGCTGCCAAAGAATCTAGGACCTTTTTTTGGGTTTTTGGGGGATAATGTAAAACAAAGTTGGGAAAAACTAAATGGCATGCCTGCTTTCCCCCACCACCCCTCCCCCCTTTTTTGTTCCCCCCCTCCCCTGCCTCCCCCTCCAAACAAAACAAGGGAGACTGCACAGATGGGCTCTTTTCGCTTTTAACGCGACCAAAATAAAACGCACACGCACACACACACACACACACACAAAAAAAACCCCACCACGCACACCACGGGACGCCAAAGCACACACACACCACACCACACCCCCCACACCACGCACGCCCCAACCCATACACACACACCAACCCCGCGCACGCACAACCGATACCCCACACACACACACACACCACACACCACACACACCACACACACACACACCCACACCGCGCGCGCCCCGCGCGCACAAACACCACCGACACACACACACAAAACACACACACACACACACACACACACACAAAGACACCCCCACACAACACCCCAACCCCCAACACACAAAACACACACACACACACATAACCCCCCCCCCCCCTTTTTTTTTTTCCCTTTTGCTCAGCCTTTTCTACCCCAAGGGACCAGCAAGCTCCCCTGGTTTGGGAGGGGGGATCCCCACCTTTTTTGTTACTTCTTTAAAACCGCGTTGTACGTTTAAATTCCCTTTTTTGGGGGGGGTTGGGGGGGGGGGGGGGGATAGGGGGGGGAACCGGTCGCCGTTCGCCCATCACACAGGCGCGCGCGCTGCATGCCCCAATTGCTCCTCTGGGGAAAGCCAGGGGCCCCCGTTGAGAAGGGGGGGTCCGTTCCCCCCCCGAAAAAAAAAGGCCCCCCGGAAAGGGTTATTCCCCTTGAAGCAGTCTGGTTTTTGGAACCCCCCCAGACCCATGCCATTGGGGGGAACAAGGTTGCCCTGCGCCGGGGGAAGTCTTTTGGGTGGGTTGGTGTTTTTTTCCCCAAAGGGGGAAAAAAAGGGTTTGGCTTTTCTGTTTTTAAATTTTTTTACCCTTGAAAGTTGTAGAAAAGGGAGGCAAATTAGGGGGAAAGGGAGGGGGTTAAAAGGGCGGTTTTGGGGGGAATTTAAAAGGGATTTAAACAAAAATTAATTTAAAATATTGATTTATTTACAAAAAGTCCCCCCGTTGTTGGCATCAACAAAAATTTTCATCAGCGGCATTGTTGTTGTTGTGTTGTTGTTGTTTTGTGTGTTGGTTGTTGTTTTTAGGGGGAAATAATAAAAAGGAGAAAAGAAAAACAGTTTGGGGAGAGGAGATTTTTAAAGTTGGGGGGGGAAAACATGGTTTGCGCCCCAAATCACACACACACACACACCACACACACACACACACACACACACAAAAACAACATACACCACACACACCCCACACACACACACACACACACACCACACACACACACACACACAAAACAAAACATACCACACAACATAGAGAGAGACCAAGAGAACACGAAACTTGTAAAACTTGTGTTCCATCACTTCCTGATCTGCCAGTCGTGTGTTATGCACCGGTAAAGGGGAGTGGCAGGCAGAGCCTGCTCGCGGCGCAGCGCTCAGCCGGCTCATGCAGCTAATACTGCGGACAGAGTAACCGCTCAGCGATGAACCGTCTTTCGTAGGCGTACGTCTTTGGTCTGATGATGAACACTTCGGGACCAGTCGGCTTATTCCCCTTGACGGCAGTCAGTGGGTGGAGACCACAGGACCCTTGCCATTCGCGTGGGAACACAGGTGTGCGCGTGCGCTGTGGTGAGTCTTGGTGGTGGTGTGCTGCTATTCATCTTCCTCATACAGTGTCAGACAAGAGGAGAGGGTGGTCTGTTTGGCTGTGAGAGGTTTAGTTTGTCACCGATGTGCACGCAGTTGTAGAAAGCGGAGACAAAATCAGGAAATCGTGTATGGTCCTACAGTTTGCGGTGCTGACAGGTAAGTTAGTGAATGACAACAAAATTCATTTATCTATTGATTCATTTATTCATTTTGTCTGTCTGTCTGTCTGTCTATCTATCTATCTATCTATCTATCTGTCTATCTGTCTGTCTGTCTGTCTGTCTGTCTGTCTGTCTATTCGTTTGTTGATTGATTGATTTATTGATTGAATATCAATTCATTTATTCAGTTATTGTAGTATCAGTTTTCTTGGTTGCAGATGTACTTCCCGTTCATTTTCTTCTTCAGTTGTTTGGTGGATCAGTGTGTTGACCAATGGTTGGTTGGATGGTTACCATCACAATGTGATTGCACGTGTTTTGTGTGTGTATGTGTGTGTGTGTGTGTGAGAGAGAGAGAGAGAGAGAGAGGAGAGAGAGAGAGAGAGAGAGGAGAGGAGAGAGAGGAGAGGAGAGGGGGGAGAGAGAGAGCACAGGCGGGCGGAAGCAGGGGGGGGGGCGGGGGGGGGGGGGGGGGGGCATGCCCCCCTCCAGAAAAATATTGGGGGGGGGGGGGGCAGCCTTTATATACTGCCCCCCCTAATATTGAGCACCTCCAAAGAGCGACACAGTCCTCTCCAAACTGACCAGGGTAAGTTCAGGAAGGCCCCGGTATTTCCAAAGATCTTGGTTCCAGCAATACCCTTGGCTTCACCTATGCACAAGAGACAACAAGGTATGTTGTTTCTTCTGCATGAGGCTAATCATCAAAGCTGCAAACCTGATGCAGCCTTTGTATGGAGCGGTTTTGACAACTGGAAGAAAGCACTGGAAAAGTTCTCAAGCCACGAAAAATCATCTTCACATGGGCAGCGCCGTGTATGACGTAAACTGTAGGCAGTCTACAACGTCAGTGTATGCTCCAGTGACGTGTCAGCATGAAACAGAACAAAAGAAACACCTGATGAACGAACTAAAGAGCCTTCAGTTTCTCCTGCGTCAGGGTCTGCCTCTCCGTGGACATGACGAGCAGGAAGGCAACCTTCAACAGCTGTTCAAGTTCTGCTTTGGAGAGGGCTGCAAGGAAAAAACAAACACAGGTTCAAAATATCTGTCACATGATATTGTCAACGAGATCCCCAGGATTATGGCACATAAAGTCTTGCGATCTGTTGTACGTGAAATCAGAGAAGCAAATTGGTTTTCGATACTAGCTGACGAAACCCGTGATGTTGCAAACAGGGAGCAGGTTGTATTTGCATAAGATGGGTAGCTGAGCAGTTTGAAGTCATAGAGGAGCCTGTGGGACTGGTGCATGTTGACAGTACCTGTGCTGAGACCATTTTTAATGCGCTAAAGGATTGCTTGATCAGGCTGGACTTGCGCCTACGACGGGGCCAGTAATTTTCAGGGTCACGTTTCAGGATGTTGCAAAACGGTTCCAAGATGAGGTCCCGTCGGGCAGTGTCCGTACACTGTTTGGCACACTCAGTCAACCTTGTGTTACAAGGGGGCTTCCAGAAAGGTCAAAGTAATAAGAGATGCCCTTGACTTTGCCACAGAGGTCATTCAGTTGATCAAATTATCACCAAAACGACAGATCCTTTTTGAAACAAACCAACATGAAATATCAACTTCGTGCAGCCCGTCCATTAAACCACTGTGTTCGAACAAGAGCTTTTGAATTTCTCATTGAGAACTATGAGGCTTTGCAAGAACCACTTGAACTAGTCTCACAAGGACACGATGAGTATGCCAGGAGGGCATCCGGCCTTCTAGCACTTACGCAGCAGTTCTCCACCTGTCTTGGCTCCCCTCTTTCACGGGATGTCTTTGCTGTGACTGAAGAGCTGGCGACTGCTGTTCAAAGGAAACAAACGTCCTGTGTGGATGCAACAAACGCTGCAAACCTCTGTCTGAGAACGTTTGACAGTATGCGCCGGGATAACAGTTTTCCAGACGTTTTTGCCGACGTCTCAACCATGGCTGCAAACGTGTGTGATGAGCCCCGCATTCCGAGACAGAGACAGCCTCCATGAAGACTTGATGAGGGCTCCCAGGGTCACAGCTACTCTGACCCTTCTGCTTATTACAGACAGCAGTACTATGAGGCAATAGACAACGTCAAAGAGCATATACAGCGCAGATTTCACCAAGAAAATCTTAAGTT